>JAKTPO010000002.1:0-600000 GCA_030557635.1 Hemisphaericaspora nanyangensis | reverse complement strand
GCAAGTTGCAGCTTCCTTGCATTGACATTTGCAGTTTGGAGTAGAACAGACACAGGAAGCCATTTTTGATTTTGAGTTTTTTTGTTGTTTGAATGTATTAGGATTTAATACTGATGATATAAAAGAAGAAACATGGCATGAAAGAAGTGAGAATGGTCTATTTATATACTGGTGAGAAAGCAAAACTGATAAAAAGAATGAGAGATCTAGAATGGGTCGATCTGACGAGGGGATCCGTAAAGTGAATGACCCCTGATAGTGTCCCCCTTGACAGTAGTTAGTGATGACTTGTTGTTGAGATGAAAGTAATCTACAACGAATAAAACTTTATTTCCCATTGTCTTGGAATAATGTATCATGCGTTATCAGATTAACCTGAAGAATCTTTCTTTCGAAATGTAATTGTCTACACCACACATGTCCATCAGTGGATTATTAAGAAAGATATTTTATAGTTGGTTGCTTCTTACAAGACCAAGGGGGTTACATAGGGAGTGTATATAAAAGAAGTCGAACACTGACTGTGCTCGTTATATTGAAGGGTTCATTATAGCCGAATTATGTCTGGATGTACAAGCAACTACTTAATAAATAATAAGCGAACTACATATAAAATAATATTACACAAAACATACCACTACAGTATACAATTGCTCCCCATTGGAAACTGGTGCCTTGGAGATTATTGCGCTTTATCTTTTACTGATATTGCTTGTAAGTCTGAGGAACATACGATTCCACTCAAAAAAATTTTACTTGGGGTCTAAGTGTCAATTACTCATTGTATTGGACTTCTACCCCTCAATCTTTTCCAAATCATTATCACGTATTATCTTTTATCGCTATGGTCGGTAAGCTCGACAACCTTTTTGTTCGACTATCGATTCTATTCAACAGAATCTTTCTTTCTCCAAGTCTTTTTTTGCAAGTCCCGAAGATCAATATCTCAACTGGGAAAATATAATGCTCAACACTCTGTAGAAAACACATGGCGACTTGCAGTGAAATTGGTAGTCAAGTGCCTTTACCTTCCAAGAGGTGGATGTAGCAAAACGCCGTCTACCCCTTTTACTAGTTTGAATAGTTTCAGGTCTTACACTGGGAATAGAAACACTTGGCATTATCGCCGACTATCTGAACCATTGTCAATATACACGCGTACCGTTTAAAGTTGAAACATTATCAATGCCAAAGGGAGATTTACACAAACCCAGGTAATTAAGAGTAGCGTCAGGGTAATTTGTTGGGTATTTTCTCCTTTCCCGAAGTAGTGATAGTGTAGAATAATCAATCAGGTTAGAACGGGTATAACATGTTTAACCGAAAAAGCAAATTACTTCATAAATTTTACAGGACGGCAGAATTTTGCAACCATAACGCGAAAAATTCACTTGGTTACCAACTCGGCAATTAGTGCTTGACTTGATCAGGGGTTAAATTTTTAATTGTAGCGGAAGGCTCTACGCAATAGGTTTATAACCTTGCTCCATATGAGAGTCAAACCGAGTTAAACGGTACTAACGATTTAGAATTATCGATCGATTGTAGTCTACTGCATTGGTTTGCTTTCCAAGTTCAGCGACGTTGAAGATAAGAAAAATTGCAAATCTCTCTAACTGTCCACAATTCGACAGGAATATTAAGATAGAATTAAGTAAAGTCACAAACTCAAGATAGACCTGCAAAAAAGAATAACTATTTGCTATATGCAACAATGCAAGGCAAAGAAAGATTAACTTACCTTGGTAGACTATATTATTTTTGAAATTTCACAGACGGCTTCAAACGTTCTTATGTTATCCCGTAGATGTCTAATAACTCACGAGACTCTTAGGAACACGATCACCACAACTCTATAGCTTTGGTATGTTTCAATAGTTCATTATCTCCCTCCTCATATTCCGAAACTAAGAAAATTGATCAGTTCGTCGTAGATATAACCATGTAATCACTATGTCTAGCTCGATTCGAATAGCGACTCTGATGTTGGAAACGTACTTGTAATCTAATATCTAATCAAACTTGTCTATCACAGAGCCATCAATTCAGTGAATCACTCAATACAATTTCAAGGAAATTGTAAGGAAACTGAGTAATAATAGCCCAAACCATTTCAAAATTCACCCAGAGTAACATAAACGCTAAATTGTTTCTTCTATTTATGAACAGAGAAAGACAACGAGTATAGTTTTTCGCCTGACACAAGCTGAAAAAGTAAAATGACGTTCATGGCATTCTTGATTCTTTCCAAGAGAGGATCAATATTACATCAAGGTATAGTGTGGAGTTATAAGCAACTTCAAATGAGAAATCAGATGCACGTAAACCAGCATTTGGAAATAAATATTATAAGCGTTACGTGACGTCTACAATGAACCAAAGCCCAAGTCAAAACAAGTCAGTAAAAATGTGGTAAATACTTTGAAATAGGACATCAAAGTATTTAGATGCTTGCAAGCAATATGTGGTTAAGTTTCTGAGAGTATCACATTATCATGGCTCCATTGGACTATATAGTTGCAGACACCAAGAATGTCAAAAGTATTACTAAGAATTTTGCAACAATTGGAATTTGGTATCGAGGATGAAGACTTCGCGATTATCATTGACCAAAATTACTGCCATTTGTTCTCTTTTAGATTTTCGCCTTTAAGAGCACATTGAGCCATTGTTCAAGGCCTATTTGCACCCAGCTGACGAAATTATTGATAGTCACATTCCGTCATATGAGGAAATGCGCAATCGCGCGCTTCTGAATGAGTCTTACTTCCTCTCATATTTCGTAGTCAGACTTGGTGCTAACGTTGCTCCTCCTTCGACTAAACAAGGAACACGTTTTGTCGACACATCCGTGAGGGCATTATCAAACTTGCCAGAATGCAGCTTCTCTCACTCAACAAACCATTCTCGTTCCAGCTGCCTTGTCGCTGGGGCTTGTTGGAAATGTGGTTTGATTTGCCACATCCAATCACAATGTCCACAATTGAAAAGGGCCAGATAAAACCATTGCCACAAACAATATCAGGCACAGTACCCTACCACATCTGACACAGAAAAGGGAGATGGTTTTCTCCCTGCCAATGTCCATACTAATCGGTCACAACACTATAAACCGTCAACAAAATGATAAGATCGGTTCAAAAGTCACACAACCACAAATGAAATTTGTCGTAAAGGGTTAACGCACATTTCTAGCAACACCTGCATTTACCATTCCTACTTTGTATCATCTTACTACCACTGCATTTACGGTATTACCAAGGGTGCTTCCAGAGGATGTGCGGATCTCACAAGTCATTACAGGCACTCACTCTTCCATCACGGAACTCATTGAAAATATTATCCAATCCATTTTTGATGTCATTAGAATTGCTCTTCCAGAGTACCCAAACTTACTTCATTAGTTTACATCATTAACGACTACATTTACAGCCGTTGGAATTTGGAACAAACTTTTTTTTAACTTTATATAACTAAATCAATTCTCCAGTTGGTACCATGGTCAAGAAGGTTGGTGTCAAAACTACAATACACAGCTAATTAATTTTTCCGTTTGGCAACAACCATCATGAAACTTCATTCATCTGTCGCATCATCTACTGAGACGTTGACCAGTAAGAAGTATACCTATGCTTATGTTTTCAACTGAGACTTCGATGCAGCTGAGCGTTTGTTACAACCTCATCCACCACAGATAGTCATTAGCAGTTGGTCAAAGTTCGTACTGAAGCTTACTATCATATCAATCAGAATCAAGGCATATAACACACCTGCGAACAGTCGTTACAACTTAAGGACCATTGATTTCTCTGATCCAGCAACTGAAATACTTACGACAATTGGTCCTTCACTTCATTCAACCAAATTCAACAACGAATTATTGAGACAATCCTTAATTGACGCAGCTACTGATATATCACATCCATTGGTGACTTCGTTGCAGACCATACAATTCTCATCACTAAATGCTTTCAAACTTTGGTTATTATGCAGGACTTTAGATGCCAAGAAATCCAAAATAAGGTCAGCGCCAGTAATTATAATTCTTCAATGTTTGTAATGAGGAAATATTAGACAACATTCCATGTGCTTTATCAGTTACTGCATTCAATGAACAACTTGTTAACTCAGCACTTCACCGTTACCTTGCTCAATACAATGGTGCCACCGTGTTTAGCATATTTGTACAATCAAGGCGGTCACACATGCTTTGGGTAAAACTGGCTTTAGATAATGTTATATCAGAAGATCCACCTGCCGATTTCACTAAGTAGTTCACCATTATGCTAGATCCGAATTTCAACTCTTGGTGAACGATACTTCATGATAATTGTGGATGAATTCACTAAAATAACAAAGTTTGCCAGTCATGCTATGGTGATTTATGCTACTAATCTTATTCAACCGCAAATCATCCAGAAACTGATAGACAAACGGAAAGGATAAACAGAACACTCATTCATCTCATTAAGGCACAGACTGTTTTGGATGATGACTGGTTGATGACTAGTTGATGACTGGTTTGAAGCATTACCAATGAGCAAGTTTGCGTTCAACTCATGCTATTATCCTGCAATTAATTGTACACCATTTGAAGCAGACCTTGGCTACTAACCACGTATGTCTCATCAACCAGCGTTTTCCAAGCCAAAAGAACCAACCACAGCATGAGTATATCACACACAAGATCTTGCCACAGAATTTGTTATACTGTCAAAGCACTGATCCTCGTCAGTTGATATGGCAACGGAAAAATAATTCCTTTAGGCGAAATCGGCAAAGTGTTAACAAATGCAAAACGATCTGATATCAAACCCACTTCTCCTCCTCCTGTGGTATGTCCGCATGTGTACAATTATCTATTGATATAGTAATAAGTATAACGTCGTAAGTTAAAAGAAAATGGAGTTCTTTCATTCTCTTCTCTATTTCGGATGATTTCAAAGTATGTAAGTTTGGGTGGTCAATCTTTTTGAACACACACGACTCATGAATTTGATTCGCTCAACGGCTTGAAAAACACCACGGAGACTTAAGATCGTTTGGTCGGATGAATGTATGATCAACAACGCGCCTCATAAAGAAAGGGTAACGAAAAGAATAGGTCAACCACTAGGTTTATGCAGACCAAAACCAAAGAAGAAAACCTTTAAAAGATAAAAGTTCTGGTATGGGGAGAGATGGAGAATTTTTTGGCCCTGCGAAGTGTGGACACAACCCCACAAAAAGAATAGGCCAATCACTAGTGCTTTCATCTAACCAAACCACCTTATGCCAAGTCTCCTTGTTGTTTTCAGGTGGCGATTGGTGAATTCTAACTTTCGCTTTAGTAAGTTGCGGTTTATCAATGTTAATACCACCGTGAAGTCCCTAGTCTTTGAATATTATTTTCACAGTTTTATCTGAAATATTGCAAATTCAGAAGGACACCTTTGACGAAGGTTTCCCCTTTGAATTTTCAACATCAAGTACAAAATAACTGTTTGCCTACCATATACGAAACTCTAGTTTGCTCAAACTTACAAGGAGGTGGATAGGTCTTCCTAATGGAAAAATGGTTTCTATAATTTATTAAAAATGTTAAATAAGATTCTAAAATACATGACAAATTAAAGCATAAAAGTAAAGGCAAATAATTATTATGCCAGACAAGATAAACAACAAAAACTAGGATCATTACAAAAGGTTTCTTAAAATTCACCCTTATAGTTCAAATCATCTCTTTCCAATACGTCATCTAAAATTCCAGAAGCAGCAGCAACCAAACCCAAGAATGGTCTAGATGGGTCCAATACTTTAGATAAATATTCTGGGTGATATTGAGTACCACAGAAGAATTTATGATCTTTCAATTCAATAATTTCCATTCTCTTTTCGGTTTCATCTTTACCGATGAACTTTAAACCTTGAGCTTCAATATCGTGAATTAATAATGGGTTGACTTCATATCTATGTCTGTGTCTTTCATAAACGGCGCCAGCATCACCATATAATTTTCTTAACTTAGACCAGTGGGAGTCATCAACGAATTTGGTAGCATGAATACCTAATCTCATAGTTCCACCCAATTTGACTTGGTCAACATCTGGCATATAAACGACAGCAGCATCCTTTTCTTCAATGGTCTTATCGAATTCCATAGAGGTAGTACCTTCTTTACCCAAGACATGTCTAGCAAATTCAATAACAGCAACTTGTAAACCTAAACAGACTCCCAAGTATGGAACATCATTTTCACGAGCATATTTAGCGGCAGCAATCATACCTTCAATACCACGAGAACCGAACCCACCAGGAACTAAAATACCATCAGCTTGACAAACATGGTGCCAAGCCTTGTGATATTCAGATAAGTTTGTGGTCTTAACTTCTTCTTCTAAATTGGAGGATTCAACCCATTCAATTTTTAATCTTCTGTGACATCTCATGGAAGCATGTTCCAAGGATTTAATGACTGATAAGTAAGAGTCGTGCAAATGAGTATATTTACCAACAAGGGCAATGGTAACGGTTTCAAATGATCTATCATGACTGGTGGTTAATTGAGTCCATTTAGATAATAAGCTTTCACCTCTAAGTAAAGCGTCCTTAGAAACTTCACCAATGGCTAATTTTTTGGTCAAGTACTTCATCATCCTTTGCTCTTTTAATAATAATGGAACGTGGTATGTGGAATTAACATCGTGAACGGCAATAACTTGTTCAGGGCCGACGTGACAGAACATACCAATTTTTTCAATAGTAGCAACTTCTAATTCTTCTTGACATCTACAAGCGATCATATCTGGAGTTAAACCCAAAGATCTCAAATCTTTAATAGCAGCTTGAGTTGGTTTAGTCTTTTGTTCACCATGAATAACAGGAACCAAGGAAACATGAATCAAAGCGAAGTTATCATGACCGACTCTGAACTGGAATTGTCTTAAAGCTTCAACGAAAGGAGCAGATTCAATATCTCCAACAGTACCACCCAATTCAATAATACAAACTTCAGGTTCTAAACCAGTATCATCAACTGGAATTTTAGAAACGCGTTCAATCCATTCTTGAATGGCGTTAGTGATGTGTGGGACAACTTGTACGGTCTTACCTAAATAGTCACCCTTTCTTTCCTTTTCAATAACATGAGAATAAATCTTACCAGTAGTAATATTATGGTTTCTAGTTAAAGTAATATTCAAATAACGTTCGTAATTACCCAAATCTAAATCGACTTCCCCACCATCATTTAAAACGAAACATTCACCATGTTCCAATGGAGACATGGTACCTGCATCGATATTCATGTATGGATCAATCTTGATTGAAGTAACACGTAAACCTAAGGTCTTAAATAATAAACCGGTAGATGAGGCTAAAACACCCTTACCGATACCGGAAATGACACCACCAGAAACGACAACGTATTTCATTTTATCTGTAATTATGTTATAATGTAAAAACTTTTAGAAGGATATTTAGTTAAGAGAAAGGCAAAATGTATTGATTTGACACGTCTAAAGATATAATTAACCTTTTGATGAACTGAAAGAACACGTCAAGATCTTCTAAGGATTAATTTCTATAATGGATGGTGTTTTTTTTTGAAAATTGAAAATTCTAAAAAGCACTTAAACAGACTATCTATTGATAAATAATAAGAAACTTTGCCCTCTTAAATATAATAATTTAAGCGGGAAGAAGAAAGAAGAGGAATTTAAAAAAAAAAAGAAATGGGTTGAAAAAATTTGATGGTTATTTGTAGTGGGTGATGGATGGATGGATTTGATGATGCGATGAGCTTAAAAACAGAAATTTTCTTTCACGCGAGAAGCCCCCTATTGATTTCCTAATTGGGAAATATACATTCTGAGTCACGTTCATAGTTTTAAGTTAACCCTTGTTTGCTAAATTATACACCTTCATAAAAGCGATATGGTAAATAGATCACCTAAGGTACCTAGATTTAGCAACAACTCTTGTTATATGCCATTTCTTATAAATAAAAAAACAAAGAAATATATCCTGATCTTACAAATGACACACAATCATTGAAGAGTAGGACACCCCGTGGCAAAACACCTCTGCTTCTTTTACACACTTTGCGCTTTGTTCAAAGTACTCTACATTCATTGTCTTCTATACAATTTTGACCCCACCAATCTCATTATTCTCGTCTATTAATATCTGGGCTTTACCCAATTTCATTAAATGTCCCTTTACTATCTTAATTAAGAATTCTTGATCCAAATTCTTTAGACTCTCAGGTAAACCACCGTCCTCACTCCTTGTTAATTCATAAATGGTTAAGATTGTACCCAATTGACCAGTATCATCAATATGATTATATAATAACTCTCCCCAATCTACAACAGATCTCCAATATACGAATACACCCAATTCCGGCTTTTTGGGATTTATATACTCTGCTTTTTTCAATTTATGAACTAATGTTGAAAGAATAAGTGATTTGAAATCATGATTCACTTGTCTATTAATATACTTGTTTTCAAATACTCGTGGAAATGTTGTGATATCAACCAGCAATTGGGAATGTTTGGGCAGTCCCTCGATTGTCAATGATGTTATCTTGTAGTATTCACAATACTGAAGGATTATGTTACACCATGCATCTAGTTGCTGCGATAAGATTGTTGAGTTTGGTTGCTTGGTATAAAGGGGTGGGAATGAATGGATTTTGGGAAACCGAAAATCCGGGGTACTCATAATGAACTGTATTCAGTGTATTATTTGCTTACCAAAGTAGCTTATGTGGTAATAACTAATTTGATATCAAATTGATCAGAGATTATATTTTTTTGCCCTTATGTTCGCCGAGAATCTCTTAACAATTTGGAACACAAACCACACTATTTTCACTCCATAATTTAACTACGCTACACTACACTTGTCAAATATAACAAATATTCCGTAAATTATGCTGTTATTTCATTTTAACCTTCATTAAAGATGTTGTATCAACCAAAACTAAAAATACATTAGATTATTACTTAAATATTATATACTAATAATAACTTTGTTTAAGCTTCAGCTAATTCTCTTAAACGACGGATGGTGGATCTGACAGTAGCGGCAGCGGCAGTGGAGACAGTGTAAGCACCACCAGCAACGGTTCTCTTACAAGACTTACAGTTCCAGATACCAGCGGCACCTCTTTGAACGGTTCTCTTACCACAGAAAGAACAGTCGTACTTGGCGTGTTGTTGGACTTCCAACTTCTTGGTTTGTCTTCTTAAAGAAGAACCATATCTGACACCGAATTTACCAGTAATTCCAACCTTCTTAGTTCTTTTAGTCCTATAGTACAAATGTTAGTATGAAGAAACCTCCAACTTTGGTGCTTCTCAAGGCAAATGATAAGTTATTAATGAATGTTATTTTCTTATGGTTTGCTGCAATGTTGTGGTCATTAGTTAATGCTTGAAATTATATAATTCTTGAGTATGATTGATATCTCTCATTCCCGTCTGGCGATGGACAGTCTCGGAATACAGGCTTCCCAAATTTCTCTAATGTTGCACCAATTTTCAAGTCACTTCTATGAAATATGATTTTCAATGTATTACATAGCTTCATGATGTCTTGTAAATTGTATTCATGAAAATGGTAGTCGTTCTCAAAGTTGTAATAGTCTCAAATTTATTAAATATTCGCTCTTGTCGTTGATTTCTATCACATATACATTGCCTCTTCCCTGTTTCATTCCCTCAATATGCATCATTGCCTCTTGAAAGCTTCTATCCTTTCACCGTTATTATCACATACATTTTTGTATAGTAAGTATAGAGGTATTAACAAGATTCAAAAGAAAACGAAAAACTTGGTTAATATAAAATTTTTTTGGTTACTTCTTTCCTTAGTGACGGTTGCGACTGAACTGGAAAATTTGGCAAGTGATATGCAGGATATAATTTTGTATGGCCGACCCACACTATTTTTTCTGCTGGTACATATTTTTTTCCTCACAAAATTTTGCTTAGTATGAAAAAAAGCTAGTAGTGCGAAAATCATTTTCTTTAGGAATTTTTTTGTGTACTACTCAAAATCGCCTATTTAATTTCACATCACGTGCAAACGCTAATCCATTAGGGCTACAGCCCTCAGATCAGATATCGCTTACCTTCCTTATCAAGCCATTCAACGTAAGCCACGCTCTTATCTAAAAAACGTGTATTAGACGCTAATATATAAATACAACATACTTTGAAGTCCCATTCCATAAGCACTTAAGACAACATATAACTATGAGTCAAACTGAAGATAATTCAAGTTATTGTATCTGTCATACCTCCTGTTCATCATTATCAGTTGCTCCAACGCTAAGTAAGTTGTTTTCATAAGTTGCCAGCTTTATTTTTTGCAACCACTTATTATTACTAACACTTCATATGTACAGCAACTCATTCAATCAGTTTCGACCAAGAATTTGCATCTAATACTTCATTGATAGTAGAAAAAGCCGGAAACAACGACAAGTTTGAAGATTATATCCCAAGATCAATCCTGAACAATTTCAATAGTACCAGTATCTATACTAAATCCGTAAATATCTACACTTCCTCTCCTTTATCAAACCTGTCAGAAATGTTGACTAGAGGATTTGAAAAAGATACATATCCAAGAATTGGATTTTCTCAAAGTAAAGAACGCAATATCGATTCTTTCATTGATATTTCCGGGATGATTCAAGAATGTTGTGGTTCAGTCATCACAACTACGCCAGTAAAGAGTATAATCACGTCAAAAAAGCGCCAATTATCAAAAAATGTCAGTTTTGAACTCCCGAAAACAAAACTAGTCAAACGAGGCAAAAGACCAGGCATATATAATAATAAAACCGATTTGAGTGATTCTTTATTAGCTCGAGCCGATAATCTTCTATCTACTGAACTTAGCTCAACTAGAGCTAGACCAATCGCCTCCCAAGACAGATCGTCGCCAACAATTCCTGACTTCACTAATGAGGATTACCTCAATAAATTAGCTCGACAATCATCAATAAGAATCACCGAATTTGTTGAATGTATCAATTACAAACTTTCTAGTTATCAACAGCTAGAAGAATTACAAAGTAAAACCAACATGAAATTTTATTAAATTAGAATAATCTTTGTAGAACTAGATATTAGTACAATACTACTCATAAATATATGTAATCATTTACTCTCAAGAAATGCATTGTGCACTTCAATTTAGACATTAAAAAGCTTCATTTCTTTCAAATCTGTTAAACAAAACCAAAAAAAACTATATATTAATTTCCCCAGTAAATTTTATATAATAAACTTTTTCACTCACCTCCTTCCACGTGGAAAAAGATCAACTTGTTCCATATCCACATCCCCTTCGTCATCTAATAAAGGTATATTCAGATTATCTCCATTTGGAAAAACAGCGGGTTGAGTAATTTGTGGTGCATTCTGAGGGTTAGTTTGCTGTTGTCGACGTGGTGGTGCTTGTTGCTGTATCTGTTGTTGTTGTTGTGCTTGTGCCTGTTGTTGCGGTGGTTGTAATTGAGCAAATTGACGTAGTTGGGTAGCCAATGTATTCAGTGCATCTAAATGATCATTCCAAATCATTCTTCCAAAATTCTCTCTCATTTCTTCAGGAGTAAGAAAATTCAATCCTCCTTCTGCAGCTTCTTGAACTATTTCCCTATTCAAATCTCGAAGGATTTGTAATTGTTGTCGACGATCTGCCTGTGTTTGAGCCTGCCCTTGTAATTGAGCACGTTGCTGTTGCTGCTGCTGGACTAATTGCTGTTGTTCATTAAGTAACAATCCTAATCCACCTTGTCTTGCCCAAAGATGATTCAATTCTTCGTTATCACCCTCGTTATTTGCACCCAAGTCAGCCCCATCCAATAATCTTCTTCTTCTTCTCTCAAGCAAAAATGCTCGGAAATCTGCCCCATCAATAGGATATGTTCTTTCTTCCATCACTGAAGTCAAATAATTCCGTAATTGGGAAACACCATGTCCACTGAACACACAGAACAAACTCTTTTGATGCTCATTAAAATCTGGAGGTGGTTCACGACAATATTGAGTTATTTCTCTTCTCAAAAAAGATGAAATACCAGTGAGCGATAAATGAGTCAATTTTGGACAACTCTTCAATAACAAATAGATGGGCCCCACAGTTAAATTAGTACAATATGACAAATGCACACGTTCAAGACAATCTTGCTCACCTCTTCTTCTAACTAATTCCAATATTCCAGAGTCGGTAATTAATGAACACTTAACAAGCCCAATTCTTCTTAATTTTGGTAAATTGGCCAATTCAACTAATGTCCAATCAGTCAATTGTGAACAACACGCCAAATCGATATATTGAATACGATGACAATACCTTACAAGTGATGAAACACCATAATCAGTTATTAATCCACAATGACCTAAATGGATATAATGCAAACTTCTTCCCAATTGACTTAATGCCCTTAATGAAGCATCTGTTATTTGCATACACTTGGATAAAACTACATTTCTTAATCTAGGGGCACATTGAACCAATTTTTCCACCAATTTGTCGGTGATGGCGTTACACCCGGTAATATCAATAATTCTTAACTTTTCAAGATAGACCCCCTCTGGGATTAATTCAAATAATTTATCAGTTATACCTGGTGCGTTACTAATTCTAAACTCTCGCAATTGTGATAACTCCAAAAAGATTCGTTTAAGATATTTATCAGTCACCAATTCACATCCATGTAAATCAATTTCTACCAATGATTTGCAATTCTCATACATTACTAATATGCTTTCATCAGTGATGTTGTTGCTTGAATTAAATTTTACTCGTTTTAACATGGGACATGATCTCAACAATCTAATGATAGCTTCTTCGGAAACATTTCCACATCCGGGTGCGTATAACCCTTGTAATCTAGGACAATTTTCAGTTAATGCATTTATGATGTCATCATGGATATCAGTGACTCCGGTTAAATCAATTGATTGTAATCGTTCACAATTTTGTAATACTTGGGTTATTGGAGTTCTAGTTAATTTTGCACAATTAACCAAAGTTAATCTTTCCAATTTCGGGCATCCGACAAATAATGCCAATAATTCATCATCAACTAATTTGGTCATAAAAGACAAATTCAATCTCTTGATGAATTGTCTGTAATCCCAATGAGTTTGTTCACGAGGTATGGCCATCACTTTCTTAATTTGCTTAAATGAGGTATCATTCTGCATATTGGGACGGAACCACAAGATTTCAATAATCAAATCAGCAATTTCTTTGCAAACTGTCAAAAGATTAAAAAGATCTTTTCTATCCAAATGATGAAATATTTGTAATAAGATTTCAGTGGGTAATCTCAATAATGAATCCATGGCAACTGATTGTGATTCACTAATTCCATTTCCATATAATTTTGAGCCCTTTTTAGGAAGACGTATAATACTGGATAACCTTCTCTTTACTAGTGATCGCTTTAATTCTTCATAATCATTGCCTTCATCATCCATTTCAAATCCATTATGATGGTGATTGCCATCGTTAAATGCGCCATTACTCGGCTGACCATTATTATGCTTGAGATTGGCCAATCTTGGCAGTAACCTTTTCGTGGGACTGTTGTTGCTTGAATATTCTTCTAGACTGGTTGGAGAACTCATATGGGGGCGCTTTAATGATGATTAGGAGGTTGTTGACGAAATAGAGGAAAATGCAAATGAAATTAAAATGAAAATTATTATTGTTTATATTATTGTGGTCAAAAATGGCTCTTTGTGTGACACACACTTGAAACTTCAGATGGTTGATATTATGGATTGACGACGTGTGATCTAAACTATCAAGCAAGTGATATACGCGCCGTAGTAAGTATTTATATCAATGAACTTGACAAGTAAGGGTAATGAAACTTAAGAGGCAAGTTGTTGTTGATGATTTGGATTTTCTGGAAACACCTCCAAAATACTCTTTTGAAATGGGTGATTAGTATGAATGAAAATCAAATGCAAATAACTATGTGCTATGGCTGTCTTGTCTCTGTGTAAAGCTTCAATGTATATGAGAAGCTAATGTGTTATTATGGTATTTTGTGGTAGAGAAACCTCTCTCTTGTAATATTATGAAAGTATAAGATTGAATGGTAAATATATTATAACTATATGACCCAACTCAGTTGTAGCGCTGGGCGTTTGTGGGTTGACACTCAAATAATTTTTTTTCCGTGGTATGGTTGAAAGTTAATCTTTCTTTTTTTTTTCTTGTTGCTCTTTTTTATTTTTATTTTTTTTTAGGTGTTAAAGTTTGTGTTTCGAATGATGCACGACCTAGAAAGTTTGGGCAATTTGGGAAGCAACAAAGGGTATGAAATTTAATCACCACCAGAAGTGATAGATTATTTCGTTAGTTAGCTGATGTGGTATTGGTTTAGCTTAATCAAACTGGATGGAATCTTCTCTTGGTAAGGGAAGGTGAAGTGTTTGTGGAACAGCAATATCCTCCTTGTAATATGTGAACCAAACGATGAAATGTATATATAAAAAGGGAAACAACTGATAGAAAATCTCCTGGTATCACTAGTGTAAACAATAATATATCAATTGTTTACGCTTTCTAACATAAATTGGACAAAGACACTTGTCTTGCTTGTAAAATATGTTTACCAATTATACTTTGGAATGAAACCCCTAAGGATACCAACAACAATTTTAAAAAAAGAAACTAGTCAAACAGTCTTCTCAACTGTGATACATCAACCTTTAATTACCTTGATAGAGCTGTCACAATCCAACACAGATAATGCTTTAAAACGTTGTTTTATAATTGAAGTCGTAAGGTTCAAGTTTTGCAACCAAAAAAAACCATTCCCTAATAACAGTAGTCGTGTAAACAATACCAAATATTGACAATGTAAATTGAAAAACCGCCAAATAGCTGATGATGATGATGATTAAGGATTATAACAAGCATATACCGCACACACACATACAATGTCAGAGGAATTATTGAAATACATCCAACAAGTAAACAAAGCAATCGCAACTCAGAATGCACCAATCCTAAGAGATTGTCTAACAATTAACCCTGCGAACGGCCAAGGTGAAGTCCGAGCCCACTTCACTGAACCAAATCAATTTGATCTTCATCAAACTCCAGCAAAATTCGATGATGTCATACGTAACTACTTAAAATTGTTAAAAGTAATATATATTGAAAAATCCCTTCTGGGAGCATTTGAATCCTTGAATCAATTAGTAATTTCATTGTTCAGAGTGGCTGAAGAACACACCAATTGGATAAACCCCGTTGTTTTGAATTCTTGTACAGAATTGATGTCAGTATATAAAGTAAAACAAATGAAAGACCCTGAAGATTTATCAAGCTTTGAATTTCAAGATATTGAAATGGATATGAATGATTCATCAAAGATAAGAATAAGTTGTTTGGAAAAATTAGCAAATACTATGCATAAAGGGTTTACAACTTCTTTAAATGATAAAAATCCGGATTTGAGACTTAGTAAAAGAGTTGATGTTTATTATTATTTGGCCAATTTGATTAAAATTTACTTTAAATTGGGTAAATTAGAATTGGCAAAAAGTGTGCAGAAAACTTTGGATAGTACCAGGCTTGAATTACCAAATATGAAAAGCTCAATTTCTAACATGAAACATTCAATTATGTATTTATATTATTCGGCAATGATGTATTTGGATAATGGTGAATATATTAAAAGTGAAGCAGAATTGGATAAAGCAATGGATATACTAAGTTACTATTCGGTGAAAAAGAACAAACAAACCGAACAAATCATGATATTGTTATTACCTTTGAAGTTGTATAATCATGGAAAATTACCCAAAAAAAGTCTCTGGTTGAGATATCCTGATTTGCGAGTCATATATCGAGATAGCATATTCAAAGCAATAATTGAAGGTAATTTAGCCAAATTTAATGAATGCATCGAAATGTTTCAATACGTATTATTGAAGAATCATTTATATGTCTTAATTGAGAAATTAAGGTTGTATTGTCAATTAAGTCTAATTCGTACGACTTATAAAATGGTCAATGAAATTAAAGAGAACACAGCTATCATTGCATTAAGTGCTTTTCATTTAGCATTTGAATTTTCCCAATATAATGAGAATAATGAAACTAAATTTGATTTTGCCAGTAATCATAGTTATAATACAAGTTTGGATGAGATTGAATGTATTTTAGCTAATTTGATTGCGCAAAAGAGAATAAGAGGGTACATCAGTCATGGAAATAAGTGTATTGTGTTTGCAAAAGATGGTAAACCATTCCCAAAATTGCAGTAGTTGATAGCTGACTTAATTATTGACCTGGTAAAGATTATTGGTCTTCGATACCAGAATGATTCCACAATTAGATTATAATTTTTGGGAAATCGATTTAGAGCTGTATATTAAAGTGATACACTAAAATTGATAATGAAAGGGCGTATTCAAATATGACTTCTTCTCTTCTCTCCATCTAATACTGACTACCTATATTGGCTTTGTATTTAGGCTTTCATGTGGTTCTAATTGACCATTAGTTAATCATTTCATTGAATAGAAAAATACACGACATAAATTACAAAAACGACAAATGTCGTACAAAGATTTCGAAACTTTTCACAGATGGAAATGCATCAATATGATAAACACTATTTTTTGTCAACAATCAAACTAAAGCATTGAAAACACAATGGCTCATTCAGATGATGAAGATGCATTCCTTTATGGATCAGAAGATGAAGATGAACATATATCCAAAAAGCAAAAAATTTCAGCGAATGATGAAGAAATAAATAATGACCGAGAAGATGACCTAAAAACAAAAAATGATGAAGAACAAGTCGAGGACAACGACGACGAACAAAGGGAGAATGAAGAAGAAGAAGGGGATGAAGATGACGAAGGAGAAGAGGATGAAGATTCAGACGACGATATTGATATTATAATCGGAGATACCGCTCCAAAAACAGTTACACTCATACCAGGAAACGACATAATATCGGAAGTGGTAGATACCGATGCTGAAAAGGATGCAGCAACAACAACTACAACTATCGTCACCAATGACCAATCAACTTCCACTATCGACATCAACGCCGTTGGAGATCATGAAGGCAAACCAATAACTCAATTGGATTTACAAACCCTAAAAGATAAACCATGGCGAGCTCCAGGGGTAGATATTTCCGATTATTTCAATTATGGATTTGATGAATTTACATGGACAGCATATTGTTACAAACAAGATAATACTCGGGGTGAATTCAATCCACAAAAAGTTATGGCTGATATTATGAAAGGATCGACTACTACTGGTCCTGATGGGAAACCGGCTCCACCACCCCCTCCTCCAATGGGGATGCCACCCATGGGAATGATGCCGCCAGGTATGAATATGCCACCGGGTATGAGCATGCCACCAGGGATGAATATGCCTCCAGGTATGGGTATGCCACCAGGGATGAGTATGCCACCAGGGATGAATATGCCGCCGGGGATGAATATGCCGCCGGGGATGGGTATGCCTCCAGGAATGAACATGCCTCCTGGTATGCCACCTGGTGGATTGCCTAATATGCCAAACTTCCAGTTCAATATGGGTACGCCTCAACAACAACACCAACAACAACAACAGCCTCCACGATAAAAAAAAAACAGAAAAGTTGGGAGTAATTATGTAGGATAATTGTATATATATATTGTACATCAAAATACTATACATTAAGTAAAATACGTAGAGAGAAATAACAATAAAAAAAGAATGTGCCAAGTTTTATTTAATCTTCGTCTTCACTTTCTTCTTCTTCAGCTTCTTGTAACCATTTAATAAATGGTTTAGCAGCTTTTCTAACCTTTTTGGAAATATCCTTTGGAACATATTTCTTGGAAACTTTACTACCCCAAGCAATCAAAACTTCTTCACTTATTAAATCCTTATCATAAAATTGATGCAAGATTTTTGGAACTTGTGAAATCAAAATTGATTTTTCCAATCCAATAAATCTTTCCAATCCACCCAAAAATGCCTTTTCAAATTCTTCATCACCATTGATCAATTTAGCCAATAAACCAACATGAGGTTCGACTTGTTCTATTATATCTTCATCAAACAAAACTTGTGCCAACACTTGAACAGTTTCCGGTCTATCAGCAATATCCAACTCAACAATCTTTTTATAAATCTCAACATCAGAAGGTAAATCATCTTTAGATTTTTCCGATTCTTTCCATAACCATTCACCCAAATCATTAAACTTATTTTCATTCAATGACAATCCTTCCAATTCTCTAGCTCTAGCAGCAACAGCTTCTTCCGACATATCAACGGCCCAATCATCATCCTTAACTTCAACATCAGCCAATTGGGCAGCTTCAGCATTAATCTTCTTCGCCAACAAATCGTCATCTTCTTCTTCATCTCCTTCACCAGTACCACTACCACCAGTAACATCATCAGTTGATTGAGTTTGTCCCGCAGCAATATCAGAAATCGATTTACCACCGCCAACAACGTTAGCAGTTGCAGTTGCTGACTTCTTACCCTTTTTTTCAGGAGGATTTTTCACAATATAAGCGTATAATTTATGTTTTGGGTCCACATGAGTAATTTTCCCACATGCTTTACAATCCCTTTCTAAAGAATCTTTTCCCTTAAGTACAATTTCAGTTTCTGGGTTTTTACAAGCTCCACACAAGACAAATTTATTAATAAACCCATCAAGAGAATCTTGTAATTCATTAGTATCATGAGCACCATTAACTAAGAAACGATCACCAATTTGGGTTTGTGCACCTAATTCATACCCAAAGAATTTGACCAAATAAGCTGGTGGTCTATTTAAGGCACGAGCAACTTCAGCAAGATTAACAATTGCAGTTTTGATACCATTACCTCTACCTTCAGTCTTGGACTGAATTGGAGGCATTTTATAACGGTAGAATGGATCCGTATTATCACGACAGATATTTATGAATGACATCGTGGTGTTTGTGATGGTGTTTGTAATTGTCGTTATTAATGAAAACAATATTTATAGGATTTTTTGTTTAACATCTCTCTCACACAATTATTAAATTGAAATTTTTTTGGTAAATTAAACTCTGGAAAAATTTTCCAATGAGTTGGTCACGTGATTTGGGTATCTCGTTTTGGTGAAGACACGTACACCATTCTGCAACTACCACACCAAATTACCTAAAGCTACTTTCCAATAACCAAGAAAGCTTTTAACCCAATATGCTGTAATATGGCAAATAATTATCTATTAAACATTACTTATAAAAATAAATATTTTATATAATATATATATACTAATATCATAAAAACAGCATCCATCAAAAAAGAACAGGAACAAGTAATACTTCTTCTTTTTTCAACTTTTTATGGCAAATATTGATCTCTTTGAATCGTAGGAGTCCCCGGATTAGAATTATACCCCAACGCAGCCGAGCTCAATGACAACTGTTCCAATTGCTGCATGACCATCATATCTTGTTGTGATTGAAATTGTGGTGGTGGATGTGGTGGATGTGGGGGTTGGTGGTGCATTTGTTGTGTTGCTGGAGGAGGCGATGGATACATTTGTTGTTTCATTGTATATTGACTAATCAAATATTGACCTTGTTGTAATTGGGGGATATATTGTTGTTGTTGTGGAGGGGGTCCTTGTAGTGGTCCCGGTGTAACTCCTGGTCCACCTGCTTGTTGTTGCGGAATGTAGTATTGATGTATTGGCATTGACATTGACATTGACATTGGAGGTTGTTGTGGGTTACCACCCATTGCATACATATCATGTTTCCCACCATTTCTTATTCTTCTATTACGTTTAATAGATTGATTTGTTCCATTACGACTAAGAAGACCACCACCACCAGCAGAGCCACCATTACTACTACCACCATTACCACGATTTGAGATTCCAACTTCATCCATTAATTTCTTGTAGTTTTGGAAATTTGCAATTGGTAAATCTAATAAAATTCTTCTTATTTCATTAATATGCCCTTGGGAAATATCATGTAATGTAGAATTACTTAATATTTTATAAATAAACAAAGGTCCTGAACTAATTTCATTATCTTGTAAAATATATTCCAAATTAATCGGTTTGAAAATCTCATCAATAAGAACCTGTCTAATCTTAGTTTCAGTACGATTATTTAATATTTTCAAAATAGTTAAATTAGCCAATTTATGAACACATAACATTTTCAATTGTGGTAGAAATTTCTCAGTCAAGAGTTCAACTTTAGTTTCACAATCATTAAAAGTATCCAAAAACCAAGTAATCAATAAACTTCCATTAGCATTAACAACTAATTCATTAGCATATTCAATGATTAAACCAGCAACCAAAAGAACTTGTTCTTGTGAAACATTACCTTCTTGATATGAACTTTCCAATATGGTACGAATACATCTTGCACCAAATCTTCCAAAACTAATCTCTAAAAATCGATCTAACATTGCTTCAAATACAAAATCATTAAATGGAGATCTGAATTTAATACAACCTTGAATAACATAATTTCCAAATTGATCATTGAATAATTTAATAGCATAGGGTTTTAAACTAGCTCCAATAAGATACATTTGTTGTTTATCTTGATGACAAAGATTGATTATTTTTTGAATTGCCCAAGTTCCATTCTTATGAATACTTAATTGAGTTAAAAAGGGGGCAATTTCTTTAACCATCATTAATTTAATTAATGGTGATTCAACTAATGTAAACAATTTTTGAACAATAGTATTACCTAGATAATCATAACATAATTCAGGCAATTCATCCAACATGGCAAGACATAATGCTTCTAATTCTAATTGTGACAAGATTGTTTCTCCATGATCAACATTATCGGAATTTAAAGCTGCTTCATTATTTTCTAAAATCTTACGTAATTCTCGTAATTTAGGTGAATCAAATTGTCTTAATGGTATGGGATCAGGTAAAGGACCAAAATCATCTTGATAATTATCATTAGGATATGCAATACATTTATTGACTATCGAAATGATTTTGTTGATGTCTGCATTGTGTGATAATGTATTAGCAGCTTCCAATACTCTTGGTTGAATGGATATAATATCTGTAGGTGGTGGCTTTTCGGAACTTCCAGAAGAGGAAGCTGATAGTGGACTTGCAACATTTGCAGTAGTATTTTGTGCTGGTCCAGGTAATGGTTGTTGTTGTTGTTGTGGTGGTGGTGGAGCTGCAATAACATTAGTAGCAGTAGTTGCTAAATGTTGTACTACTGGAGCAGCTTCTGATTGAATCTTTGCAAATGCGACATATAAAGTCACACCAGGGACAATTTCCAAATGATTAAAGTTTGCCTTCAAAGTCATTGCGATTTCTACATTTGTTGATTCAACAAGGGCAAGTTTTGAAGTGTTTCTAGTTGTAATTCTAATACTATGAACAGTTCCAAACGATCTTTGAGCACCCAAAGAATTGGTCAATATGGAATATAACTTTGATGCTTCAATGAATAAAGGTAAATTATCAAATAAAAGATATTTTGTAGGTCCTAAACTTGGTTTTTCAAAATTCGTAGTTATGACAATTTGATTAAAGTCAAAATCGTCAATTAAAACTGGTTGATTGTCACGAGATTGAGTATTCTGTTGATGTTGTTGTTGCTGTTGCTGGTGTTGTTCGATAACTGGGGGGAACTGTTGCTGTTTAAAAATTGAAGACGGTGGACTAGCTTGGGAAGCTTGGTATTGTCCTGTATGTATCTGCTGTGGTTGCTGTTGCTGATAGTTCATTTGCTGTTGTAAAGCTGCTTCGGGGATTGTTGGAGTAGTACCTGAATAAGTTTGAGATCTATGTCTTGGATAAGATGAATTGCTGTTCATATTTTTCATCAAATGATCTAACAATACATTCATATCGTTATTCTTATTTGTTGCTCCAAAAGGCGATGAAGAACCCATGTTAGTTTGAGATTGTTGGGGCTGCTGAGGTTGTGGTTGTTGAGGTTGTAATGATTCAGCAAATGATTGAAAAGTAACACTTGGAATTGCAGCTGTAGTGGTGTATGATCTGTTTCTATTATTATTATTATTATTGCTATTATTATTAATTGATATATCTATTGGAGTTGATGATGCATTAACATGTGAAGATGAACGATTATGCAGTTGTGCACTTGAAGGAGTTAATAAAGGAGTTAAGAAATTGCTGTTAGGATCAGAATGTAATGAATTAAGATTATCATCATTCCAGATGGAATTCGTTGAGAATAAAGAACCTGATCTTAGTCTTCTATTATTTGAACCGATTCCACCACCTTGATCATTTGGGGATGAAGATGTTGTGTTCGCAGATGATCCCAAAGTTAAAGACATTGAATCCAAAAAAGAAGGAGAATCATTATGTGATGAAGTTGTTGTGATATTGAGAGGAGAGTTTGTTAATGATTGATTGTTATTAAGGAATGAATTTGGACTTAGAAATGATGATGGTAAAGTGCCAGCTCTACTTCTAGTTCTATTTGGTTGGAGTTGTTGATGTTGAGATTGTTGTTGATGATAAGATGAAGCTGATGAAGCTGATGAAGATGAAGATGTTGATGTACCATTAGTAGTAGTGTGTATATCAGATATATTGAAGTTGTTCATTGTAATCATAAGAAGAATGGGATTTGTATGAAAGGAATGACTTTGATTTAATCAATAATTAAACAGAAAATGATTGACTAATTTTGCTTCTCCTCTAGAAAGAAGAAGGATAATAAAAAAATGGAAGGTATATTATGGGGAATGGAAGTAATGGTAGTGTAAAATGAGTATTATATATATAGGATTATGATTATGACTATGACTATGATTATGATTATGATTAAGTGGTATTAATCAATATGTGTAAATGTAAAATGTAACAATGTTCATATAAACTTGTTGGGGACATCAAGAAAGGAAAAAGAAGAAAAAAGTTTTTTTTAGTTTTGGTTTTAAATACAAAAATCAAACAATCAACGGGAAGAAGAAGAAAGACAAGATCAGAAAGGAAAAGGAAAGAACAGAAAAAGAAAATGATTGAATGAATAACCTTAATTTGAATATTAATTATATATATGTATATATATATAAGAATTAAAAGAATAGTTTTATATTGTATTATGTTAAGCTTGACATAATGATTGTGTGTTATATATATGTTGTCTAGTGTTGATTATTTATAGACATCTCTTTATTTCTTACTGGAATTGCTTCCAATCAACATACACTAAACCCCCACCAAAAAAAGAAAAAAGTAAGTTTTGGTTTTGTTTGTTACTGTTTTCATTTGCCCCTATTAATTTTTATTTAAATTACTTTTTAATGTTACTACTACTACTATACCCACACACACATATAAGCAAAACTTCTAGTAAGGTATGTTTACTGTATATAATAAATTATAATATGATACAACAACAATTTTTTCTTACACTTATTGTTGTTGTTATAGACATTAAAAATGTATTGTTACTGATCTAATAACTCTTTCCTTATTGTATAACCGATAGATATTTACACAATAATAAAGGTTTTATTTACAATTTAATTAATTACTCCTATTTTTTCTTTCTTTTAATCTTATTAAACAATATTTAATTAAATAATATGTGTAAAAAGTGAATGTGTTCCTAATATATTTATATGGTGTAAAAAAATAATAGTAGTATGTAAATATACACTATATTCCCAATTTATGTATATATTATATATATATATATATGTGTGTGTGTTCTAATGTTGAGCAGTTGATGATAGATTATTAATTACAAATTCATAAGTTAAGAATATTTTAAATTTTATTTGTGTTTTAAAATTTTGCAACATGTCTAATATACAATTTGTTACATAAACCATTTGTATGTATTTAATTGATTAACGATTTAATTATGTAAAATCTTTTTCTTCCTTTAATTAATTAATTTCTATTATTATTCAAAATAATCAAAACAGACTATTATATTTGCAACTTCTTCTTTGATGCTTTAAATATATTGCACTTGATGATGCCACCAAACAGAATGAAATGTCTTTAGTTCAATATCCAATCAGAGTAAAAAAAAGAACAACCCATATAATTATAGAAGAAATTACTAAAATAAGGATAATTAATCAAATTGACTTGATTGAACATTAGAACTATCAAGTTGGTGCGAGAATAACTTAATTAGTGAGAGCATTTTGTTGTAATACTGTATAACCTATGAAAATGACAACCTATGTATAAGGCTGATTGTAGAACATTTTGCTCTCTTCAACGAGCAACCAACTTTTGGCATTGCACATAACCCCCTACTTTGGGTAACCAAGTAGCATACTAGTTTCCTTTAGTCAGATTCCAAATATACTAATACTGTACTTTACCATGCTACGCTACACTTAATAAAGAATAACCCCAGGCAGACCAAAAAATTCGCACATTAATAGATTTCGTAGTCTAGAACCAGGGTAAAACTGATCAATGGATCTTCCTTCAAAAAATCATTTAGTTTAATTTCAGTACTAGAAATGTTCAATAGACAATATATAACTAGAATAATCAAATAAATAGGTTATATATTAAATAGTATTAGATTTTTGATTTTTATAGCTTTTGACTATGAATATTTTTCATTCGCATACAAAGACAATATGGCTGCAAATTCAAATATACTGGTTTGCCGCCAATAAAACAATTGCAAAATTTCCCAAAGTTTACAAACTCAATTCCTTTTTCTTCTCTTTCTTCTCCTTCTTCGTCTTCTTCATTACCGTTTACAAGCAATTAAGATAATTAATACAATGAAAATGTTATCAAAGTTTTCCGAATTCATTCAATAATCCTGTTGCTTCGGAAGCAAAGAGAAAGATGAAGATCAGGCAATGTGCGAAACTGAAATTCAGAGAACACAAGATTGACAAAAATATCAATACAATCAACAATAACAATTTTAACACTACTTCAGAAAGCAGAACACACAACCAACCCAGAAAAGGAAACTTTATTACCGTTACAAGCAGTGCCAAACAAGAAGAAAACATCTCATTATTGAAATCAAACGTAGAATTAGAAGAGAAATTTGAAGTAAATTCTGTCAACTTGCTAACCGCTAACTTTTCTAACTTTCAACCAACCTTACCCTACATAAATAAGACAGTATTTAACGTTGTGAACTAGATGCAGAATTACCAGAAATTGAAACCCCTACAGACCAAAAAAAGCAAGACTTCCAATTAATGAAATCAAACAAAGGATTGGAGGACGAATTTGAAGAAAATTCCTTTCATATATTTAGAGCCGAGCCTTGGGAACAATATACAGAATTCCCCATCAGAGATGAAACCTTAGATAGACTTCTTAAGGAATATGAAAAATTCCTAGATAGACTAGAGGACGCAGACAAGAAGTTCGAAAGAAAGTCAGCTCAATTCTTGAAATCTTTGCACGAAAATAATAATGATGAATGCTCCAGCTTTAACTGCACATTATCACCAACATATGATAATCCTGAAATTGTAGATGAATCCCGAAGTGTAATTTTGATGCCGTTTTTATGTCCAATGTCATTAGGGTTTCCCAGCGGACCAAAGTTTGAATGAGAGTTCTGAACCGATAATAATATATCCAACACCGGAAGAATCGAATCTGAATAAACACCAACGTGTAACGTGAATTCTGAACCAATCCTTTATACAATACCAGATGAATCAATTGAACAAAGACCAAGGTCCCGATGTAAATTTAGGAGCTTTTTATCCGACTCCAAAAAAAACAATTCTGAGTATAAACCAAGGCTCCACTACTTGTTACGACATAAAAGAAATTATGCAAACAAAAACTCGGACTCGAGACCGGATAAAAGAAAGATTTAAAAGGGCTAGAAGAAAAGTTAGAAGAGGTGCTGAGAAGTTGCAAATGTGTCTCAGAAACTCATCAACATTGAATCAATTGGAATATTGTTGGACATCGGCAAGGTGGTGAAGTTCTGGGTTTATTTTTAGTTTATTCCTTTATCAAGGTTTTCATTGGTTTCATTAAATGGTATCATTGACTGTCAAGATTCTATAAAATTACATTCCATCAACAAGTTGCAGAAAGGAGCTCTATTAATTTCTATTGGTTTCATTCGAGGGTATCATTAGCTAAAGTTTCTATTAATTATATTCTTTCAACAAGTTGCATAAAGGGTTTCTTTTAATATCGGTTGGTTTCATTCAAGGGGTTGAACTAAAGGGGATTATCTATATTTATTCAGTTCTATTTTACAGTCCGGGGTATCATGGCTTCTTCCTGAGATTTTCTGTTTTCCGTTATCTTTCTTCATTACTTTATTAGCTTTTTCACTTCGTTGGTGGGATTCCCGGTTTTCTATGGAGTTGTTCAGAGTTTTTTCCATCGATAAATTCTTGATTGTTTTTCGGGGTACGGTTTCCGTCTAGGACGTAATACTAGTGGTTCTAGACAGAAACTAATATCACCGGCGGGACTTTCGATTGTTTTAGTATGGCAATTACCGAGGAGGTTCTTGAAGAGGGTCTTGGTTGACCATTCTTCGGATGAAGAGGTTATTAATTTAGTGTTGGATTATATCTGAGAATTGGTCGTATTGATGGGGGAACTTGGGAGATGTGTGGTTTGATGTGTTGTTGATTTATATTATTACTATTTATTGATGAGAGACTATGACACCCCGCTGCCAAGGTCAACAATAACAGCAACCGTGTCAGATACTGAACAACCAAGGTTAGCTCTGAGTATACGTTCAGTAAAAACCCACAGCAATGATCAACTTTCAACATTATCCACAATTAATACATATTCAATTGCTTAATCTACTAAGGTGATTCTGAAATCTTAAACTAGGTAAACTTCACCTCTCAAAAAATATGCTGTTAGGTGTCATGTTTCAGACTCCATTGTGACCATGTTTGCTGAATAGAATGCATGGGGTATATTTTCTAGACTCATCACATCCAATTATAATTAAAATTATATTTACAACAATTTCTGGCATAGAGTAGAACACTATTGTATATTGATGGTTTGGATCAATAATTCATCAAACTCCTCAATTGGAATTTGAACATGTAATCAATGATTTTTCTGTTCAAGATATGATCTTTTGTGGAATCCAGGTGATAGTTTCTGATATATGGACAACAGGTCTGAGGTTTTGATGCTACAAATTCTTGCTTTTCAACAAGCAGCAAAACTCGCTCTTACTTGCTTATTGCAGTAACTCGGATAATAAGCGGAAACAAGTATTCTTTCTATTTCTTTTTGTTACTGTAAAAAAATTAGTGGTATTGTCTGGATGGGGTAAATTGAAAGAATCCGATCTAAATTCGTAAATTTGAAACAAGCAAAAAGAAGGTTCCATACGGCGTTTTTTCATATAATCTAAAGAGACATTGCAACAATGATAGCGATAAGGATGCTTATTATGAGGAGCAACAAAGGAAAATATTGTTAGACTTCAATGGTTGTTTATAAAATAATAACAAAAACATGATCTTACGAGTAATTCGTTTTACCCTTATTATGAAATTTGATTGTGAATGCATAGGTACTAAAACAATTCGTTTAATAACTTCAAATACGCAAGTCTAAGCGACTATATTGCTGTTTGTTGGTACTCTTATTGCACTCAATTGTAATTATAATTCATTTGTAATTTCGTGGATTGAAATCTGAGATGCTGGCCCCAATAATGTTCTCAGGCATTTTTTGCGCAAAATAACCAACAGAATATGGGATCGGATATTGAAAAACCTCACAAAAAGAAACCGAGTCAAACTTGGAGTAACATGATAATCAGTAGGAGTATCATTGCAAGTATGTGTTAAGTTCGGTATCCCCTTTATAACCATGGCAGCCGTTAAAGACTGCTCGGAAGGTAGCCGATAGACCTTTCGGAATAAATGTAACACCCGGAGATACCGAGTAAGTGTCCTTAAAGTGGAGGTGGAGTGTGTAGCATTTACATATAGAAGTCAGGAGGCGGAGTGGTACTCCAGTGGGTCTAAAATGTCCCCAAAGGTGTTGAGAAACCCTGCACTGCGTAATAAAATGTTTCAAATTAATACTCCAGGAACCGTTTGGTGACAAAAGTCACATCGGCGAGGTCGGCGACCAAAATGAGTATAAGGGCCAAGATTTAGCCTATGTAATGCAGTTAAATCATCTGATGATTCCTTTTTAGCATCATCAAGTTTCTTAAAAGAATTTCCCACCTATAAATTTATCCCATTTTCCAAAGGTATTAGACCAGTGATAGTACAAAATAAGCTTTAACCCTTGGTTGTGATATAATCATACCAACATAGTCAGAATTGCGGACAAAACTAAAACAAACTGAACCCTTTCCCTGTTTTAGGTAAAAATTTCAACCTAAATAATTTCAATAAACAAGGTTAATCATCTTTGATTTTAACCACAGTATAAGCAAACTTCTAAAAAAGTACACACAACTTATATGCACTCATCTCCTCTTCTTCCCGCTCACAATAAAGCTACCGACCTCTTCATTATAAATATACCTATTACTCCTCAAAAACTCACCAACAAATCTCTTAATAATAGCAACCCCACCAGCTGAATGCATACCTCTTCCAGTAACAACTCTAACAGGTCCAATCTGGGCTCTATCCCCCAACAAACCCCATCTACCTTCTTGTTCTCTATGCTTGGTCTCTTCATCCCACCAATGCTTCAAGACTAACTTAACCAACTTCATCGCTTCGGTTAATCTAAACCCATGTAAATCAACCTCACCTAATCTGACATAGGAATTGAATCTTTCACGCAGTAATGAATTGGAAGGAGTAGTAGAAGTCAAAGTTGAGCCAGTGGAAGTGCCTGTAGTGCCTGCAGCAAGTTTGGAAAAATTTTTGGATATGATAATATATGGATCAATTTCTTGTCTTCTAGCTAATGGTTTAGCGTCTGCTGGTCTCTTACCGTTCAAATCAGCCATAAGGGCAGCTACTTGATATGCATCCCCTTGAAAAAATTCTAAAGCATTCTTAAACAATTCATAATCAAAATTATTCTTGAATTGTTGATTACTATCATATAATCTCGATAATTCTTTTGCTTCCCTAGAATTTGGATTATATTTATATGAAGTCTTGACATATCTTGTACTAGTCACCGATTTTCCATTACTACTAATAGAAGCTCCACCACGCTGGACACGACCGCCAGCTAAGCGTCTAATTAAGGTTCGCTTTATCAATGGACGACAATTCATAATAATCCCAATCATGGCATTATAATAATTCCCACCGGCTCTGACTTGATTAAGAATATCTTCTTGTTCAACATGATTCTGGTCCCCCAAATATTCTTGAATCTGAGTGGCAATAGAAGATAATTGAACCCATTCATTAATATTGGCTTTTTGTTTACTTGAAATACTAGCGAATCCTCCATTAGTTACACGATTTCTTTTCTTATCTTTTGGTTGTTCTAAAAGTTCCAAACATGCTTGTTCGGAATTATTATTGCATTCGCGTAATTTTGAAGCAATGGTAGCAAGGTCCAAGTGGGGGAACATTTCAGATAATCCATACAAAGCATCATCGTAATGAATATCATTGACTGCTGCTCCTGACGCGGCAGTTTGTTGTTGTAGTCGTAGTTGTTGTTCTTGTTCTTGTTCTAATAATTCATTGGATTCAGTTTCGATAAACAACTCTTCAATTAATTCATGGATATCTTCTGATAATTTTAATCTGAATTTAAGTTCAGTTTTGGCAAATGTGGGGAATAAATTAGCTAATGATTCTACTAATTCCAAAAATTCCGGCTCGGTATCTAATTCATCATACACGAATTCAGCATATTCTTCTTCATTTAATCCAAGATATGCCCTAAGGCCGTCATCGTCAGTACCAGCTTGTGTAGAACTAGATACAACTGGTGAAGCTTTTGCAGTTGTTGAACCTGGGGTAGTTTCACGAGATGGTCGATCACTGATGGTAACAATAGTAGGTAATATCGATACTTCTCCATCTGACTCGTCTTCAGATTCAGAAACATTTTTTGCAACATCCTCCTCTTCTTCTTCTTCATCCAGTAAGACAACAACATCTTCTTCTTCAACAGGTAAAAATAATGGGAATAACAATTTCCTAATTCCCAATCTGTCATTTACGACTTCTTTAGATTCTTCATCTTCATCATCTTCATGCTCTTCTTCGGCCTCTTCTTCAGATTCTTCGGACTTGGAAGCAGAAGCTGATGCTGCTGCTGCCTTCTTCTTTTTCTTCTTCTTTTTGTTTTTCTTCTTCTTGGCAGCAGATGAAGTGCTGTTGCTGCCGTCAGCTGGGGTTGGAAAATCAGGGAACATGGTGTTTGAAGCGTCAACTTTCACGTCTAATCGTTTAAGATCAGCGTCTAATTCTTTCATAATTTCTTCAAAGATGTCTTTTTCTGTTTTGACTCTAGGTTCTGCTGGAGCAGGTGCAGGTGCAGGTGTTGGAGCTTGTACCGGTTGCGAAATAGATGTTGCTGGTGCAGATTTCGTCTCGGTAGCTGCTGCGCTCTGACCTATAAACAATTCTGGTGATTCATAATTCAAAATCAAATCATATACCGAATCCTTCTGTTTCCATTCTCCCAAAATCGCAATTGCTAATAAAAACAATCCTTCATCCTTTCTAACCAAATCCCAAACTCTACTAATCGTGTATTGACTTGCAACATTTGCATATCTCCTAATAACCTCGCCTTCAAATTTTTCCCCAAGTAAATTATCCATACCATCAATAAACAAACATATAACTTCTTGAGGATTATAAAATTCAAGTAGTTTTAAAACCTGCTTAATCGGATGATTAACAATTGCAGCAAGATATCCTACAATTTTATCATCAATTGTCCATTTCTTTTTATCGTCAGTCATCAAGTTCATATCTAGCGAACTTAATGTAATACGTATATGTTTCCATAATTCACGCGTTGTGATTTCCAAACGGGCAGATTTACCAATTACAATTTTACAGATTCTGTCAATATCCCTATGTCTAAAATATTGGGCATAAGCTACTGGGTTCTTTTTCGACAAGAATTGAAAATTCTTTTCGGAACCGTAAAGGATGTTGATTGATGTTTTTTGGTCTTGAGGTGATAATTTTGGTGGAAGTGGAAGTTTCTTTGCGTTGGCTATGATTTCATCTTCTGCTGGTGATAGAATCATCATTGTTAGATGTATGGGGTGTATTGATTCTAATCCTTATGGGGATGGGATCATTTGAAGATGCCGCCAACAATTGATCTTTGGAAAAAATTTGTTGTTCTTGAGAGGTATGACTGAATTTTTCATGAAGCTTATTTTTACTATTGGAGTGTTCTGTATAACTAATGCATTATTTTATTACCATTATCTATATATATGGTCAATTCCTGTGACCATATAGTTAAATACTAAAGTTTTATTACTCGTTGCTATTTATTACTACTAAGTAGACTTATATAATACGCTGAAAATGCATTCAAGTCAATCTCTAAATAAAGATCATACACACCTCTATCTATATACATTCTCTCGTTTTCCCTCCAAACATTTACACCTTTATCAGCGACAACCGCTTATTAGCAACAGCACTGACTGCTTTCAACCCACTAAACCACTTCCCCATATCCTCTTCACTGGCACAACATATCCTCATCTGTTTCAACGGCGTGATTATCAACAAACACCACTGTTTTGTCCTGCTCAACGGATCCAACTCAATCACATCATGTATGTCTGCAATAGTATAGTTTCGGAATGGTTGGGGGTCGTGTTTTGATTTATAAAAGAGGAGTTGGTGGTTAGTTAGAACTAGCCAGATTTTTTTCCATACATGATGTTGGAATGTTGTGTTATGACGAAGGAGGTGGACGTAGCCTTGTTCAATTACGTATTCTTTGACTGGTGCTTGATAGTTGGTTTGGTTGTCTTCTTTGTTTTTGGTCGGAGGAGGGTTTACAGCTTGCTCCTTGTGTTCAATGGATTCGTGATGTTTGACATTTATGGGAGATCGTGGTGTGTCGGAAAGAGCTCCTACTGCTGCTGCTGTTTCTGAAAGACTGAATTCTTCAGCTCCTGAATATTCTGTAGTCGACGTAGGTCCTTCCTGCTTGGACAGTTTTACAATATCGAGTGGTTTATTCAGCAGATCTATTGATTTATATTTCTCTGGTGTTTGTTCCACTGGACTAGCAGGCTCCGATTCATTTGGTTTCTGTTCCCCATCAGACGACGACGATTGATGCTGTCGTACTTCGTCATCCAGATCTTCTTCATCATCAGCCACGACCTCTTCTTCTTCTTTCTCTTGTTTCACTTCATTATTCACATCCTCGAAAAATTGATCAAGACACTTTATCCACTCTTGGAACACCTTAGTGTCTTCCACCTTAAAATGCAATATTTTCTTATTGGTATAAATCGCAAAATGATTCTTATTTTGATCGGGTATAATATTGTATGACAATAAATTCTGATAGTTGTATACTTTATCAGGTTTATATTCTCGTGAATCTTTATAATAACTTAATTGACATTTTCGTAATACCACCCATTTCTTTTTCCAATGTTTAGTTTTTGGTGATCTTTTGTATAGGATTGATGAGATTAAGACTTGGTTGTTTTCGAATGGATTCGGTGATGTCGGTGATTGGCGATTGAGTAGATTGGTGGAGATTTGGGGTGATACTGCAGATGATGGATGTGTTTGGATTGATACAGAAAAAGAAGTGTTAATGTTCAATGTTGACATATTACGGTCTAATGTAGGCTATGTATTACTTTTGGAGGTGAATAAGTTTATGCTCTTCTATTTTGATAAATCTGGGGATGAACTTGTATTGTATGTATCCAAAAAAATTCCCGTAATTACATCAAATAAACCGATGAAGTTAAACGTTTAACAAACTGTTTACAGCAAGATAACACTAAAAAGGAAAGAGAAATGTAAAATAGAGTAAAGGACCGTAGTATTAGTAGAAGTTTTAGTAGTAAAAACATAGTCACACGTTCAAGCATTGTGATGCAAGAAATCGAGTGGTGGTTTGATAAAACGGATATTCCGCAGGAATTGCTTTACATGTCAACCATATATCCATCTTACCTGCCGTATAAAAATTCCTCGAATATCAATAAGGGTAGAGTATATAAAGAAAGCAAACATGCCACCGGAGTTACACGTCCCGTGTAATATATATACCCTTTATTGACTGTAGTATGCCGAATAAAAAGTCATGGAATGTCTTATAGTATTTAGTGTATTTGTTTTCATTAGTCTTGGCCTCCTCTGAGTCATTGGTCGTTTATACAATGAGGCGTCGCCCTTGGGTCATTTACCTCGTTAATTTGACTATTAAGAGTCACTGTTTTTTTTCTTACTCATTAAGGGGGGACGTTCAAACTGAAATTCGATGGGTTTATAAAACGAGAAAAGATGAGATGAGAAATTACTCTGTTTGTACAAACTCAAGGAAATCTTAATAGTAAAATAATACTATTGTTATTCTAACATATAGAGTTAATCAATAGAGATGAATATATGCAATATATTACACTATTATGCGGATCTAATGCCGTGCGGATGTGAGACGCGAATATTCTTTGTGGTTAAGTGTCTTACCATGTAAAGCTTAAAATTTAAAAGTTTTAATATGTTATTGGTTAAGGTATAATAAGCGATATAGTAGTGGGAGGTTAACTTATAGGTATAGTATTATCATTTACAATTAGCCAAATAGTAAGAGCTGATTATTACTAGTGAATTACCTCTATGTATTAGTCGATCGTACTGGTAGTAATTGTATAAGCGCATTGCTTATTACTCAATTTGGATAATTAATTTTGTGTGTGTATGTTTTTTTTGTTAACAATTACACTACCTTTCATTCGCACTGACGCACAGAAATCAATCAACTAATTACAACAAATTTAATTGTCATTACTACTGAATTACTATTGTTAATATTCACAGACTATTATTCTATATAAATCACAATGACTGAATATGAAGACCCTTTAAGTACTAATAATAATAACCAACAGGAGATATTCACACGTCCTTATCCTCATCCTCATCAACCATCTCCTATGCCTCACACAATAATGATTACAACTAGTTCTCCCACACCTCCTCCAGCTTTGCTACCCCCTTCAATACCTTCTTCTACACAAGAATCTCCTAGTCCAAAAACAAGAGTAGAATTTTTGAAAACAAATGCCCCACATATGAGTCACCACCATCATAGTGACACAGAAGTATTCACAAGAAAACGGTTTGCTAATCATACATCAGGTCATGAATTATCACAAAATGAATCATCAAGTGAAGATGAAGAAGACCAGGTATCTAATTTATTAGACTACTTTAAACATAAACAATCGGAAGAATATCGTCACATCCAATTCTTAGCTAATAACCCATCTACAGCCAAGAAATACACTAATCAAGTTTCTTTCAATGAAATCGCTTTAGAATGTGACAACGATGATGAATTAGAATGGGATGACGCGTTGGGTTGGGAATTGTTTATGGCAAGTGGTGGTAAGAAACCTAATAGTGCTTACGGTTATACATCTCCTCCACGAGGTAGAGAAGGCAATTTACGTTCACCTTCCCCTGGAGGGAAACTAATTCCATCACCATTAGCTTCTCCAACAAGAAGAAGTAGTACTAGTATGATGGCTACTGATGATCATCATGGTAGTATAGCTGGAATGTTGGAGAATTTAAGTGTGACTAGTTTGAATAATATCATTTATCCAACTCAACCAATCGTCACTCATAGGTGTGCTGCTGTTACTAAACGTCATAAATTGTATGATAAATTATACAGGTATCAATTATACCCGTTGAAACCAGTATTACCACATCGTACAATATTGATTTATATATCAGGTAGAAGACACACTTGGGTAGCCTTGGATTGGATATTACGAAAATTTATTGAAAATGGAGATAAGATAATTGTCGTTTCTGCAGTTGATTCCCAAATTTTATTCGACAAGAAACGATCAAGAAGGGGATCATCTTTTACCACTTCGCCAATTAGAGCTCCCGTAACACCAATAATGAGATTCCGTCAACGAACGAAACCAGAAAATATGATCAATATCGCGAATGATATCATGTCATACATCATGCAAATCATTAATCCAAACGTAATTGCAAAAGTAACGGTCGAAATCGTGGCAGGAAAGACCAAAAATGTTTTGAAAGAAATGTACCATTTATATGAACCCAATTTGGTTTGTACAGGTACAAAACCAAATATGAAAATGGGCGCACCTTTGAAATCGTGGAATTCATCAAAATTGACCGACAGATTAGTTAAAAACTTTACATTGCCTGTGATTGTTGTGCCCGCAGTAAATATGGAAAAATTTGAATTGGAATTACAACAAAAAATGAATTCACTTAAAAATGAACCATCTCTGGAAATTCATACACCATCGTCAACAACCATCCAACATCAACTTACCCAAATTAACGCAACCGATGACTCCACTTCAGATGCCGACGATGAAGATGATAACTCTTCAATCAACTCACAAAGCTCTCATTCCACCACCTCAACCAGATCAGCACATTCATATGACTCCTACGAAGAAATCTCAAAACTCTACACCACCTACAAAACTGAAATTACTGATTCTATCAAGCTTATCCACGAATTAGAACCTTGGGATGAAACATATTATCTCAAGCTAGCAAAAATAATCTCGGACAAGTCGACAAATTTATGTCATGATATCCTTTCTGTAGCCCCCGATTTCCGAGGCGATGGATCGAAACTTGCGCGAATGATAACTGGATCCAATTCATTCGGAAACGTGCCATATCGTACCAAATCGTTAGTCGACCCAGTCTCGCCACCACCACATAAGATGTCATTCAAGGAGGTACAAGAACAATTAAAACGAAATAAAATGAAATCATTAGCGCCGGAAATATTAGTACATGAAGCTGAGTCACCGGTATCACATACACCACCGCCAAGTTCAAGTTTGAAGTTTGTTGAACCTAGTCGTAATGGAAAGAGTAGTAGTGGAAGTAAGAGTTTGATGAAGAGTTTGAGTTATGATCTACCTTCGAAGCTGCCTGAATTGAGTATTTCGAAATCACATCCTGATGGGTTGAAGTTGAATAGAGATATGGAAAATGGGAGGAACAATAATAGTAAGAAGCAGCAAGATAAAAAACTGCTGAAGAAACTGAAGTTTTGGAAGTTTTTTAAGTAAAGTGTGGTTAGATATATATATGTTATAAAATTTAAATAGATAATAAAAGTATGTCCCATATTATATGGTGGATGGATATTACAGTTGGGATAAATTCAAGGTTATTTTTTTCCTCACTAGAACAATAATTTTTCCAGGCGGAGTTTAATCAGAATAGTAAAGATCATCAATCGATTAGACAACACCACCCAATGAAGATAACATATTTATTCATATTCCTCCTACTATCATCCGTCCTATCACATACCTTCCAAACAATTTACCAGTTCGACACAAATCCAAATACACTCGACTCACCAATAAACATCACGCACATCCACCCCAGGGCATCTACCCAAGACCTTGACGAGGACAAAGATTCCGACAACGACGATGACAGCTCCAAAGGATTACAAGAATTCACACCAATCCGTGACTCAATCGGCCAATCAGAAGTCAAATACTATTCATTCAACGTCAACAAAACTTCAGGGATTGGTGATTTCTACCAATTAATAGTATTCCTAACTGGGAATATTTGTTCACAACCACAGGGAATCCACCCAAATGATACTAGTCTAGCGGTATATTATTCGTTTAATGCAAGTATGTTCCAAAATAACGAATTGGGTCAGATGGCACTATTCACGAATGGATACTTCCAGGCTTTAGCTGAATTGGAACCACAAGACAGTGAGACTGCTATAGATGAAACAAAACAAGAAGTGTTATATATTGCAGTCAGGGCACCTGAGAATGTAAATAAAACAGCATTGTGGACTTATGAAATCGGGGTCTCTCAAAATGATTTGGTTTTCCAATGGGATGATCGATCAGCTGTAAATGTAGTCGATGCCGATGATAATAGTGTGCTATTAATTACAGCGAATTTAACAGTTGACACAACAGATATTTCAAAATTGAACGTTTCGGAATGTCCATATGCGGTGTATATCTATCCTTACGAAGTTAAAGATTATTTTGCGGGTATAAATAATTCATGGTGTGCCGTTCGTAACGGTCCTTCGATATTTGGACCTGAAGATTATGTAACTTCATTCACGAATCGGAGTGGGGGGATACATCAACAGATCTATATCCTGGGTCTAAACGCATCCACAAAATATATCGCTTATACAGTTGCCGATTTCGCTGGATCGGATTTCGGAGGGGCGGTATATCATCCATTTGAATTTGAGACAATGGCAAGCTCCCCCTGTGAATTGATATATGACCTAGATTTCTGCAATACTGTGGCATATAGCGTTCCAACTCCTGGAAATTCCTCCTCCGATTCGGCGACCAGAGATAAAAACGCTACGAAATGGCTCTATGACAACCACGTGAAAGAACTATATACCAACTTCTCAAAAGCACTACAACAAATCCCATGCGATACTATCCCGGAAGCATCATTTTCAAATCTAAAAACCTGCGCCGATTGCGCTGAATCTTATAAAGATTGGCTCTGCTCAGTCTCTATACCTAGATGTTCAACAAAGAATATCACAGGATATAAATTCCGCAGAGAAAATGATCACCGAAACACATTTGTAAGGGATATAATCCAGCCGAAACAGGATTATTTTGAGGTCTTGCCATGTATTGGCGTTTGTAATGCTATCGTACGAGATTGCCCTGCGCAATTTGGATTTGCGTGTCCAACCACAAATGAATCGATTGCTTGGAGTTATGGATGGCCGAGTATGAATGACGGACAATGGCCCGGCTGTAATGGTGTTGGAAAAATCGTTGCGAGTGTGCTGCTGACTCTGAATGGAAGTATAGTTGAGATGAGTTGGTGGTGGTGGTGGGTGTACTTGGTCATGGTGTATTTATATATATAGATGTTTTTGTGTAATGAAATATTATAATCCTACAAATTTTTCAGTGAAAAAAAAAATGAAACGCGTCTCAGATTCAATGATTATCATCATCATCAAAAAACGTGATTGTTCTCCCTTAATCGTTAAAGCTTTAAACATAGAAATTATACAAATCCAAATGGAAGACAAGAAATATAACTTACCATGGTATGTAAATCAATTTATTTCAACATTCCAAATTAAATGAGTCTCTACTAACCCAATTTTAAGGGTTGAAAAATATCGTCCCGAAACCTTATCGGACGTCCATGGCCAACAAGAAATCGTCGATACAGTCCGTAAGTTCGTCCAAACCGGGAAATTGCCCCATTTACTCTTTTATGGTCCACCGGGTACTGGTAAAACCTCAACAATTGTCGCTCTTGCTCGTGAAATCTATGGTCTGAATTATCGTAACATGGTACTCGAACTCAACGCCTCCGATGATAGAGGTATTGATGTTGTCAGAAACCAAATTAAGAATTTCGCAAGTACGAGACAAATCTTCAATAGTGGATCTTTTAAATTGATTATCTTGGATGAAGCTGATGCTATGACTTCAGTAGCCCAGAATTCATTAAGAAGAATTATTGAGAAGTTTACAAAGAATTGTCGGTTTTGTATCTTGGCCAATTATGCACATAAATTAAACCCAGCTTTGATTTCTAGATGTACTCGTTTCAGATTTCATCCTATAGATGAAGCTGCTATTAAATCTAGAATTGGCAATGTTATGACCAAAGAAAAAGTCCATATTGATAATGACGCCCTTGAAGCATTACTTAAGTTATCAAAAGGTGATATGAGAAGAGCTTTGAATGTGTTACAAGCATGTAAATCAGCCATACGAGACGACGAATCAATTGATTTGAATATGATCTATGAATGTATCGGAGCACCACATCCGCAGGATATAGAAACAGTGTTAGATTCCATCCTAAAAGATGATTGGACAACTGCATATATTACAATTAATAAATTTAAGACGGTGAAAGGATTGGCTTTAATCGATTTGATTGGTGGTTTTATTGAGATTTTGAATGGATATACGTTGAAACCAAAAACTAGAATTGAGATTTTTAGAAAGTTGAGTGATATTGAGTATGGGATTTCAAAAGGTGGCAATGACAAGATTCAGAGTAGTGCTATTATTGGGGTGATTAAAAATGCAATGGAAAATGAACAATAGAGTGTGTAGATGGAATCGTATGCAATATAGAAGTGTGTAAATTTTAGTATAAGCCATAATGTGTATGTTAATATTTCATGCATCCAGCCTTATCATCTCGAATGTCAGATATTCTCAATTCCAAGATTTATCAATGGTGATCAAGTGACATCGTCTCTATAATTTACGTGCTCTTGAGACGAAACACAGGAATTACCTAGCAGCACGAACTTGAATGAAGATCACCTGCAGAGAAAAAAACTTAGATCTAGCTTTTTAGGTTTGCGAGGATGTATGGAAGAGGATATTTAAAGGTTTCTCTGCTTGACAATGCATGAAAAAGCCTCGACTACGATAAAGAATCACCACTTGAATGAATTGTATGTATTCATAAAACACATATGTCGAGTTCGTTCGATAGAAGTCAAGGCAAGCAGAATACATTTCCAATGTCTTGTCATAATTCTGAGTAAGTGTGCAGACTTGAATCTTAATATTTGCAGCCAGGGTCTGTCGAGGCCTTAGTACACGCAAATCAGTATGTAAAACAGAAAATCTATTTCGCAGAGTATATACAAATCCATCAATCTAGACATTTCTTTTAGCTAAGCAACCTTGAGTGGGGCCATTGGTTCTTCTCTTGCATTGTGAGTCATGTTTTGGTGGCAATCCAATAGCTACCAGTGTTTTGGTGGCAATCCAATAGCTACCAGTGTTTTGGGCCCTTTACTTTTGCCACACTGAAACATAACTAAGGCTAATAGTAGATCCGTCATTCTAGCATGTACTTTACTTTATGATATTTTATGTAATCCATCTCATTTGGCCCAGTTGAGGAATACTATAATTTGCCATGTGTGAACATTAAGTACAATTACCAGTCGCATAGTTCATCAGCTACTGACTTGCAATGGCGCCGAGTATTTATCACCTCCATTTCCGTTTGAAGCACTCGCTTGAACAATTTATCCTAGCATTCTTATGATTTGCAATTGCTCATCGTTGTGAATCTTTTCAAACCCTTGCAAAGCTTCCACGATTATGTTTGTAATACGCACATCTATGCACTGATTAAATATTGCATGTGTGCACATTTCAGTACTGATTAAAATTATGTAAACACGAGAAGTTGTAATGTTTGTATCACCACGTTAAGATCAGAATACACGGAATGAAAAAGCGGCGTCACCTTTAATCTTTTTAATTATGCTTCCTCTATTTCAACTATAAATATTGAGTGATTTCCCTCTTTATACCGTTGCTCATTACCATTGAGTTGTATACTTTCCAATATAAATTCACATGGATTTTCCCCAATGAAGCTCGTTTATTCAAGTATTGCCCTCCTTCCAGTTTTGGTAAATGCTAACATACTCAAAAAGGCAGTTGCAGAACACTGTTACAGTTGTAATGAAGCTGTCGATTATATGGGTTCACAATGCGATTATCTAACAGAATCACAAATAATTGAATGTACCTGCAATTTAGGGAATGATTTTTACGACCTATTATTTAATTGTTATAAGAATTGTGGTAGCTATTTAAAACAAAATGATCCAGTCGACGCCAATTCACCAGATGAAACAAGACAATATTTCTGTTCATATTACGGAGTTACGCCTACGGTATTAGCAAATTCTGGTGCTGTTTCTACTTCTAGTTCCAATTCAACTTCTAGTAGTGCAAACTCAGGTGCTGTTTTTACTGCTGGTTCCTTGCTTGGTTTGGCCGCTTTTGCTCTCATTTGATTTGTTTTGATTTCATGCTAACAATGGCAACCAATGTAAACATTTGTTTCATAGTGTAAATTTTATGCTCAAATTAGACTATGTATTATTTTTAGTATAATTAAATAACACCTAATTAAAACATCCGGGAGTGTATTTAAACTCAACCGTATATTTGGTTTATCTTGGCTACAAGAGTGTATTTTTGGTCACAGTTGCACGAATTCAATGGGAAAGGTCGTGTGAGACACGACAGAAAAAAATTAATATTCTCTTTTGGGTGCTATGAGATCAAAAACCATCCAAACTGGAAGAAAGTTTGCAACAAGTTCAAAAGAAAGCCAAAAAAAATGCGCTTAAAGTAACAATCAATGGACGAGTCCGGAGTCGAACCGGAGACCTTTCGCATGCTAAGCGAACGCGCTACCAACTACGCCACACGCCCTAGAGTTATGAGTGTTTGCATGAAATGTTTTCATGTGATGATGAAAATTCAGAAAATTTCAGGAGAGTCACACGCTACTCAATTGAAAAGTAAGCCTATCGTAGGCTTATTGAAACTACTCAATGTAAGTTAGGTTTCCCCTCTAGACCAAATCATGTAGGAGTATATAGATCGTACATGAACTGAATATAGAGAATGTATTCTGAAAAGAAAAATTTGTAGATCTCTGTAATTATTTTTTAGTTATAAGCCTTAAGAGATAATATATTTGAATTTGTTGGAAAATAATAAGTAAAGGGAGTAGAGTATCTATTAATAGCTTGAAATAATCCCTAGAATTATCCTTGCAAAATATTGGATTGGTTACTACAAAATGACATTCATGGTTAGTTCAAGAGATTTTTGTTCATTTTGCAGCAAAATTACACAATTTACTTACTATAGATATTTTAATAACCCAGAGAACCATTAAGCACAAGCAAAATGCTGGTGCAATGCTTGAGAATAGGCCCCTAAATAATCCTATTGGGTTCATATCTTTTGGTGCTAATATTAAATGACTAGACCATAAATGTGTTTTCTAGTGATTTATGTACGCTCGGAACTTTCAGATCATATACAAGTTATTTACGGTTTCCTTTCGAAACAAATAATTATGAAATCTCCTATTTCTGAAAGCAAATTGTAAAAATGCAACAGAAAGAAAGTATTATAGTTTATGTTTGAGGAAAGCACATAGGAATCACCTCTTGCTCGATCGATGACCAGAAATGTTTCAGATGAAGCTATGAAGTCTTCTGTTATATTTTTGCCAGGGAGAATGGATGATTACTCATTATGCACATTTATCTCTTCTGATTCTAGGAGCACGAATCATCTTGCAATTTGTTTCAGAAATTGGAAAATGTTAGGTTACTTGCCAAAGTTGCCTTTAAAATTACACCTTTTCGAATCATTTAGTGAATCAAATCCAATGGTTATTCAACACATATAATTCACCGGGTGACTAACTTCAAATGATATCTCTTGTCTTATAGATTATGCTTCCAAGCTTGAAACAATAATCTGGGGTAATTTTCAAACATGTTTCTTTTGGGTGTTGAAATATTTTGCAGCCATTGTCGCACCCAAATTAGGAAAGAACATTTAGAAACAATTTTTAACATGATTTGTGGAAAAGATACATAAAACACACATTGATGAGTACCTATTTTGTTGAAATACACGGTAAAATGCAATCTTATCCTTTTAAAAATACTCTGTAATACAGTGTTTCAATCGTTTTATCACAGTTTCATTTTCTTTTGATGTTTCAACGAACTCGACTAGGTCATTCCACCCATCGGCAAAAATAACTTCTGGTGTGATATCTGTGAAGTATAAAAACCCCACCAAATCTCTTCACAAGTATCTGTTTGATTCCACTTCTTCATTAAAATAACAAATACCAAATAAAAATAATTAAAATGGCTGCTCAAAACACTAACGCTAAGACTCAAACTAAAAACGATGATGCTGCAAAAGACAACTTCTGGACTTTTGAAAGACCAGGTGGTAGAGGTGGACACTACTACTGTGCTGCTTGTACTATTATGTGAGCGTGCTTTACTAAGAAGTGTTCTTTATTGTTTCTTTTTTTGAATTGGATTTTATTTAGTTTCATTAGGTATATAATTTAATATACTCTTACTTTCGTTGTTTAAATTATAACATATAGATGAAATTATTGGGGAGGATGTGAAAAGAGAGACTAAAACTCACTTAGGTTAGCTTCTTGATATTGATTAGACCAAATAAAAGTACCTTCAATCTTTTTAGTCAGAGTTACACGACTATATTTTTAAGAAGTTTTGCATTAGCATCCAATCTAACCCACTGATATTTAATGAGCACAGTTATTTGCTATCTCCATTTTCACTCTTTGCTTCCTGATATTTCTTTCAATTTTCATATACACTAATCTAAATGCGTAGCTTTAAACTTTAATTTTTGGGACAATACCCAGTTTGATTTTATATGTAAGTTTGTACTTACGCGTCCTTGCGTCGTACTTCTTTCTACAATTACCCTTCCTTTCGCCCCTTTTCTTTTCTACGGATGTAAACTTAAAATGATTCTATTTAAAAGTTTAAAGGGTCAATATTAAGAAGCTAAATTCCATATTTTCTTTTCTTCTTCTTTTTACTTCTAATCATGGACCGCCTTTGTCCGAGTTGTTGTGAAACTAGGCCTTTAGCAGAGTTCATTTTTCCATCATCTCGAATTACATCCAAGTGTTCTTTGGTGCTTACATAACAATTTCACACTTACAAACCATACTGTGGTTACCCATAAAATATGTGTTAAGTGTGATGTTTCAAAACCTATACATTGTTTTATATCTATTGCGGGACTGTCTGTTATTATCCAACATTGTAATGGTTGTCAACGTCGTGGAAATCAACGAATGATTAGAATGGTTGAAAATGTAGAAGTACCCAAAGGTACTTCTACATTGATTATTATACTAGTAATTTTGGGAAGCAAAAGCTCTAATTGAAAATGCGAGAGGGATAGAATTTTATTTAAAGCAGTACAAAGGCTTCATAACTAAATATATATGAACAACAAACTTGATTGTTTCAAAAGGTACTTGCTGAAATGGCTGGCGTAATTAAGTAACTACTTGCAAATTTATTAAACTATAACCCGTCAAGTAATTACAAACAGATAGTTGCTCCGAAAGTAATAATTATAGTTCTTGTCAGCGATTTAGTTGAGTTATTCAGTATTTATCCGAGTAACCTCGTTCAACTGATACGACAAATTGCACTTCATCGATTCATTCCCATAAATAAGATCCTATTATACAATTTCTTTGGGATATTGTTATCAGAAGGACGGGCCATGGCTACATTATTTTAATCAGAAGATACATGACCGAAATAGTTCCATCATTAATCTTTTAAATCCCTCTTACCTCCCTGTAGAATTACTCTTTGATGTAAAACTTCCAAATTGTGGCTGCAAAATACGACCGATTGTAATGAATTTGGTTTGGTAGTTGATAGATGGAGCAAGTTTTGGTTAATTCATTCAAGACCCAAAACACTGGGATATCTGATTAATATTTTCAATGATATCCTCCTTGGAAAGCATATTCTCGATCAAGCGTTTAAGCAATTATATTAATGTAAAAGGTAATAATATGTCCAGAAAAAAGATCCTACTCCTTGGAAGGAGCGATTGTTTGAAATTTAACGAAAAGGTACCAAGGAGGGGTATTTCATTTGAACAAATTCATTTGGAATCATTTGCTCTTGTAAATCAGGAACAAACTCGTCCTCTCATTGAACAGGCGACCAATGTAGCAATCTCATCGCTGTGAAATACAAAGACTCAAAACCGTAGGGAATCAATCGTGTAGGGAATGCCTTGCTATAACCACTAACAAACGTCACTCTAAATTTTTAGAACCAACTCACTCGGAACGGATGCAAGAACAATCAAGCCATTCTCATGAAATACTTACATCGATCGCAAAAACAAGGTATTATCTTTGAATGTCACTCGAAATGCACCAATTGACTTTTGAGATGAAAATTATTACTCTGAACAAGTTTCCTGTAGCGTGGTTCACAAGTAGACGATCGTTAGATTTCTAAGAAATCCACGAATTGACCAAGTGAATTCTAAGAACAATCCTTATATATTAAAACATAGACTATTTTATATCAATTGGATCTCTTTCAAAGAGATCCCAGAAATAGTAATAACACTCAAAACAAGAAAAATATTGTAAAAATTAACACATTAAAATGGGTATACAAAAAAAAAGCACAACACTTATTAGCTCATTTCATTAGTCAACTTCAAACCAATCTATTGCCTTGGCTCTGGAGCACCTTCATCGTTTGGATTGTGATCAGATTCATCAGTACCTTCTGGGTACTTCTGTTCTCTGGCCTCTTCATCGGTACCAACATTAGCTTCTTCATCACCAACTACTGGAGCTGGAACACCTTCTGCTTCCTTGGAAACACCACCGATTGGTTTTAAGGCTTGTTGTTCGTAGTCAGAGTAAATAGCACCGAATTCATATGTAGTGTTCTTGATGACATGTCCTCCTCCGTAAGTCTTTATTTCAGGAACAAATGAATAAAGGATAAACAAGATAAGACTGGCAGTGAATAATAACCAATTGAATAAAGTGAATGGAATAAGTGTCTTCAATAAGCTACAAGCGGTATCACCTTCACCACGAAAACCAAATGAAAAGACGCTACATGAACTAGTTGGAGTAATATCAGCAACTGCACCCATAGCTGCGAGATAGAATATTGTCAATATAACTTCCACGGAAAAAATAGCGACTGAGGGAGCTGCATTGGCTGTAACATATGGTAAAATACCAAAGAGATAACCGAAGTAAAGGATATTGAAGAGGGAAACTACCAATGCAAATGTGACTCTGTCAACATTGCCACCAACATCTGCCAATAACCCAGCAGCGACACCAAGGATAATGATAGCGAAAACTGCTTGCGCACCACGTATACTGTAAGTGACGATTTGATTCGCGTGCATGTCTTAAGTTTTGATTAATTGCGATTTACTTCAAAAATTTATTGATTGAAAGACAAATGCGTTTGTTTATAAAGGCAAAATCGAAGAAAGAAAAACTGGGATAAAGCAAATTTTTAATGGAAAGGTTTTATCCTGGTATTTTATATTCCTTAATGAAATGTCGTTTATTCCCTCCTTATTATTCATTCTTTTGCAAAAACTAAAATTAAATATGGTGCTTTGGAAGCTTTCTAAAAAATAAAATATTTTCTAGCGAAATGATTCCTAGATTTTTTTTTCTGTGACCATGATCAAAAAAACATTGTTTGTTGAGGAAAATCTTCTAAGCCCAGCCCTGCTACTACTACAGCCGTATCCCTTTTCTACAGCCGCAAATTTGGGGGGATTTCTTCACGACAAATTTAACATAAAATCTCTCATTGTTTCTTGTTTTTTATTTTGCTTCGTAAATCGTTTAAAGGGGGTATCGTGCAAAATTTCGCTCATTTCTTTCTAATCTATTGACCAAATAACGTAACATAAATAGCTATTTGTTTGTTAAATCAGCAATTATTTAGAAAATAACCATTGATCGGACATAACCATACAATATGATTTGCCGATTTATATTTTTAATAATAGTCACATTAGAAAAAAATAATCATTATTATTTTTTAAATTTTTTTTAAATTTTTACGTGATTGATAACAAATCAGACATTTCTCAAAACCCCCATCATACATGTACAAAGAAGGACGATTTTGATGACCTTAAAAAATAAATGACAAGATTGAGAGCCTTACTCTAGTGGTAAAACTGACACTTGCATTCGTCAATGATTTATGTCTTTGACAATTGACATTCAGTGGCCTATTGGGTCCTTAGTTGCACATGCTGTTGTGTCTTCAATCAGAAGATTGGATGAGCATTTTCTGTCTTGTGTTCATTGAGTCATACCCGTCAGAAAGACACAAGAGTGAAAATGAAAGATGACGTTCGACAAAGAAATGATGGCTATAAATTGCAAGTTGTTCTTATTGTTACTTCTATAACAAATGATATGACTTAATTGAAAGAAGGGTATTGTTTCCACAACAATTTGTAAAACTTATTAAAAGCCACAATAATGTTGTATTGGCAAAACAATCTTTTAGCTACTCCATTCAAAGCCATTAATGCTTTTGATTTCTTTCTCAAGCTTTGCCATGTTTCTGTATTAAGTTTAGCAAAAACATCACAGAGAAAATACTGACCTCTATTGCTTGTTATGGACGCTCTGGTTGTTGCACGAGAGAAGATCGCATGAAATAATCAGTTTATGGTTTAAAAAATGGGCTATGACTCATGGGGTTCTAGATTTCATTTCTCGTATTTTGCTTAAAAATAGTATCAATAGTTCATAATGGGCTAAGCTACTTTTTAATTTGTTATCTCCCCGCAATATTGTCTAAACTACATTTCAAAATAATTATTGTAATAATTAATGGCTTTCTCACAATGATAACGCATGTGTTAAACAGTACCAAGCTTCACACAAGCCATGTTATTGTTCTTAAGAATTGTTTAAGGAACCGCTTTCATTCTGATGGATGTGCTTCCCTGAGTATAAATATCAATCTTATCGTCATTTCCTGTTTTGTTTTACCTTTGGTAGCATAAGCAAAGTGAAATTCTTTTACACGAGCGAACCCTTTAATTTCTTGGCCCCCAATAGTAGAATCATTTTGCAATTGCAAAGTGAGCAAACTTACTTTCAGTGATTACTAATGATTGATTCGCAATGTGATATGGCGATGTTGTAGATTACCAACACAAGAGGCCCAGAAAATTAATTATTCGTTCCACGGTTAATTTGAGGAAGTTGCAATGAACAGCTCCAGAGTCTTGTTTCTGACCAATAATTGCTTTCATAATTTGCCGAACATGGAATTCGAATAATTTCAAAACCCGATATGCTCTGGATTCTTTGTTTGGGCTATAATTAGCGATCTAGACTTGTTATCCGAACTTTTGGAGGCAACTATTTGCGATGTGAAACATATTTAGTCCACCTAAAGATAACATTGAACTTGTTGCCAAAAATCAAAAGGAAGAATTGTTAAATTCAGATGCAATTCTGAATAATTATTATTCTGAATTGAATCGCGACATAGTTCCTGATTTAGATGTACACCCGAGATGGAAAATGAAACAAAGACTGCGTAACATTATAAGGCGGTTCAAAGAGGGCACCTTGATCGATTTTCACCATTTTAATGAACTACACTGAACAATTTATCAAATTAAGCTTGAAAGTATCTACACATGCAATTCGTACATCACTCAGTTGAACTAATATATAATCCTTATTCATCTATTTACTCGAGCGTTCGTCCAGTCCGCTCAATCCCGACCCAAATTTATCCTTTAATGTCAATAGTATTGTATCTGCCCTCACGATTATTCTTCTACTAGGAGGCGACGACAAACTGCATGCAATTGAACTTAACAGGTTCGGTTCAAGCAGTGAGGGAGGTTCACTATCTTCATTCTCAGGCTCTACAAACCAAAAATGCCCTAGAGTTTGTTCGACATTATACCGTTTATTGGCATCTACCACCAATAAATTTGTAATCAAATCAAGAACAATATCACTTATATCATCCCAATATGGTGAATAAAATGCATATTTTCCAGAAAGAATTTGTTCTTTCATATTTGGTGGGCCTAATTCATCACTAAACGGAGGAAATCCACAGAGACAAACATAAAGTAAGACCCCAGCGGACCACAAATCAACTTTAGTAGTGTAGTTTCGATCATTTTTCAATATCTCCGGAGCAACATATGCCGGGGTTCCACATAATGTGTTGGTAAATTTTAATTCACCAATAAACTTCGCCAATCCAAAATCTGCAATCTTGACCCGGACGTCATATTCATCTTTATCCCAAGGCCCAGTAGGTTTTTGATCAGGGCTGGTTTTGGGAGTTATATCCAATAGAATATTCTCTGGTTTTATATCTCGATGGATAATATTATTGTCGTGCAAATATTTTAAACCAGAAAGGATTTGTCTAAAGAATCCTTTTGTTTCATCAGGACGTAATTTGGATTTATTAACAATTCGTTGGAACAATTCTCCACTATTCATCTTCTCCAACACAAGATATGTATTTACCGAATAAGAATTTATTGGCTCAATATAATGCCCAACAAATTTAACAATATTGGGATGGTTTATAGATAATAATAATTCCATTTCTTGTTTCAACTTTGCATCGTCGTCTTTCTTTCCAGTTTTGTTAGGATGGAAGATTTTAACAGCTACAGTTTGGCCAGTCTTTCTATTCTTAGCCTCTTTTACAATCGCATAATGACCAGAACCTAATTGCTTGCCTAATATGTAATCATCGTAAAAACTTGGGCGTTTGTCATCGAGTACAATATCTTCATTATATCTGAAGATAAACAGACCGCCACTCTTGGCAAATCGTATCTTATCTCCACTTCTAAGTACAGCCCTTGATCCTTTTCCTAATATCTCATTATTGATAAATAACCCATTTGAACTCATATCAGCAACACTAACATATGCTTTTTGATTACTAGAGAAAACAGTAAATAAACAATGTTTGGATGAAACATCAGCTCCCTTCAATTTAATGTCACACACTCCGCTACGTCCCGCAACGATTGGATCCGAATTTTTTAGAATATTTATATGAGGGATACTTTCTTTTGTGCTGTATAGTCTGGCTATTATCTTGTCATGATGTACATTCTGTCGCTTGGTCTTGGGGTTGTTTTCATCCAGTACTTGGAGTTCATGTTTCTGCGTAGAAGGTTGGTTAGTAGTTGTTTGTATAAGATCGGACACATTGGAAATAATACACATACTCTCTTGCGTTCTAATGACATAGTGAAAGCTGGGGTTATCGGAAATAATTTTAAACAGTTTTGTTTTCGTTTTCATTTGGGTTCTTTAATAGTTGATGCGTTTGCTTGGTGTCGCTTTTTTTTCAGATGTCTTGAATCGGTGAAAAACTGACATGCATTTCTTTGGGTATTTAACACCGAACTTTATAAATAGGAGGAATGAATGTTCTCCTTGGGTTTATTGTTTGCTATGTCCATTTGGCTGTTGATTAACAATACATATGATATGAAAATACTTCTTCAAAAACTGAGCTTAATAGCGGAACTTTTTGTTTCACCAGAAATACTTAATACAACATAAAATTCTAGAGAACTCTTGTTTGACCTAAGTATCAAGATTGTAATTTCAAGTGGTTTTCTTGGCTTAGATTTTGCCAAACAGTTGAAAAGGGATTTATTTCTGAATCGCGAGTCTCATATTTTATAACACTTTTTCAGTTTTCTAGATTGAGCTGATGATCTACCGAGAACACCTAAATCCCCCGAGATAGAAATATTTGCTCATAATTTCTTCTGCAATCGATGCCGTAATCTGATTTTAAGTAAGGGTACAACTGTAGAAGTGTATATTCTCCCGAACACGGAAATTGTCGAATATGTATGAGAAAATGGGATCCTTGGAAGAACAGTTGGCGAACAGTCTGAATAGTTCATACTTGTCATGTTCTAGTTTGTTAGTTCACCCAATATCCTCTACGAGTAACTAGGTTATAATAATTATGGTTTTCACGCATTTATAACACCTACGAAGTTTTCGAAGTTTTTTGTTTCGTTAAAATCAATACGTATTACTCTATAGCAATTCAAAAAAGTTATTAGAGAATAATTCCTTGGCTACCTCTGGAGGGAGAAGCTAAATGATTTTAAGCCGCGAAAGAAACGTTTTATGGACTTCTCATGTGTCAAATGCTCCAAAAGGCGACATACGAAAATCACATGATCAAATATTTGATGTTAAATAGTCAAGGGATAAGTGACTACAACCAAGGGTTTATATGTAACCTAGTTGATCCAACCGCGTACAAAAGGACAAACTAATTTGGAAGACTTGTAAGCCTGCAAGGGAACCGCATTTAAAATTCTTGGTGGTTTCTTTAAACGTCGAGTAAATCTTTGCATAAATTTTTGTCACTTCTTAGTTTTTGCGAAATATAACCGATATTGTAACCAAATCGGATTTAAATAAACTGTCAATTCACTTTTATGTCATTAATTCGGTTTCTATCATAATACTTTCTCTTTTGGGGAATCATGATTTTTAATGCCAAGGTGACTTTTCCTAAAAAAATTACCTTTCATATATTGAAAGATTGTAAAACGCGTTTCCAGATGGTGCCACCATGGAATGTTAGGCTTACTAAAAATGTATTTCACAAAGAGAAGAAACTCTACCGATTCAAAACGTTTTAAAATATTCTTTTGCTTCTGAATCTTCGAATTGCCATTAAATCTTCTGCACAAAAGATCCAAAGACGTGTCTTGGTGATTTGGGAAAAGCCACAAGATGCACAGACTAAAGATGCAAGATCGTATCGTTTAGCACATGGGAACAATAAATATTGGGCTACTAAACTTTCTAGCCGTTTAAAGGGGCTAGTTTGGTAGTACAAAAGTGATAGACAGGACTTTCTGTTTTTTCTAATTAGTATCATGTTCTTCGACTTTCGACTTTAGCTATAAATTACTACTTAGATTACCAGTGATATAATAGAACAAACAGTGAATTGAAATTGTACAATTTTAATTTTTGGGCTAGCTTAGTTCGATGAAGGTTATTAGTTGTTACTCTTGCTTTATAAAACTCGATCAATTGTTGTACGGTCATATGTAAACATAAATAGGTTTTAAGAAATTCCCTGATAATCGCCAAAAAGTTATTAAACTGAATTTAATTCAGGCGTGATTATTCTAGAATGCGAGTATTGTAATTAAGTCGAGTATAATCGTATAAGTTGCACAAAACGTAGTTGAAAGTGCTTGTTCACGCCTTCACAATAGCTAAGGTCGATAGTTCTCTTCAACGTTCCATATTTTCCAAGTTGTTGAGTTTGTAACCTTCATCAATTCTTCCAAGTTCAAATTGTTTAGCACAAAACAATATGTTGAGCGCTTGTCACTCCTATAAAATTTACTAGTTTGAATGGACAACATGCTTCGTGTTGACAGATCGTCAATTATAAATACAACATTACTAGTCTCGTTGGTGATGTGATGGTCCTACTATTTTTCATCTTGCTTGCGTGTGCTACATTTAACTGAGAATAAAATTATCCCAAGTAACTTCGAGGGTAAGGTTAATCTTGCAAAGGCGAATTATTCCGCCTTTGTTATACACGCTTTTTATCATATAGTGGGTCAAAATTTTGTCTTAGTCTTAGAAAGTTCAACTAAACAATGTGATATAGGCCTAGTTAACTTGTAACTAACTAAATAAGGTACAAAATGACTCAAACTGACGAACCCCTGGGTACAAAACATGTTGATAAAAGACGACCATCAGATAAGCAACCCAGGCAGACGTCTCATTTGTAATACATCCAAGTTGGGATTATATAAAGAACTTCATGCCCATAATAGAAAAAAGTTCTTCATCGTTCTTGTCCACCAAGGTGGTTGAACAACTAGACAATTGTGATTTGGCTCGGTGAACACCACAAGAAACTTTTACAATCACAAATGACGAAAGAGTTACAATGACAATAAAATGACTGTCTGTCTGTCAAAAATAATTCACTTAATTAATTTTCATTATCCCAAAAAAAATTACCAGAAAATTTCTTCTTGATCCTATCTTTCTTTTTTTTTTTCGTTCAAAATTGCGCTTCTTGGTAGTTAATCTATTGCTGAACCCAGGGCAACAATTTGATTTTCCGTTATTGGGTGGCGGCATAGATACGACCCATGTTGGAATGTTAATTTAATTTAGTCAATCAAAATGAGCAAAAATTTTTTGTGTATACCACATATAATATTCTGGAAAGATCCGGTCAACTACCCGAACCAAGACAATCCATGAGTCGATGGATTTAGTTCATTTTAAAGCTGTATATTATTTTGCTTAAATAATAAAGTGCACACAAAGATCTTATTGGACTTTTATCTTAGAGGTGTTTCTTTTTTAATTAATTGAATAGATTTTCCAAAATGGTTGATCAAAGAAAAAATAAGGATAAGATCACTAACCTGCACGTTCATTATGGCTTAATTATCCTTTTTCTAGGCTATTGCCAATTGCGCCAACAGGCGTATTAATGTATAATCTTAGAATCCTGAAATCGGATTGTCCAAAACGGACTAAACTGCGACATTTACTTTTTTTTTAACAATTCAAAATTCATTTTATTTCGTAATGCTGTTGAAGTAACACCAACTTGTAATTCCACCTAAATTGGTGAATCTGGATGAGTTTTAGTGTTGAAACAATATAATTCTGATATGAAACTATTTTGCAACTATTAACGACAATACAGCTTGACAATACGACTTATGTCGCTCTAATTGTTTTTTCCCGACTCACCATGCATCAAAAATAATCACCAAACAATATCGAATTATGCAGAAAAAAACTTTCAACCCAAAATTAAAACAAAAAAAAAGGAAAGATAAAATAAATTATTTCTGACCCTGCTTAAAATGAATATTTTTTTTATTATTTTTATTCCCATTTTCTTTGACAACCAAAATTTTTCTAAAAAAAATAAATTTTTTTTTTTATAAAAATTGTCAAACATCCACTAACTTTTTTTTACCACCACCCCCTGCTTGGTCTTTTCTAACAAAAATTATTTTACAACCATTTTAACCATAACCAGATCAACGTTTATTAGAGGAAAAAGGCTGCTTCTATTAATATTTATCAACTGGCAACAGTAACAGGCAACAACAACATATAGCGGCAACATATATAATTACACATTATTACACGAGGTAAACAACAAACCCACCAATAAGAGCCTGCACACGTTTTTCTCCGCAGCAAACTAAAAAGAACCAACCATACAACACAGCACAGATCATTAGAGAGATATGAGTGCAGTAACACAACTACCACCCTCTTCGAATAGTCACAACAATGGCAATGTTGGTTTAGGTTCACCAATGCAAGATAAGATATCCGCTTTTGAAAAGCAACAGCAACAACAAACAAACAACTTGAATGGTAATAATCAAACAACTGAGTTTGAAAACACTTCAGATTTGGAAGAATCATCATTGAGAGATTCGTTCAATGAAAAAGAATCAACGGGTAGTTGTGATGAATCAAATACCGAACAGAATGAAGAAACACTACTAGAAGAAAAAACGGAACCAGAAATTAATATAGGTAATGGCGGACAAGTTCAAGATGAATACATCGGAAACGAGAAAGAAGAAGAAGAACAAGAAACAGCAGATGAACCAGATTCTACTCAAAAGAATCAAGAAATGCCAGCAAGGATACCTGCTAACTATAATGTCTCCGATTTAAAAGAGAATATCGATGAACAGAACCAATTCAACGAACTAAAGGAGAGTTTAAACAGGAGAGAAAGCACAGCTTCTTCAGATGTTGCTCGTTCTAACCTGGATTTACTGGAGAAATCAGCCTTATGCGATTCAATCATACCTGAATTAAGAGGTCAATGTCAAAATAGTGAAGAGGCAATAACGAGCAAATCGATCTTCCCAGCATTACATTCTAGAATGGACGATCCCGAAATACCCAAGAGACATTTCGAAAAGGAAGGAAAAGAATTAATTCCATATGCAGAAACTGCATCACAAGATGTCATTACTCCTATTTCAGATTCCTCGATATTTCAATTTACAACAAACAGAATAGGTTCCGACTCTTCAGACGAATCAACTAACAATAGTACTTCTAAGAGCTTGTTGCAAGAATTTAACGCAGTTGGAAGGCAACCAAAGCCTCCATCAAAACCATCTTCGGCTACTGACATTTTAAGAGAGGATATTTTACAAAAGATAAACACCATTAATAATGACGATGATGACAATTTAGATATATCACCAGAAAAGATTTCTCCCAATGTTGATATGGATTCAATTTCTGACGATGACGATCAGAACACGAGCCAAAACCCATCTCCAGCGACTTCTTCTTCGGTTACACCAGTTAATACAGCACAACCAAGCAATCATGGTTATAAATCACTAGTAGAAAATGGGGCTTCACCCGTAGCTGCTAGATTGGCTTCAAATGCTACCGTGATAAGAAGTCCTAAAACACGCCCTCCCCCAGCACCACCGACCTCTTCAACTACTGCCCATAATCCTACAGCCGCCATATCACCACTTGTTCAACCAGCTAATAAATTCGCTCAGGGGATAGGAAATTTACCAATGGATAATTTGAGCATGGGCTTAATGAATGGTTCTTCATCTCCAGGTGATTCTAAAAAGAGAAAAAGTGGTAGTCGGAAAGTACGTGATGTGTTTCATTCCATGTTCGGAAAATCCAGAAGTTCATCAGGTTCTACGGGTTCTGCAAGCGGGAGTGTATCATCTTCTGAAATTAATATTAAGATTAGTACTCCTTTCAATGCTAAGCATGTTGCTCATGTCGGGGTTGATGATAATGGATCATATACTGGATTACCTATGGAATGGGAGAAGTTGTTATCAGCCAGTGGTATTTCTAAAACTGAACAACAACAACATCCACAAGCTGTTATGGATATTGTAGCATTTTATCAAGATAGTAACGAGAATGGAGATGACTATGCATTTAAGAAGTTCAGATTTGATGGTGACAAAAATGGATCCAATTGGTCATTAAACAATGAAAACCCGGTGACACCCGTGAGAACAACATTCTCGATTGAAAGTTTTGAAGGAAACCGTACTCAGAATTCGTCATTCATACTGGAGGAAAGGCCACAAGTACCTGTAGCACCTCAACCACCAGTGCCAAAGACTCCAACATCCCACTATGAATCGCAATATATTCCAAGTAGGCCAGCTCCAAAACCTCCTGCCAGTCCAGCAACATTGAAATCAGCTCGTCCTACAGCTTCTAGCCCAATAGCCAAACCAGGCTCTCCATCCGTGCCGTATATATCTGCTCCATCAGTACTGTCATCGCCAATGAAACTTGTTGGCCGTTCGATATCGTCACTTTCCTTGAGAAGAAAGAATGAAAAGACGCATGTCCCAACTGGACCAGTTCCACCATTACCAAAGATTCCTAAATCGAAATCCCACTCTGCATCATTAGCAAATCACATAACTAAACCATTTACTGGTCCAACAACTGCTCCACTTAGTTCCGTAGCAAGATTTGATTCAGTTCATGAGCAACAGCTACCCCCACAACCATTACCCAAACAAAGAAAAGAAGAATTCAAGGCACATCGAGCTCCACCTCCCCCACCACTTGCCATCAATCATTCTAGCAAAGAATCTGCAGTTAATGTTGCCCATTCTGTTTCTACATCACCACCAGCTCCTCCTCCTCCTCCACTACAAGAACAACCACTTCCATCGATACCCAAGGACTCCAACAGTGAGGTTCCACCACGTTCCATTCCACAACAGGCATTGGCAGATATAACTGGTGATCAATATGAAAAGTCCCAACCACAAAGAAAGAAGCTGCAAACTGCTGTTCGTGATGCCAAACAGGCCGCCATCCTTTCGCAAAAGAAGCGCGAGGAAAAGAGACGTAAGAATCAACAAATTATTGCCAAATTACAAAGCATTTGTTCTCCTGGTGATCCAAATGAATTCTATAGCGATTTGGTCAAGATCGGTCAAGGTGCTAGTGGTGGTGTTTATATTGCTCGTGATAAAGTCAGAAAAGGAAGCGTAGCCATCAAGCAAATGAATTTGGAACAGCAGCCAAAGAAAGAGTTGATTATTAATGAAATTTTGGTGATGAAGGGTAGTAGACATCCAAACATTGTTAATTTCATTGATTCATATTTATTGAAGGGTGATTTATGGGTGGTTATGGAATATATGGAAGGTGGATCTTTAACTGAGATTGTCACTCATAGTGTTATGACCGAAGGACAGATTGGTGCAGTTTGTAGAGAGACATTGAAGGGGTTGAAGTTCTTACATTCTCAAGGGGTTATCCATCGTGATATCAAATCAGACAATATTTTATTGGATATAAATGGTAACATCAAAATGACTGATTTTGGGTTCTGTGCTCAAATTAATGAATGGAATCATAAGAGAACTACAATGGTTGGTACTCCATACTGGATGGCTCCAGAAGTTGTATCACGTAAAGAGTATGGTCCAAAGGTTGATATTTGGTCTTTAGGGATCATGACTATTGAAATGATTGAAGGAGAACCACCGTATTTGAACGAGACCCCATTAAGAGCATTATATTTGATTGCTACTAACGGTACCCCCACTTTGAAAGAACCAGATGCATTAAGTTATGATATCAGAAAGTTTTTGAATTGGTGTTTACAAGTTGACAGTAATAAGCGTGCTAGTGCTGACGAATTATTACAGGATAAGTTTATATTAATGAGTGATGATGTTAGTACTTTGAGTCCGTTGGTTAGAATTGCCAGAATGAAACAAGCTCATGAAGCAGCTGAAGAGGATCAGTAAGTAAAAAGGATTGATTTGATTTTGTTATGATTTAGACAAGATGTGTACATTATTAGAGTTTAGAGGGTTCTTGTTTTTTTTTATAGTATTAAGTATTAAGTACTAATTTATATCAGCCAAAAATAACTGAATAAATAAATATAGAGATTATTTAGAGAGATTAACTATACAACATCAATTAAAAATTTAGCAATTCTGACAATTCCAAAGAATTCATGATCATCAATCTTCTCAATTGCTTTATGATGATGGATTGATTTTAATTTACCAATTAAGTGGTTTTCAAACAAAAATGTTGAATCATGCAAACCCCATGGCTCAACGTATACTTTTAGTTTAGCCTTCTCTTCATTAACATATTGATGTCTCGTTGGATTGAATTCTCCATGAGAATCATAATGCTCCAAATCATACAATGGACATTTCATTGCCCATTTACACCATTCCAAAATATCATCTCTAAATGTTTCATGTTCACCAAGAATAACACAAGCACCATAACCTTCTTGACTCAAGGTTGGAATAACTTCCCAATCTGTATAACAATAAGGATAATTTCCTGGGGAGATCAACATATGATTAAAATCTGCATCACCCAATAAATCATCCTTACGATCATATTCTCGGAACAATTCGAATTGAATCAAGTCTCGATGATGGTTATCATGATATGATCCACCTGGCATATTTTGATGATCGTCAGGAACGACTTTACACCAAGGACTAACTAGAATTACGTGTTTAGGATAAGGCAAATGAAGATTTGGATGATGTCTAAGATATTGTAATAATACGATTGCAAGATGTCCACCAGCTGAGTCTCCAATTAAGATTATATTCTTATTTCCTTCATTGACTAATTTGTTGTAAGTTTGGAGAAGGTCATGAAGTTGATTGGTGATTGGATATCCGTGACTTGCTAATTTATAGTCGAGATGTATCATTGTTAATTTCCTTTGAATGTGGACTGGTAATAGATGATAGATGGATAATAATGATTCTGCTTGCAGCGGAAGAGTACCGAAATAATAACCACCACCATGTAAATAAATAATTACCGGATTATTAGCTGGGTCTCTAAATGGAGAGTCAACTATATAGTAGCTATGATCATCATATTTCTCTCCAAATGAATGTAAATTGGTTATTTGTGGATGTAACACTTTCAACAATTTGTTAAGGATGAAATGAGTACTCATGAGCGAAAGAACAGCAGAATCCCTAACTGGAACAGCTAGAGCCAATCGACAAAGATATAATTTTAAGGATTTGACTAAATTGTATCGAAATTTTTCATTAATACCTCCTTTAAATGGATATTGGATCAAGAAACCTACTAGCTTAAAGGGAATTCTAAGGATAAGATACATTCCTTTGGCACTAATCATACTGGATTGTATGTTTTCTAGTTTAGTTGGGGTGTTGTTGGAACTGAATAACATTGTGATTGTGAACTACTGGGGGGAATCTGAAGTTATTATATGCGGTGGTATAGTTTGAAATCAATAGTAAAGAGTCCACGAAAGACTAAAAGCAATAATGTGGGGGTGGGTAGGTTGGAAGAAAACAATGATGGAAAATAAAGAAACGTTACCTATATTGTATAGGATGTGTGGAGAAGGTAGAAACATAATTTTCTTAAACGCCATACATAAATAGTAAGCATATCCAGTAATATTATTGTATTGTACAAAGCAGGGGGGTTAAATGCTTTGATATAAAAAGTCACATGAAAGTTTTCAATTGGGTGCAAAAGTTTAATTAGTTTTTATTTTTTTGGTTATTTGTTTGCAAATGTTCCAGGTGTTAATTTTATATCACACGCAAAGAAATCACAAGCAAACTGAAGCAAAGTGAAATGAATGACCGTGGGAGCGATGGCTAAAGATGGGCTTCATTAATAGGCAACAATTTTGTAATGTAAGATATGTTGATTCTATATTAGTGAAAGCAAACAGTCACCTATCTGTGTTCACTGTGTTCACTTTACCCCCTCATGTAATTGTATGTGCGTGGTTTCTTTCTTGTGTGGAGATCGTCGTATTTCGTATTGCTTACAACTTAAATGCGCATTAAAGTTGGCGAAAACCTATTGTGATTGATCTGAAGTACAATCAACTAAACAGTAAAGTATATGAATCGCCACATATTATATATATATATATATACATTTATATCAGTAATTGTGCGTCTTGAATATTGTCATTGCCTTGCGGTCTATGCTAACACGGGTATCTCCCTCTCATTGAATTTAACCAAGTTGGAAATCTGCTGCCAAGAATACGGATAATGAAAGGATAGTAGCTTACGAACAGAAAGGAGAGGAGAAGCACTTACACTACATGTAAACCGATTGTTAAATTTAATTAAATGTTTATTAAATTTATACAGAAGGAAATTAAAACTAGTAGATTTAAAGGGAGAAAGAGTTAGAAGTAACTAGTTTCGGAGCCTTCAGAATAGCAGGAAATTATCAGGGGATGAAACCAGAATAAAGTAGAAGTATCCTCTAACGGAGCCTGCGTTCATTCTTATTGCCTTCCAATACCACAGCAGTATCGTAATCTTTGTCCTTGTATTATGTTTTCATGACCAGCATATTGAATTAAATAGTGCTTATTAAGATATAGACCAGCTTTTCTCAATGATTTGGATAGAACTTCAAAAGTTCTTTATTATTATTGTTGTTAAGTTAGTGGGTGGAACTACCAGAGCATTGCTGCTGAAGAAAAGAACAAGAATAAGATGACTGCAATGGAAGAATTTGACTTGTATTTATAGTGTGGAAAAAATTCAATGTGTGTTATAATTAATTGGAATGAGTCATATACAAAATATGTGTATTGCTATGAGGTAATGTAAATATTGTTAGACGAGACAACTACAAAATTAAATTGACTCATCAGTAAGAAACTGCAAAGAATAGTAAACATGAAATTACGATAGAGATTTCAAGAGACTCATTAATTGTATGTGTATACCTGTACAAATTGACTCTTCACTGGATTTTTCATAGCATTAGTCTGTCTATGACGTACAATTAGAATTATCGCAAACGGGGCTTAATATAGATTTATAAAGATAACACGGGTATCCCCTCTCATTGAATTTAACCAAGTTGGAAATCTGCTGCCAAGAATACGGATAATGAAAGGATAGTAGCTTACGAACAGAAAGGAGAGGAGAAGCACTTACACTACATGTAAACCGATTGTTAAATTTAATTAAATGTTTATTAAATTTATACAGAAGGAAATTAAAACTAGTAGATTTAAAGGGAGAAAGAGTTAGAAGTAACTAGTTTCGGAGCCTTCAGAATAGCAGGAAATTATCAGGGGATGAAACCAGAATAAAGTAGAAGTATCCTCTAACGGAGCCTGCGTTCATTCTTATTGCCTTCCAATACCACAGCAGTATCGTAATCTTTGTCCTTGTATTATGTTTTCATGACCAGCATATTGAATTAAATAGTGCTTATTAAGATATAGACCAGCTTTTCTCAATGATTTGGATAGAACTTCAAAAGTTCTTTATTATTATTGTTGTTAAGTTAGTGGGTGGAACTACCAGAGCATTGCTGCTGAAGAAAAGAACAAGAATAAGATGACTGCAATGGAAGAATTTGACTTGTATTTATAGTGTGGAAAAAATTCAATGTGTGTTATAATTAATTGGAATGAGTCATATACAAAATATGTGTATTGCTATGAGGTAATGTAAATATTGTTAGACGAGACAACTACAAAATTAAATTGACTCATCAGTAAGAAACTGCAAAGAATAGTAAACATGAAATTACGATAGAGATTTCAAGAGACTCATTAATTGTATGTGTATACCTGTACAAATTGACTCTTCACTGGATTTTTCATAGCATTAGTCTGTCTATGACGTACACTTAGAATTATCACAAACCGGGATTAATATAGATTTATAAAGATTCACTTTACTGGCTTGATGATTCTCGTTCGTCAAATACTTTCAAGAGTCCGCCTAAGTCATCAAAGTGTAAACCTTCGAGTAAAGAGATTAACTAATAAAATCACCATTCAAGTCTCATCTTTATATCATTGTTTAAATGGTAATTTGTATAATTTCCCTCAATATTATATACATGCAAAATATACCAAATAGACAATTCGTGGTAGATCTTTTTAGAAAACTCCCTATATTTGGTTATTTGTTTCTTTGTAAGAGATCTACTAATTGTAGGGCAGTACTCATATATGGCTTAAGGTAAAAAATTTGTAATTACCCCATACATTACACACTTACAATTACAAAGTAAACCATTTTCTCAAACGGAGTGTGCTGTAGTTGGTTGGCCTTCTATTGCTAAACCTTTGAGTTAATTTAGCTAGCATGTCAATCCTCTGAAAACCTGTTACAGTTCCTTACCTCTCCCTGTACTGGTGGATTTTGGCATTACCTTTGATGGGGGAGTACTGTACAGAAGAAATAGAAAATACTGGAGAAAAAAAAACTGCTTCACATTTCGGGGGAAGGAAGTGACCCGTGCTGACCAACAAGCTAATCTCGCATTGGAATACAACCAAGATTGTTGAATGCTAACAAAGACAAGTGTTGTTTTGATGGATGCAAGACTTTATTTAAGCTCGGAGTTTACAACCGGGGATTGCTGACAATGATGGGTATTGCCGTACATACCAACATAAACACGTAGTTCTATTCTGTAAAAGTATATGCAAATAATAAAGAATAATCTGGAAATGAATTATGACGACGATGTATCACATCTTATGATCCCATTATTCTTTCCGCTCATAACCATTGATAAGCTATTCTTTACAATTATTAGGATTACCCGGCCAAGTTGGCTGCATATTGTCCGCATTTAACCTGGGGGATGCAATTTGCTGCTGCTGCATTTTCTAGGAAAGATTAATTATATCTAATATTGAGTTTTTTTTGAGCTTTCTAAAAGAAGATCCCTTATCTTTTTAAAATGTATTTAATTTTTAATAATGGAAAAAAAAAACTAGCCACATCTTATTTACGATTAGGGAAAGTTTCTAATACACGTTCTTAACATACCAACAGTTTTTTGATTGTTTAACACTTGGATCAACCAACTTAATCTTTTGAACAACTGCTACCAGAAATAGTTCGGCATATCGTTAATCAATGACGTAATTTTACTAATGCACAATTGGTAATGTGATGTCATAGGGTTTGCACTTTGTGAAACATATAAGCACTTTATACAGGAACATATTATATTTGTTTCCATTAAGGTTTTTATTTTACCGTTATTGTTTAAATTGTACTTTTAAATTCTAATTGTCACTGGGTAAAATTAATGTAGATAGTCTGATAATCAATATGGTTAATTAATTAAGTTAGAAAACCAAATTTGTATAAATAGATCCTAAGCACCCTCTCTATTTTTTCCCAAGGTTTTCTTTCACACGCTTTAATTATAAATTTCCTTAGAAGTTTTGAAATTCTTGATTATTATAAACTAAAATTATTATCAAGATCCACACATATCATCAAAGTTACCCTGACAAACGTTCCATCAACAACCCCCTCCCCCCTCCTCCCCCAAATTAATTTCAGTGTAACCCCCAAATTTCATTAATCCTCCAAGTAGACAAATTAAGTATAACCTTCCTTTTATCATTTTTAAATTCTAATAGACATAGTAATAAACTTTTTATAGACATACAACAATCATGGTACATCCGTTAGCTTCTACTATTGTTCAAGAAGATGGTGCTGCTTCTGTTTCTGTTTCAACTCTTTCAAGCAGAGTTAATTCTCCTCCACTTTCAATTACAAGTTCACCACGTTTATCTTATTTGAATAATGATGGTATTGATGAGTTACAACCTTCTTTAAGAAAGCATCGAGTTTCCAATTTGTCCTTATCGGATTTAACTCAATGGCAAACAGGCTTACAAAAATTATCTTCTTCAACTTCATTATCAAATTTATCTTCCTCAAATTTGAAAAAATGTGACTCATTAGCTAAATTATCCAGAAATTCTTCAATTATTAGACGTAAGAAGAAAGAAGTTATTGATCATGAGCGTGTCGCTTCTTATGCCTTTTGTTTTGATATCGATGGTGTTATTTTACGTGGTCCAGACACCATTCCTCAAGCAATTGAAGCTATGAAAAGATTAAATGGTGAAAATAAATATAATATTAAGGTCCCATATGTATTTGTAACCAATGGAGGCGGTAAACCTGAAAAACAACGTGCTGAAGACTTATCTAAAAGATTGAATTGTAACATTACTGAAGAACAAATTATTCAAGGTCACACCCCAATGAAGGATTTAGTTGGTGTTTACAATAATGTCCTTGTTGTTGGTGGTATCGGAAATGCCTGTCGTAATGTTGCTGAATCCTATGGATTCAAGAACGTTTATACACCACTAGATGTCATGAAATGGAATCCCGCTGTTTCCCCATACTACGATTTGACTGAGGAAGAAAAGGCATTAGCTAAAGATGTCGATTTTTCAAAAGTTTCAATTGATGCAATTTTAGTATTTGCTGATTCAAGAAATTGGGCAGCTGATCAACAGATCATTTTGGAACTATTATTGAGTAACAATGGTGTTATGGGTACTGAAACTGATACTTTTGATCAAGGTCCACAAATTTACTTCGCTCATTCTGATTTCATCTGGGCTACCAATTATAAATTATCAAGATATGGTATGGGTGCCTTGCAAGTTTCTATAGCGGCTTTGTATCGTGAACATACTGGTATGGAACTTAAAGTTAACCGTTTTGGAAAACCACAAAAGGGCACTTTTAAATTTGCAAACAAAGTCTTGACTCATTGGAGACAAGGAGTTTTGGACGAACATTTAAAGAAATTATCCATAAATGATCCTAATGCAAGTGATGCTGATATCTTAATTAATGATGAAGGTGAAGAATTTATAAACCAATCAAAATTAGAAAACTACCATTATTCAGATGATGAATCTGATTCTGATCCTGAATGCAAAATTGTCAACAAAATTTCAGAAATGAATATATCAGAAAAGATTAAATTGGAATTACCTCCTGCTTCTACTGTTTATTTCGTCGGTGATACCCCAGAATCTGACATTAGATTCGCTAATTCTCATGATGAATCCTGGTTTTCAATATTGGTCGAAACTGGTGTTTATCAAGAAGGTACTATTCCAAAATATAAACCAAAGCATATGTGCAAGAACGTCCTTGAAGCGGTTGAATTTGCTATTGAACGTGAACATCAAAAGGAATTGCAAGAATGGAATGAAACTGCTATTGATGACTCTAGTGAAAAATCTTCAAGAATCAATTTTGCTGATTTGGTGATGACCCCTAGTGAAAAGAAGTTACAAGAAGTCAAGAGATCAGTTAGAGCGGTTGATGATCATGAAGCTGTTGAAGTTCCAATGATTTTGACTCAAGAAATTGAAAAGGTTAAAGATGTTAAAGTTACCATTGAAAAGAAGAAACAAATCCGAATTTAATTGATATTGTCTCTCATTGTTATTTTTGTTAATCTGTGATTATTCAATTAGTTACCATTTTCAATTGCTTTCTCATTTGTATAGTTCTACCAATGTTTAATATAGTTATATAAATTCTGATACAGTTATACCTATATAACTCTTAACAATAAATCTTGTAGTTCATTATTGGTTAACATCGACAAACCATGTTCATATTTGTTTCTCAATTCTCTATAATTATCATTGGATGAATAAGTTTGGCTTCCCAAAGAATCCAATAAATCAATAGCCTGACAAACTCTGACATACCCTTCATTTCCATCACAGGAAAATTCAGCGTGAGACTCCGTATTAAGAAACAAAAACACATGTAATTGTGATACGAGATGTCCAAAATCAACTAGTAATTGTTCTAATCCCTTTTGATCAAATTGATTATTGGTTATAATATATTCATAAAAGATGTTGCAAATGATTGACACCGTTTGATTGACAATTATGAAATAATCCAATGCTGATAAACTCTTACGTAAAATTTCTAAATAGACGGGCAAGGTATTCACAAGTGTGGATAATTCTTGGCTAGGCTCGCAATCTCCTTGTATAGTTGAATTTAATTCAAATGTACTTGAATTGACATATTGTTTAACTAAATGTTTAATTTCCCCTTTGAAGAAATCTTCAAAATCATTTACAAGTCGATTGATAAGGTCGTCATATTGGGATATGGCACTTTCAAAAATACTCAGATTGTCGTCAGTATCAACTGCATCTTGTGAGTAAGACTTATAAGCTTGCCATAACTGGACAAATATCAATTGGTTACTCCAATGTTCTAATGAGTTCGATATAAATTTCGCTGAACAATAAATCTCCGTCAACATAGTTAATCCCTTTTGACCTTCTTCTATCCGAGTAGATTCATCAACAGTTTCTTTCATTCCACCAGGAATATAATTTAATACACTTTTGAAATTATACATCTCCAAAAATGTCTTGTATTGTCGTTGACATGAATCCAAATATTTATCTATCAAGTTTAATTGAATTTTGGAGACATATTTCAATTGATATTTGACAATATTTAACGTTTGGTAATGTGATGATAAATTATTTATCAATTTAACTAACCCGTACGCTGAGTAGGTTGGTCTTAAGATATACATGTGAATGTTAGCTTCATCTTCAGCTAATTCCAAAGTCCCTTGATAATCGGAATCAATGGCGAATGCGTCCTTGGTATTAATAATTTCTGTCTGGAATCTTTTAGTTGCTAGTTCATTCTCGAAATTTAACCAATTCTCAATGGCAAGGTTTTCGTCATCTCCTGTTGATGATCTAACTAATACATCGCTGGTTATACCATTCCATTTTGTTTGAGGACCAGTTTGGATATCATAAATGTATGGATTATATTTATGAATACTTCTTAACCTTTGATCAAATGATGACAATTCAAATATCAAGTGTGACAACAATCTTCCATTCTTTTCCAACATGAGAGAATTTTGGGAGTATCTAACGATATTTTCATTGATAATTTTAAGCATTGTTTGAATTTTTAAACGTAATGGATTCAATAAACAAGTTATGATTTCATATAAACCGATACGACCCACGCGCTTGAACGTATCTTCTATAATTAGATTAACTAACCCAATTTCATCATTTAAAAAGGTTTCAATGAAATTAAAGGCCCATTCTGGTTTAGATAACTTATTGGTTTCTTTATTGTATGAATTGAAATGATAATTGAAACGAACTATAATTGGATCAAGTAAACGGTCTAGTGCCCACCATGAACCAGGATATTCGGGAGTGTCATTTATTGATTGAAGGCTGATCAACTGATCAAATATTTTTGATATTCTTGTCAAGGATTCATTCGAAATATCCTTTTGGCTGCATGTCAACAATTTCGTATCATTTATTAATTGTTTCAAAGCTGCTTCTAATTCTTGTCTCTTGTTCAGTATCTTGCTTGTGAGAACTCGAACCAAGGTAGTAGTAATGATGTCATCCACATCATCCAATGAAGCAATCTCCTTTGAAATCAGTAATAATTCTTCCTGGGACAAACTTTCATTCATTAACTTCTCCTCGAGTGATTTACCCCTTCGCAACAATTCACAAACTTTGATTGAATCTAATTTTAAGTCAAATTGTTTACGTAATTGAACAAATATTGAGATTGGGCCAAATTCAGCAATTAAACCATTCACATTCTCAATTGAATCTTGTAAATCACAATCAGGATCTGAAATCATAGAAATTACAGATGTTATCTTGTCCAATGCATTTTTAAATCCCTCGTTATCGAGCATTGATATAGGTTTCTGAATCAGGGAGCCTACTGCTGTCTTGAGTTGTGCAATTTGTTGAACAGATTTACTGAGTTGATTAAGTTCGGCAATCCGAGTCGGCAATGTCGTCAAATCTTCGACTGTTGTAAAGTTAGAATTTATGTAATCAGCGTCCATCGATGGTCCCTCTGTGTGTTATCAAATATATATATATAAGCTTATCCAATTTATATGGGTTTGTTGGTTTAACAGTTGGTTGTAAAACTTTCAGAACATCCAATTTTTGCAGTTTCAATTTGATTTGCAGTTTATGAAAATTATTTTTATACTTTACAGATTATTTTGATTGTTTTGCAGGTTTCTTCATCGCGAGGAAAAATTGAGAGAAAAAAAATTTCAATCATAGATTTGAAACACGAGACATCGTTGAACCAAGCAATATAAAGGCAAGATACAACAAAGCCAATTGAACAAACAATGCAAGCACCCGTTGTCTACCTAAACACGTCTACACAAAGACAAACCGGTCGTCAGGCCCAGATTGCAAACATCACTGCTGCTAAAGCAGTTGCAGACATTATCAGAACCTGTTTAGGTCCAAAGGCAATGTTGAAGATGTTGTTGGATCCAATGGGAGGTATCGTTTTAACTAATGATGGACATGCTATATTGAGAGAAATTGATGTTTCTCATCCTGCTGCTAAATCTATGATTGAATTATCAAGAACTCAAGATGAAGAAGTTGGAGATGGAACTACTACCGTTATCATTTTGGCTGGTGAAATTTTAGCACAAACCTTCCCATACATTGAAAAGAATATTCATCCAGTTATCGTGATACAAGCATTGAAACAAGCTTTAAAAGATGCTTTGGAAATAATTCACGATGTTTCTGTACCAGTTGATATCAACAACGATGAAGCAATGCTTAAATTAATCAGTGCTTCTATTGGTACCAAATATGTCCATAAATGGTCTCAAAAGATGTGTGAATTATCTCTCCAAGCTGTGAGAACTGTAATGGTCCAAGATGGTGATTACAAGGAAATAGACGTTAAGAGATATGTCAGAATTGAAAAGATTCCAGGTGGAGAAGTTGTCGATAGTGACGTTTTAGATGGTATCTTGTTGAATAAAGATGTTGTCCATCCTAAAATGAAGAGACATATCGAAAATCCAAGAATTATATTATTGGATTGTCCATTGGAATACAAGAAGGGAGAATCTCAAACTAATATAGAAATCACAAAGGAAGAAGATTGGAACAGAATATTACAAATAGAAGAAGAACAAGTTAAATTATTATGTGATCAAATCTTAGAATTTAAGCCAGATTTAGTCATTACTGAAAAGGGCGTAAGTGACTTGGCTCAACATTACTTATTAAAAGGTGGTGTATCCGCTTTAAGAAGAGTTAAGAAATCTGATAATAATAGAATTGCCCGTGCAACTGGTGCTACCATTGTTAATAGAGTAGAAGATTTGAAAGAATCTGATGTTGGTACTAAATGTGGTGAATTCAAGGTTGAATTAATTGGTGATGAATATTTCTCATACTTGGTCCAATGTAAGGACCCTCAAGCTTGTACTGTTATGTTAAGAGGTCCATCCAAGGATATCTTAAACGAAATCGAAAGAAACTTACACGATGCCATGGCTGTCACTAGGAACGTCATGTTTGAACCTTCCTTATCCCCAGGTGGTGGTGCTACTGAAATGGCATGTAGTGTCAGATTGGCTGAAAAGGCAAAGACTATTGAAGGTGTTGCTCAATATCCTTATCAAGCCGTTGCTGATGCTTTTGAAGTTATTCCAAGGACCTTGATTCAGAATTGTGGTGGTAACCCAATCAAGGTCTTATCTCAATTGAGAGCTAAACACGCACAAGGTAATTACACATTTGGTATTGATGGTGACAATGGTAAGGTTGTTGACATGAATCAATACGGTATCTGGGAACCAGAAGTAATCAAACAGCAATCTATAAAGACTGCTATCGAAAGTGCATGTTTATTATTAAGAGTTGATGATATTGTTAGTGGTGTTCGTCAACAAAAGTAGATGCAATTAGTTATTTAGTACATAGGATAGAAAGTTAAAATTAATATACACACCCCCACGAAAACTCGACGGTTACTACTTACGCTTTGGTTTTGTTCCTTTGTATTTATCAGTCATTCTTCTAATTACAAACGTAAACAACGCCGAAACCAATCCAAATGGTGGAAAAAGATCTAACAACGTCAAAAGTGGGTTAGGTCTGATTTCTTCAACAAGGGAATCTATTGAAGTGCGTAAAATAGCCAAACTTTTATTATTATCAAGCACAATATCTGATCTATAATTCCTTTCCTCATTCGACATTTGACTGGATATTCTCTTCATCGCATCCTCTTTGGTCAATTCCGGATTTCTAGCTAACAATCTTTCAACCTGTACATCTTCATCACAAGAAACAGTAATCACCAATCCACAGATTAAATGCAATTTACTCTCATACAATAAAGGAACATCGACAACAACTATACTCTTCAACCTAATATAAGCCATCATAATCTGTCTAGCAATTTCATTTTTGACTGCAGGATGCACTATCGAATTCAAAACACCAAGACGTTCCTTATTCCCAAACACAGCCTGGCCCAATGCTGCTCTATTTAAACTTCGATCTTCATTCATTAGGTCAGGAACAATTTCCAGAAAGTAATGGACGATTTTGTTGTATGCTGGTCGATCAGGAAATACCACTTCTCTAGCTATGACATCGGCGTCAATGACTGTCAAGTGGTGTCTTTCTCTAAGCTCCTTACTCACTGTGGATTTTCCGCATGCAATTCCTCCCGTTAATCCTATAATAAGCATTCTCTGATGATGTTTCCTTGTTCTCTTCTGAATATTAAACATTAGCTCCACGATTTAATTGGCTTTTAGTACGACATTGACCACAAAAAAAAAAGTGTCTCGCAATAAATGTCGACAAATTCTGGTAATGCTGCAAATTGCTGCCCTGATCAAGCTTGCAGCATTTCTGGCCTTTGTCATGGCCATGGATTTCCATTCCGATGTTAAGAAAGCAAGAAGGAGAGAGAAAAAGAGATAAGCGGAGAAAGAGAGGATAAAGAAACACTAGCACTCGCTAATTTTGAAGTATCACTGAGACAACAAGCAAACTTTGCATCCGATGGAACCAAATAGTTATGCTTCCTTTCATTGCCTGCAACTGAAATCAAGAAGTATCATCTTTTTAAAATCTAGATCGAAGATCCTCTTAATATTCGGTCCTAAATGAAGAAATGAAAGTAAAATAAAACATCCTAAGGCGCCCATCTCACCAGGTATATACATATATCTCTGGTGTCTAGCTAGGTTCAGTGACTTGTATGAATAAGGGAAATCAAAAAACAATTTAAGAAGAATTTCAGACAGCAGTGAAATCGCCATATCTACTCACGCTGCATGACATTCACGTGATCATAACCATTCAGGACAAATAGCTTTAGAGTATGTCTAACCCAAAATTAGAACATATATCCGAAAAGAGGGTAGTGTCTATGCTGTGGCAATGGGTTTTCACAGAGGAGAATCACGGTTTAGAATTAAACTATATTTTTGATGACACCTTAAACTTACAAAAAATTTATTTCAGATCTTAATCTATAGATTATAAAGGTGTAATTTAATCTAAGAACCATTTTCACATCGAGAAAAGAATGCCATTTATTTAGCAAGATTTGGTAATTTTTAAGGCTCGTTTTCTTCTGTGAGTATTCTCCATAAGCAGCTGTAATAGATTTTAATTTTCAATTGGTTTTTACGGTAAGTACGATTCCACCCCCTAGTTAAATGGAATAAAGTACCTGCTACGTTATTCATTAGCTAACTTTCCTGTTGTTGCATTTCTTTAGCTTCAAGATTATATTCGACGTTTTTATGATAATTTTTCGATACCTGTGCTAATTCATTTGTTGGAAGTGCATATCTAGTAGCTTCTTTCAATAAGCTTTTTGCTGTTGCTATTGATTCATTGAGATTTTGCTATAAAAAAATTAGTATGACCAATTAGAAAATCATTCAACCAAATTGATTCATACCACATTCATGATAATTCTTCTGAATAAAGCTTCTTGAGCTTTATGTTGTGGGTTTTCCATCTTTCCTTTCATTGGATAGTTTATAAAGATACAAAGGAGATTAATAAAAGATTTGCTGCAAAAAGGGTGAATATTTTTTTCCGTTCGTTATACATTAATTCTATATAAAGTTTAAATAAACAACTAACATATAAAGGCTCCTGGAGATAAAGTATGGAGCGACACCGAATTGAAGGATTAAGGCAAAACTCTTATAAGAGAGCATCATTCTGAAGTATGACGAGCAAGTTATTTATTACTAAAAACCATTGATTGAATTAGAAAATTAGTTTTTGAAGTGGTGGATTAAATAAATTGGTTCTGATTATAATATGGTGTTTAAACAATGGGTAAATGAAATAAACAAAAACAAGCTATATATAAATGTTTGTGTTATGGTTGTCGTCGTCTATCGAGATGAAAGACTCGTTTCAAATACTCATTGATGGTGATAGCTTCTGGTAACGAAAGTTTGGCATTTCCAATTATATATTCCATGGAGCGAAATTTAATAGTTAATTTGTTCCATATTTCCTTGGTAATGGGGCAGTTGAAAACATGATGAATGATGTTTTTTCCTCTTTCATAGGAGCAGGACATACAGGCAACGGAATTATCAATGTCATTCGAGTTATATGGGTTTTAATGTGTATAAATATATATGCGACATGTGACTTTCACACATTCTCGTAATGTCGCAGTCGAAAGCTGCAAACTGTTCGAAATACACCGCAGATTTAGGAGAAAAATTTTTATTTTTCAGATTCCGACTGTGCCATGAGTTGTTTGCATACAAATAGTTATATTGTAGTTACGATTCATGATTCTATTATTTTTTATTTGCATATGCATAAGGCTGGTCAAAGTAGATCTGCTCTCTTAAACAAGCAACCAACTTTTGGCATTACACGTAACCCCCTCGTTTGGGTAACCAAGCAGCATACTAGGTTTCCTTTGAGTCATATTCCAAGTATACTAATGCTGTACTTTACCATTGCTCCGATACACTTAATATAGAAAAACCCATAGCAGACCAACAAATTCGCACATTGATAGATTTCGTAGTCTAGAACCAGGGTAAAACTGATGAATGTATCTTACTTCAAAAAATCATTTAGTGTAATTTCAGTGCTAGAAATGTTCAATAGACACAGTATATAACCAGAATAATCAAATGAATAGGTTATATATTAAATAGTATTAGATTTTCGATTTTTATAACTTTTGACTATGAATATTTTTCATTCGCATACAAAAACAATATGGCTGCAAATTCAAATATACTGGTTTGCCGCCAATAAAACAATTGCAAAATTTCCCAAAGTTTACAAACTCAATTCCTTTTTCTTCTCTTTCTTCTCCTTCTTCGTCTTCTTCATTACCGTTTACAAGCAATTAAGACAATTAATACAATGAAAATTTTATCAAAGTTTTCCGAATTCATTCAATCATCCTGTTGCTTCCAAACATACATACAAATAGAGGAGAGAATGAAAGAACTCAACTTTTATTTACGACGATCTTAATTTACTATATCAATACATATTTGTACACTTGAGGATATACTACAAGAAGGAAGGTTGGGTTGCCATTGCTTCTCTTGATTAGTTTATAAAAGAAAAATTGGGTTATTGGTCAATCTGCTTGGTGAAAAAGAGCAAGACGTCAGTAGAAACAAAGAGGATATTAGAGTCTAATATTACTTGTACTTTAACAAGTATACTTATATATACTCTAAATTTTAAGACAAGTATCAAGAAGATCTACTAACAGATTTTCTAAGCAATCATTATTATTGCGTACCACCACACAAAAATCATTTATGTCCTCAATTCCATCTTATTTATGTACTAAATCAAGTAATTAAACAATATTTGATCCAAAGGAGAATTAGAACAGTACCTTAAATACCTCACATCTGTTTCTCAACAACGAGTTGCCGATATCAAAGTTGGAACTATCATCAGTCAACAATTAGATGAATAAGTTTCTTGTCTTGCACTGATATCATGTTGGTTTATATCCAATTGTCTTACATGGAGCAGGTCCTTAAATCAACGAATTTTTAAAAAATGAAGGTGTTAAGCAGAGTATATCGAAGGTATTAGTACCACTAACCCAATTGAGAAGATTACTGAAATATCGGGGGTTTAGAAAAAACTGATCAACGGATATTCATTCATATTATGGTTGGTCTCTATTCAATCCGAGAAAAGTTCAACAGACAGATTCTATAACCGAATAAATTGTCAAATGAATAGTTTATCCATTAAACAGTATTGTATTGTCTTTTGGGTAGTCACTACCGAATTTGAACATTTTGTTTCTTGGCCAAAAAAACTCGGCTGCAAATGGAGAATTTTGCACTGGCAAAGAATTATAAACAGTTGCAAAAATATCTCAAATCTTACCACATCAATTCCTTCTTCTTCTTCAATTTCAACATTGTCTACAAACTATTCATATAAAAATGTTATCATAAACTCAAAGATTCTTCAATACTTCATTCCAAGCTACCACTGCAGCAGCCAAGGACTTGAAAAGTAGCAAGTTCATTGAAAATTCATTCGAAGCTGCCACTGCAGCCACCAAAAGCTTCAACCGCAACAAGACTAACAATATCAAGGACAGCTTCAATGACAACGACAGCGTGAACAACAGCTCCAACGACAGCTACATTAACGGATCCATTGACAGCTACAACCATAACCACAACGACAACGAAGGGGGAATTCATACCAGATCTACAAGAAGACCATTGTATATTGTACCAAGTATTCCAGTTAAATAATGACTTGTAAATGCTTATGCAAGATGCAAGTTCGATAATGTCACAAGATTTTCTTGAAACTAACAGACCAAGTTAACCATTCAATAAACATGAACAAGAAAACGAACACAATCAAGAATTACAACAAGTTAACAAGATTACATACACAATCTTCCACCACCAGAAAAGGACGTCATTGACGACTCACTAATTTCTCAATCCTCACCTGTTCCTACGTCTAAAGCTTCACTCCTCCTCTTCCTCCAGCTACAAAAGTAACAACTGTTGCTCGTAAAACTTCGCTTCCACCTCGTTCATCCATTGAAAGCGACAACTACAATGAAAAGGAGAACAGCAGCATCAACATCTACAGCAACAACTACGGGAATGACAACAGCAACAACTGCACCAACAGTTACAAGAACAGCTACAACAACAGCTACAATGGCAACAAGACGACCAACTGCTACTATAACAACAAGATCAACAGAAGCTACAACAAATTTTGCATTAAACCAAATTAATTAGTTGAGTACCCAACTTTCAGCCAAGAAAGAGTACGCTTACGTTCTGTAAGTGAAAGCCTAGTTCCAATTTAGTCGATGACAATATATCACCTTATGTCATGCAAATACTGCTGGATGAACTGAAACGGAGAGCGAATCGTCGTATGATTATCCAACAAAAAGCAACCAAAATTGACGATGATACCATTAATTCCGGCATGTCCTTTGAAAACAAAGATAAGAACCCTGGCCAGAGGTTCAAAAAGAAAATTCTGGATATGTTTAATACTGTTAAATCGAAATTTACAGAAAACCACAAGAATACTGCCCTGGACGAGGAAGTTGGCAAACACATCAAAGAATTGGCATCATTAATTTCCGCGCCAGTTAAACCAGCAGCCCAAATAGAAGATGAAGAAGAGGATGTATTTGACAATAACTCCATTAGCCATGGTCTGCTCTTTGATGAAGACTTTTTAACTTTTAAACTCCCATAGTCCTCCAAAAGAAATGCTTCCAAATTAAGAAGGAAAGCCGAACTGAATACAAGAAGAACAATGTTCAAACGTTTCAAACAATATATGAACTTAAGGAATCGATTTTCCTTCTGAAAAACAATCTTGAAGTTTTTTTTTTTTGGTTGAACATTCCTCAAAAGATTATATGTTGGATTATTTTGTCTATTTGGTACTTATATTATATTATATTATATTATATTATATTATATTATATTATATTATATTATATTATATTATATTATTTATCATATCTTTCTTTATTATATTTACCAGTTTCATTATATTTACATTATTTATAATATCTACTTTACTTACTCTGCAATATATTAGCTTGTAGAGCTCGTTTCTGGTTGGAATAATATTCTAAATTAAACTATTTTAAATTAAGAGAGGTCTAAGGGAGATAATGAAGGGGTGTTGAAGATAAAAGTGAGTAGTTAATTGCTCTGAAGAGAGACTAGAAGTTTGCGAATCGGTAGTTGTAAGCCATTAACTTGATTGGATCTAGAATGAATGTAGATATGCCTCTTGAAAACTGATCCTTATATTGGATAATTGTCTATTTTGAATACTGTTTGAAAAAACACCACCTCGGATTCTCAATATTTATGTATGTGTGAAGTCATAGCCAGTTTCAAATCTGAAATATAGCTCAACAAGACTGCAAGATCCGAGAGACTCCTCAATGACTTGAATCTACTAGATATTTGCAAGAATAAAAGCAACAGAAGAATCAAAATCGATCAACGATAGCTAGCGAATTCGGTAGAATTTGCATAATATGTCGGTGTGTCGCAAGGAACGCATATCTCAAGCATTGCCAACAATTCCATACATTTAATATCAGTCAACACCTTCACCATAGAGGGTTCCAGTTCCATACCCATAAAGCAAGAAATCAAATCCACGTATGATGGAATCTCTATATCAATAGCACCCCCATTCAGGGATTGCGATTAATATCGGTCCAAAATAATGAAAACGAAAATCTATTTCCAATCCTTAGTATTACCCGGCTGAAACTCGAACACAAACTTCTGAACCATTGCTTCTTCAATTGACAAACTAAGACAAAAACATGGACTTGGTTAATCTCCACTCTAGTTGGATTCGGAATGAGTCTGGCCATATTCCTCGTCAAATCAAGAGGAATCAAGGTCATGACAGTATCCTGTAGAATTTACTTGCATTTCAAATCCAACATAGTAAACATTTCTCAAATGATTATACTCAACTCCTTGCATATGTGACAACTGGCAACTTCTCTGGAATATTCTAGTTGGTTTTTGGTACCTGGAAGAGATCATCATTGGTCCTGAATAAATAAAAGCCAAGACACCAATTTCCAACTTCAGTTCGCTGAGAACTAGTTCCAGCGGACAACATGAATAAACACATTTTTTACCAGCATATATAAAAACCAACCATATTCAATAGCTTTACGTCAAACATTCAAATTTTCCTATTGAGAATTATTTGAAATATTCGAATTAAGTAGGTTAGCTTTGTGGTCTAAAGTGATCAGGAAAGGACCAACTGAATAAGTATTAGATCAACATCCAATTTCAAGCACTAAGTCTGGTTTAAAGAAAATATATAAAGGGTAAAAATCACATGTATTGGCAACTTAAAAGAGAGTTCACATTTAAGAAATTGATACCTTCAATCAGTTTAATGTCATTTTGAAAGTTATTATTTTCACCATGTCCCTAATTCGCCTGAAAGTAAACGTAAAAACTGCCGAAATGAACCCAAATGGTGGAAACCCATTCAACAATGTCACCAAAGGGTGCGGCTTAATTTCATCCACAAGCGAATCGACATTTGCTCGTAAAATTTCAAGACTCTTGTTATTGTGTAACACTATAACTGATCGATGGTTTCTTTCTTCGATTGATATTTGGCTGGAAATTCTCCTAAGGGCGTCTCCTTTGATAGTTCCTTATTTCTAGCCAAAAAGCATTTGTACTTGTTTCTTCTCGTCACAGGAAACAGTAATAATTAATCCACAAAACATATGCAATCTGGTTTCAAACAAAAAAGGAGCGTCTAAAATAACCATACGTTTCAGTTGAAGGTATGCTGCAATCAACTGTTTCCAATTTCCTTTCTGATAACTGGCTTTATAGTTGCACATAAAATTTTAAGCTGGTCTTTATCGTCAAAGACTTTCAGGCCTAAAGCAGTACGATTTATAGTTCGATCTTTATTAACTAGATTAGGAATTATGTTGCGGAAATACTGTATGATACGGTTGTATGCTTACCAGAATATACCCCTTCCCGTGCAATCATGTCAGCATCTATAATATCTAAATGGTGTCGTTCTCCTAAAAGGGAGCTAATTGTAGATTTTTCACAGGCAATTCCGCTTGTTAGACCGATAATGCGCATTCTCGAGCTTTGAAATTATTAGATAAGTTTACAAATGTATGATCTTCAGTTGTCTTCCGGATACTTATGTGGCAATCATGGATTGCCAAGCAAAATCATGCTGGTCGTACAGTACTGTTTTGAAGATTTTACCATTCCCATTGCAACACTTTTTTGCAGAATCCACCATTTTTTGTATTCAACTGACTGAGATTAGTTAACATCACTCCATTGAGTCATGTGATTACGCCTTCTTATTATTGACCAAGAAGATATTGTTGTCATGATGAGCACATCCTCCAATGAATGCATTCCTCTTCGAATCTTTCAAATTACGGGGATGACGAATGTCGCATTGAATCTCCTATCCCAAAAAATGTCTCCATCGGGGTTAAATAAATGTCGCCTTAAAATTTTCATCGAAATGATTTGTAAATCAAAAGCTCCATCGTTCTTCCTTTACGACAAGATACATGCTTCACATACCAAGAACCATAAGGGCACATGTGCTCGGACCAGGTGCCATAGGGTCCTTAGTCGCGCATGATTTAAAGAAAGAGTATGCAGATAGAATAGACCTAACATTATTGGCAAGAACATGCTCCCAACATGATGGGACCATCAATATCACAAGAAATCGCGGTTCCAATATCATTAAATCGACCGTATCTGTTAATATAAAGAGGCCGATCCCGTCAACTTTCCAAGAACATTTCAAGATTGATGATTTGTTGGTGACTACCAAATCATACATTACACAAGTTGCAATTGAACCTTATCTCACGAACATTGACCAGAATACTAATATATTGCTTTTACAGAATGGGATGGGGCTTGCTGAACATTTAGTAGAAACTTATTGGAGCCATGGAAGACCAAATATATACCAGGGTATAACCACACATGGTGCCTATAGACATAATAATGAAATAATACATAGTTCACCTGGTTCAATTACGATTTCTAAGTTACCAGAAAGAAAAGCAAAAGAGACCAAGCATGAAAAAGTCCCGGATTTTATAAAAATGATGTTAGAAACACCTTCCTTAAATGCCAAACTTGTACCCTATGAGGAATTTTTATTGTTACAAGTGGAGAAATTTGTTGCCAATTGTTGCATTAATCCATTAACTGCTATATTTGATTGTGTGAATGGAAGTTTGTTATATGGAGAGCAAGTCGGACAATTAATGAGATGGATTATTCGTGAAATTGTGGAAGTTGTATTCCTTGAATTTCCAATATTGAAACAAATCCCAGAAGCGCGAATCTACTTGAATGTGGACAGGCTCTTCGCTAATGTGGTTGAGTTATGTAAATCGACTGCTACCAATAGTTCTTCAATGAGACAAGATATGAGACAATTAAAGGATTCAGAATTGGGAAATCTTAATGGCCAAGTAGTGAAATGGGGTAAGAAACATGGCATTTTTACACCAAGTAATCGATTAGTAAGTCAGATGGTACGTGCAAAGCTTGAACTTAACAGAGCAATTGATCAAAAAGCATCTGAAAATGTATTGAATATATGATAACTCTGTAAAAATATATTGTATATAATTTTCTATTCTATATTCTATAATCATCTGGAGGATCAGTCAGTTTTGGAAACCATATAAATATATGATTTGAACCCTTTCAACGGGTGCAGTTATTCAATAAGCAATGAGAATGTAGAATGCCATCATTATTGATAACTTGGCTTGCCTTCCCAGGATCTATACATCCAAGGTCAGTAATATAGTATTTGCAATGAATAATCTATCATTATGCAACACTCCAATGGTTTTCTTTCTCTCGCGCATTAATACATCCGGATCATCATTAAACTCCAAATATTTATGATTCTCACTTTCCACGATAATCTCTTTCAAAATCGCTTTAAGCAACAAATGTGAATGGGTTTTATAAGCATTCCCGTCAGTTATACCATTGATCAACCCCAATAATCTTCTTGACTCCTTCGGTATTCTTTCTTGAACCACTGCAAGTGCAACTTCTGTTCTGAATGATAAACCATTGTTTGTCATGGTATAATCTCCATAATAATCGTACTCCTTTAGGAATTCAACTTGGTCCAGTTTCATAAGTCGGATTAGATAATCTGAAATATCCAAATCATTCCATTTATTCTCTCCATTCCCACCAATCACGAACCCATATTCGCATAACAAGAAATCATTACTATGCGGACCATAACTCAAGTATACTTGTTCGTCAACGTCATAGGAACAAGTAGTAAGCACTTGAAATCCTTTCCCATCGATTTTCAATGTACAATGATTTTCACTCGAGTGATTCAAGAAATCGACATATGGTGCCATCGTGAAGTTATCCGATGTTGATTTGCTTGTAGGTAGTGACATATACAAACAACGAGAATTTATACAAATCCAAGAAAGAAGGAATTGGTCCTTTGGTATAACACTTTCAGGGTGTTTATCTTTGGATTGAAGGAGGTCGCATACTATTTTGTAATCGTGTATGAAGCGGGTGTAAACTTTATCGGCAGCGATTTTAGTTGATCTAGGAAGAAGTTGGATCAATTTGTCATTATTATGTATGACTTTCCATACGAGTGGCATCATTTCGAAATCAGAAAAGCTAGGTAACATATCAAGGAAAGGTTTCCAGAAAGATTTATCAGCACGCTGTTTCTCTATGGTTAGGTATAATGATAATAACTGGAATGAGGATAATTCGAGTAATTCCTTCTCCAGGAGTTCTTCATAGATCTTGGTATATTCGTCGTACACAACTTCGAAAGGAGTATAAATGCTAGTAGAAGGGATTGGCATATAATTGTATTTAGCTATATGACATAATACCGTCGTAGTATTTAACAAGAATGAAGGTGGTATCCTCAATATTAACTCGGATTTGTTCAACTTGTCATTAGTATAGATACCTCTGCCGGACTCCTTGACATCTCTAACCTCTATTTTGGGAGAGATATAAGAATGTGTAGATGGTTGTAGTTTCTCGTCCTGCGTATTCTTAATCCATTCCAATAAGGATACAAGCTTCATATCTAAGTGAATCATTCTTGTAAATTGGGTAATAAATCATTCTTTGCAAGCTTAAAAATTGATTCCAGAATTTTTTCAGGATCTAATTACGCAATTTTGGCGATGAAGCAATATTTGCTAGATTAGAGATTTTGAGAAAGATCGAATATACAAAGGTCCCTATTTCAATGCCAATTAGTAGTATATACTGTATAAAGAATATATATAACCTATTAAAACATATTAAGTGTCAAAGTATTGGCAATTGACTTTGCATCAATTGCTTTCTGAAATTCTTCAAAGTTCAACTTTCCATCACCATCTAAATCAGCTTCCATCATTGTCTTATCAACAATCTGTTGTAACTCACTCTCTTGTAAGTTCTTCCCTACCATCATCTTCATCACAATAAACAACTCACCATTTCCTATGTAACCATCTCTATCAATATCATAAATCTTAAATGCAAATTTCAACTTGTCATGAGTCGAAGATTTCCCACTGAATGCAGATAATCCAGTAATAAACTCTTGGAAATCAATCTTACCATCTCCATCTGTATCAAATACATCCATTAGTCTAGTGGCTAAAGGATTAGACAGAACACCAGGAATCAGCAAGAATTCTTGCTTATCTATCTCTCCCAGTCCATCTTGATCCAACTTCATGAATCGTTTACGCAAACGATCGATTTCTTCTAAATTGAAGTTTGTATCTTCCATTAATCCATTAATAATTCCTGATGAAGGTCCCTGTCCCATATTTTATTTGTCTTTTCCTCTTTTGTATCTCCTGCAAGTGTGTAGAGTCTTCCCATTTGAAACTTATTAACGAAGATTATTCCCATGGTGTTCAGTTACAAGTCACGGAATGTACTGCATACAGGATAGTTTATCCGAGCATCACGTGATACAACATTTTGATATTAACCAATTAAATTCTTAAAAGAATTCTTACTATTTGGAAATTGAATAGTTAAAAGCTTGCTAGTATGATAATCACTCTAGCTTCAGGTTATAATGGTTTTTTTAAGTTGTAGTGCTAGTCTGTTAAAAGTATAGCTAATGTTTCTGTAAAAATTGTGGAGTTGACTATTGCAGTATGGATGTTTGGTTCCAAATATTTGAGAGTAGAAAACCATAAGCGATGATCTTTCTACTTGGGTAATCACCCTTACGATATATATATATATTACACGCACATTATGTTCAGCTCATTACTCTCACGACCTAAAAATTCTTTATATGAGCCACCTCATGTTATTATACCCAATTTGCAACCTTCGAATACTAATGATTTAAAAGCTTTAACTATAACGTCAATTCCACAAATCGATTTCTTAACCAAGCTAGCAACACATCAGGATAGTATAACAACCGCAAGCATACGATCAAGTTACGAAGATACAATCCCGCTCAAGAAGAAATATCCAAACCTCATACACCATTTCCCGAGACCGGATTTTAATGCATTATCTCCAGAAGAGGAATCCGTGATTCTTGAAACAAAAACAATCATTAATAAACTAATTGACTCCAAATTGGGAATAGCAACGGAGCAAGAAAATAATGTAAGCTACGTTCAAGTGACAAGTAAGAACATCGTTAATTATGATACAGGTGAGAATAATGATAGAATTATTCAAATTAAAAAATTCCAAGCTGATCCAATGCTTCCACCAAAATTCAAACTTCGAAAGAATAGACACGAAACACCACCTCCACCTCCACCAATTTTGAAAAACCAAAGTGATACTGTTAAATTAACTAAACTGGACCGAGAAAAATGGAGTATTCCAGCAGCTATATCGAATTGGAAAAATAATCAGGGATTTACAATCTCATTGGAAAAGAGGATGATTTCGCAACAGCAACAGCAAGCTGGCGACAAAGGAGAACCATCTGTCAATGTCGAGAAATTTGGCGAGCTTTCGCAGGCATTGGCGAAAGCTGATGTTGAAGCTCGTGAAGAAATTAAAATTAGGAATGCGATTCGACAACGACAGGCTATTGAAGAGCAGGAGAAAAGACAAGAGAGGCTAAAGCGTTTGACTGCTGGACGAAGAGGTTCCGATCCAAAGCGAAGAAAGTATTGATTAGAAGATTATTTAAGACTTTAGAGTTATCATATTTCAACCGTTTTTTGCAGAATATAGAGGTTCTATTTCGATTTAAATGGAACAGGAAATGATGATCCTAGTTATATGGGTGCTTCGTGAAAGAACTTGGTTATAACACTTCCCTGGATCTTCAATAGGATTATGTGCAACAAGTTAATGGCAAACTACTGTTAGGAATGCAGTTTTATAGTTTGGCGATAGAAAAAGTTGATCACGAAGGTAGGTTCTGTGTTTAGTTTTCAGCCCTGAAGTATAGGGTAGTGTAATTTAGCGAACCTAATAATGTAATTGCATATCACATTCCCAATCTTTCCAATAGTTGTCTTCGCCTTCTCTCTACTAACCATTGAGAAACCACTTCATTTGTAGGAACAATTGCTTCGAAATCATGAATCGTTTCTTCTGTTGGTTGGTCAAAGTTAGTAGTTTTTGGCTTTTCAGTTAACAATTCCATTGATCTTTTCTCTTCGTATGCCAACAATGGATCATCATTAGTGTTTGTTTCATCAAAGTAACCATAATAAGATAAATCGATTCGTTGTTTTCTATCCCTTTCTTCCTGTTCTTGTTCTTTATGTCCACCTTTCGTACTTTGGAGTCGCTGTTGCTTCTGAGCTTCAATCATTTTTTTAACATCAGGCAATTCCTTAGCCCTTCCGAAGTATCTATATCCCTTAATTTGAAGTCCATCATTAACTTTTACACCAGATTTGGTTAAATCGTTCCCACCAAAATGTATATAATCATTTCCACCGAGATTCTTAATATGATATTCCCAAGATCGCTTTTCTTTGAATAATCGATTTAACTCATCATTCAATTCCCTGATTTGTAAATCATTAATTATTGGATCCTGAATTTTGGCAAGTTTAACTGATATATCTGAAATGATTGTTGATCGCCATTTTTCAGCCTGGGGCAATGATGTAACTTTTTGAACGTATTTTGGTCGAAGCGATGGATCTGATTGTAGCACACCTGCTTCTTGGTTCCTGTATGCTTGAAATCTGTTTAATGATGACTGTGCCTTTTCTTTATTCCTTGACATTTACCTTTTTGATTATGTATGGTTAATAACAGGGTAGAAATTTTCATCGTGTTTTTTCTAATTGTTGTAGCGATTGAGATGAGACTTGCATAAAAGAGGTAGCCATGGTGAATAATTAAAGAGGATTATAGAAGTATCGTACAATGGTATACTCCTTAGATGTACTTCTTTCAGATTACTACTGCTACCTTATCAAGTACAAGAACTACTACAGTGCCGCGGTGTAAACTGCTATCACTTAGCTACAACGCGGTTAAAATTCGATAAATATGAAATAAGCGAAGTCTTCACATAACTTTCGATGGTGAAGTTTAGTTTTCTTCATCTCTACATCAGTTATGAGTATTCCTCCGATGCCTACTATTGTATCCGTTTACTATATATATATAATGTTATCCTTCTTTAACTTATAAGTAAATTAGTTAGTTTGGGGAGAATGAGTCGAACGATTGTTTGATGGAACGCTTGGAAGGAAAAAAAAAGGAAATCAACGTTGAAAAAGCAAAAACAAAACGTCAAAGCATGAACCCTATATTGAGAATAAGCTGTATACTATATGAATATCAATCTAGATAGTGCAAGGGATATCCTTTGTAAGAACATTACTATATACGGATACTGTAAGTTTGAAAATAAGGGTTGTGTATTCAGTCATAGACCAATTCAACCATCTTCATCTTCAAAGCAACAACAACCACAACCACAACCACAACAATTACTGCTGCAGAATAGTCTGCAACAACAACAACAGCAACAGCAGTTACAACCACCTCCACAACAATTGCCAACCTCTGCTGGCTCATCCACTTCAATTCAATCAAGTGACTCAAAGAGAAAATTCAATGTCAACACACCTTCATTCCAACCAAGTTTATTGAAAACAACAACTTCATCATCAACAACTTCGTTAACAAACAAGTTTGCCAATTTATCTCCCAAGTTGACTGACATTCCAGTCTTTAAACCAGAATCAAATGAATATCCAGGAACTAAATTCAACGTCTCTACTCCATCATTTGTTCCAAGTCAAACTTCAACAACGACTGCAACAGTTCAACCAGCTCCTTTAGCTGCACCAACAGCAGTTGTAGGGGGATCATCAATTGCTCCACAACCAGTTTCGAGTGTCCCACCACATGTCGCTGCTGTAGCTGCTGCATCAGGGATTCCTCCTTCGCAATCACCGAACCCATATTTGGCTGATAATTACTTCCCACAACAAGCTACTTATCCTTTACAGTATCATTTATACGCCCCAGCTCCACCACCTAGACTTACAATGCCATTAGCACCACATGAAACCAATGCCAATGTATTATTTATCCCGAATGACCTTCGAGAAACGCTTCATCGTAAAAATGAAGCTACTTTACAAACAATGACCCATTCGACCTTACCGGAAACTGTCAATTCATATCATTCGCTCGTGCCTATAGATCGGACTTATGATCAAGAATATAAATGGAAATGGAAGAGTAGTTTATATAAAGTTTTTGGTGGAGATGATGGACTACCTTATGCAATGAGAAAAATTGATGGAATTGAAAACTTGAATAATATCGAATTTAAGAAATTTAAGCTATGGAGATCATTAAACTGCAGTAATGTAGTAAAAGTTATCGATGGTTTTACTTCTTTAAGTTTTGGTTCTCCTGGTTGCTTAATTGTGGTGTATGATTATTTTCCCAATTCCGAAACATTGCTAGAACATCATCATAAGAAGCTTGGAGGTAAAACAGAAGTAATAAATGAAGAAATCTTGTGGAATTATATGATTCAGTTAATTAATGCATTGAAACATATACATGCGAAGGGTTTAGCAGCAAGAAGTGCAATTGACTTGAGTAAGATCATCTTGACGAACAAAGATAGAATCCGCGTTTCTTCAGTGGCCATAAGTGATATTCTAGAAGAAGAAGGAGAAGAAAGAGATATTACTCAATTACAATTAGATGACTTCTGTAATGTTGGCAAATGTTTAGCGGAATTAAGTTTATTGACATTGCCAATACATATGAGAACAACTACCAATACCTTCCAATCCCTTAAATTGAACTTGAGCGAGGAATATGTGGATATGATTCAATCATTAGTTCAAGCAAACGATTCGTTTGATGCAGAAGCATTTCATCAAAAATTAACCAGTAGATTGTTCAATACCGTTAACAAGTTACAAGATTGTTGTGATTTTATGGAAAATCAATTAACTTCAGAATTGGAGAATGCAAGATTATTCAGATTAATGACAAAAATTAATTTTGTAACTGCTGCATCCAACAATAAGATAATTAAATTGTTTTATGATTATGTTTTCAATTCATATCATGAATCTACGGGAAAGAGAGTGGTCGATTTATCAAAAGTATTGATAAATCTCAACAAATTGGATTGCGGTATAGACGAGAAACTTTTATTGGTGAATAATGATGAGAATGAATGTATTATTGTCAGTTATAAAGAAATTAGAGATATTATTGATTCTAGTTTCAGAATAATATCTAGAGAATAGGAGCTATATTGTATTAATAGTTTAATATAAGCACTTGTAACAGGGCCATCTCTTGCAGATTGAACGCTTTACACACTCATAAATGGTTCTTGGTACCCTATCTGTAGGAGAGTGCTAAACTTAAATCTAGCCCCCAAAGGTACATTTGCTTACCATTGAAAGTAGTTTCCTCTGAATTCTAAAGAAACTCTTATCTACTTCCAATTGTAAGTTCTAAAAAAATTGCCTTCGCAGTAAGAGTTGGAGGCAAGTTCAAGTTGTCTTTAATTACTCACAAAGAAAATTATACCAAAGAGCAAATAGTATCATACTTTTCTTCGATTTCCTAATTTGCATTCTTATAATAGCATATTCCGGAGGTTATTTACGACACGCTAGTATGTAAGTCTGGACTCTGGATAGAAAAAACTTGGAAAGTAGTTGCAAATCTTGGAGCCCCTCCTCATATATATGTATACTGGGATTTTTTGAACGTTTGATTTATGCACGATAGTCCAATGTGCACGTGACTAGATACATGACATGTGTCTTGGTCTTTGAAGAAACTCATCGTTTCAATTTAGGGCATCAAAACCTGTGGAGATTATAAAGTCGCCCGAATAGGTAATAGTAATAAAGAATTTTTATGTAAGGTAACTGATTCTGATATCGATAAGGTGTGAGTATACTATTTCAATATAATACACCCAACTTATCAGTAACTTATTCACTTATTCAATAATATAGAGTTGTCAGAGACAAATTTGTCATCTAGAGCTGATCAGTTTATTCGTTAATTCCTTAGAGTTCAATTTTACTAGAAGTACTAAGTTAATGAAGAATCATTTTCTGTCTATTATTCACTGGGCGACTTACGTGAAAATCATATGTTACCCGACATGAGAACTAACGATGTGATTTAGTAGTACTGTCACGTGACATAATATCCGACAAGGTCCAAATACCAACAAGACCGCTCGAACAATACAACTATGTCCATAATAAAACTTTTCTTGAAGAAAAGTTTTCTTTCACAACTCTCGTCTATGCAAAAAAATATGTTGCAACCCCACCGAAATAAATCGTGAAATTGTTCCAATGAATTTGCAAGAATCCTGCCATTCTAATGTCCATAAATCCTACTCTATTATATTACTCGCAGCAGGACTCAACTTGCCCCTTTTGTGCTAGTGCCTATTCAAAGAAATATTTTCTTCACATCTATCAAGAACGCAACATCAGTGGTGAAATCTGGAACTCATTGAACATCCTGATTGCACTCAATTGGAAAAACCTTGTGGAATATGCTTTGAAAGATACCACAACAATGTTAAAAATAGAGGCTTCTTAAAGATCATTTGGAATCTATTCCTTCGACGACAGCAAGTTGAACATAGTGAACCGATTGATGGTCATTCGCTAGATCAACTACTTGCCCTCATTCGAATGGAACATGGTATTAATATACCATAATACGACAAAAGAAAGTGTTAAATATTAAATGGATAGAGTTATCTTTCTCTATCACCTTTTGTATCAATTTATTCAGAGTTATATAATTTTAAGTTTAAATAGCCTGAACCTCCTTTCTCTAATTCTTGATTATGGATGCTTTCTACTGGTTTTCAATCTGCAATAATCACTAAAATGTGAGGAAGGTCTGAAATATACTTATTTACTGAATGACAAAACTTAAAACTATCGTAATGTTTTTACAAATGGAAGTTAGCCGGTCGATATCAATAAATATATCAATGTTGAGGGACAAGGTTGCACTAAGGATTGGAAATAGATTTTCATTTTCATTATTTTGGACCGATATTAATCGCAATCTCTGAATGGGGGTGCTATTGATATAGAGATTCCATCATACGTGGATTTGATTTCTTGCTTTATGGGTATGGAACTGGAACCCTCTATGGTGAAGGTGTTGACTGATATTAAATGTATGGAATTGTTGGCAATGCTTGAGATATGCGTTCCTTGCGACACACCGACATATTATGCAAATTCTACCGAATTCGCTAGCTATCGTTGATCGATTTTGATTCTTCTGTTGCTTTTATTCTTGCAAATATCTAGTAGATTCAAGTCATTGAGGAGTCTCTCGGATCTTGCAGTCTTGTTGAGCTATATTTCAGATTTGAAACTGGCTATGACTTCACACATACATAAATATTGAGAATCCGAGGTGGTGTTTTTTCAAACAGTATTCAAAATAGACAATTATCCAATATAAGGATCAGTTTTCAAGAGGCATATCTACATTCATTCTAGATCCAATCAAGTTAATGGCTTACAACTACCGATTTGCAAACTTCTAGTCTCTCTTCAGAGCAATTAACTACTCACTTTTATCTTCAACACCCCTTTATTATCTCCCTTAGACCTCTCTAATTTAAAATAGTTTAATTTAGAATATTATTCCAACCAGATACAAAGATACTCTACAAGCTCTTATTACTAGAAGAGATATTGCGCACTTCTTTTTTTTTTCAAAACAAGAATCTACGAATAAGACAGCCCCATTCCACCTTTGATATTCGAAATCGCACTTCCATTTGCACCATGTTTTACAACTTTTCCCAAATAAAACTTATCGGCTGAGCAGTAGATTCACTCATAGATCTACAGTGGGCCAATGAGAAAAATATTTTGAATTACCCAATGAGGCACGACATTACTATAAATTTTTATATCATGGATTGTATTCAGTTGAATAGAAAAGTTCAATATTCAGACGGTATAACCGAAATAAATTACCAAATGAATAGGTTATCCATGTTAGAATGTAAATTTTGTGGTACTTTCTAATTTGAACAATCTGTTTCCTAACTTAAAAAAAATTAAACTTGGTTGCAAATGCAAATTACTCAAAAAAGTTTGGCACCAGCAAAGAACTTAAATTGGTTGCAAAAAATCCCAAAGTTTACAAACTCGTTTCATTCTTCTTCTTCTTCTTCTTGTTTATCATTACTCACAAAAAATTAATCTCATTAAAATGCATTCAAATGCTTCTAACTTAATCAAATCTTCATTCAAAGCTGTTAAATCCTCGGCAAAGAGAAAAATCAAGAAGACGACTTCAAAAATCCAAAAACAAATCTGACTGAAACTACCAACAACAACATTAAAAACAACATTAACAACAAAAACTACAGAAACAACTACAGAAACAGTGTCAACAGGAAGATGAATAATGACAACGAACTTATTTACAATACTAGAGACAATGATGGCAATCTGATCAAAGCGATTTACCGTTACCATAAATGGGACTATTCGATGGATATATTTGTTGAGGACGAGAACGCATCCCTCTATGAAAGGGCTTTGTCATCTAAGAGACAAACAGCTGAAAGTAAGGATTTGTAAACAACAGAGAAACAGAACTGGGAACAAAGACAAGGAAAGCGCCACCTCCTCCGAAACCGAAGAAGCCCGAATATTTGAAATCTGCAGTCAAGGAACGTATTCTTGAAAGGAAGTTGAGTGTTTCTGAAATTACCGAAGTTCCAATTCCATCCAAAAGATTTGATCGCAGCACCAAAAGGGTGATAAGTTCGAACTACCCACATATGAAGGATACCAAAAGGAAAGTAAAGGAGAAAGTGAAGAAATATCGATAATATGTTCATGATTCTGCTTCAAATATCAAAAGATCATTTTTTACAAGTGAATTGGTCCTGAATCTACTACTTCTGATAATGTTTGTCCTTGCGTTTTCTAATGTGGATTTTTAATAGTTTCGGTGACACTCTAAATGGAAAATCTAGTTGTTCGATAAAGATACTAAATTAGATCAAAGTTTTCATTGCTTTCCAGTTGTTGTTATTTATTGTTTGTTATAAGATATGATTATTACAAAGATTTTATATTATACTTTAAGATAAAGATAAAATAGAAAAGAAAAGGTGAATAATTACTTCCTTTCTGAGATATTACCATCTTCATTTAGTCTTACTTCACCATTTTCAATAGTCTTTTTCAATTGATTGGTTTGGAATTCCCGGGTCTTCCATGGTGTTTTTCAGAGTTTTTTCCATCGATAAATTCTTGATTGTTTTTCGGGGTACGGTTTCTGTCTAGGACATAGTACTAGTGGTTCTAGACAGAAACTAATATCACCGGCGGGACTTTCAATTGTTTTAGTATGGAAATTACCGAGGAGGCTCTTGAAGAGGATCTTGGTTGAACATTCCCTCTAAAAGAGTTATTGATTATATGTTGTATTATTATGTGTTTTTAGTAATCTTGATGGGGGAAGTGTGAGAAGTGTGGGAAGTTGTTTTAGACGTTGTTGAATTTATTATTTTAGCTTTATTATCTATTTCATTTTATATTGTATTACTTTAATTATCTATTTTATTATATTACTTTAATTATCTATTTTGTATTATATTGCTTTATATTGTTTTAGCTTTAGAGTATATTTGTTCATAGTTAGAATAATATTGTGAACCAAACATCAAAGGGAGATAATGAAAGAGGCGATTACGATATTAGTAGGTAGTTGAAGGTTTTAGAGAAATCAGATACCTATAAGCAGGGATGATCTAACGCTTTATGTGAGATTAAAAGTAGTCCAATTGGTAGCGACGATATTAGTAGTATCTCAACCCATTCGAAATGACGTATATAAACAATTTCAACACTTAATCAACAACCAATAGCCTCCCGGAATGACTAGGGATCTCTAATTTTATTTAGCATTTCTCTTCAACCATACATAGTAACTCTGGTGCCTAATCATTCACTTCTTCAAAAAAAAGAATAGATCACGTTCGACCTCTTTTGGCCTTTCATTTTATCTTTGGAATAAGGTTGTGCCGTGAAAAGGCATCCAACCAACATTAAACTAAAACTTGACAAAAATGACAATAACGAAGTATTTTAACTTTAAGTACTAAATTCAATAATATTAAATGTGCTTCTATATTGTTTTAGTAGAAGGTTAAGTAATGCGCAATTAATAATAAGTAAACTGGCTAATATTACCTAATAAGTGTATTCGAAAAAAAAGTGTCTAATCTCTAACTATAATACAAGAAGGCAAATGAAGGGGAGTTGGTCCGTATTTATAGTAATTAGGTGGCACGAAAGGAGATCTACAAATAGTATAATACAAAGATGTAACGTGCAGATGTCACGTCTCCTTTGGTCACGTGCTTATGTCGTTTGCTTAGTTTATCTTGAAATTTATCCCGAGCTTTTTTTAAGAATACTTTTAATATACCTTTTCTTCAAGTTTTTGTCAAGCCTACTACAAATTAATATATATATGAGTTTAAAAGAGCTAACTAAGCGCTATAAAAGAAATAATAATGAACAATGACGACAATTGAACACGGTAAACAGATAACTCCAATGATGATATCATGGGTGTCACAAACCATGATAATGTTGCTACGCCATTGTCAGCTTGGAATTTGTTTGAGTTCAACTTGGCAATAATTAAACTCCAGCCAACATAGTAGAAGTCAAAGCATAGTTAATGAATTTGAGCTCATACTGAGTTTCCAGAGTAGAAATTGCTAATTCCAAACACATTGCAAAAGTTTTGAGGTGTATGAGTGTAACAAAGCACATTTTAAAAAGGATAAATAATTGGATCTGTAAAGTGCTCCCTCCAAACGAGTCTAACTCACAAATTGTTGGTGTTCGTAGCCCTATCTATTTGGCAAAAGCAAATAATTCTAAGCAAGAAATGTTATAAGACATCACAACTAAATGAGATAGTAATCCGCACTATAAAGACATAACAATCATCCAGTGAAGGAATGACAGTTCAAGATTTGTATAGAAAGCTAAGCAGGAGAAGAAGAACCACGTTTCATCAGTGATTTATATATCTTACTTACTCCTGATATATTTGCCGTTTATGGCTGACCATATCTAAAACAAGCAAGCGACTTCTTCGCGAGATATTAATCTAAGTTTGGTACTTGACAAAATAAGCTTGTTTTGGAAGTTAGCAAATGATATTTCTGAATTGTGGAAGGGATGCGACGCATGAGCGAATGCATGGATAAAGAGTATCGACCATATCTAAGCTGTTCTTTCGAGGAAATCTACCCAGTTGTCTTGCCCGCTATCAATACAACCGATCGCTCAGCGATTTGCTTCACCTTCCTACCTAAGAAAAAAAAGCCAGGTAGTTGCGTTTTCTCTTCAGTATTTGTTCCCCAAGTTGACCAAATTGCAACGCCGGTCATTCGTTCAAAAATTTACACAATTTTACCTTTCAATCCACACAACCAAATTGCATAAGCATAAAAACAGTTTCGAACACAACATTAGAAAAGAATATTAAAAAGAAATGGTCCCTAGCAGGATCGAACTGCTGATCTTGGCGTTATTAGCACCACGCCTTAACCAACTGGGCCAAGGGACCGTTCTTAACCGCCAGCAATGTTTGTGGGATATCTACAAACTTGTACAATTTTATCAAAGCGAAAATTCTTCACTTTGAGTCACGTGAGGTTGCAAATAATTTCAGTTCTTTTTCGGTTTTAACATGTTCATTTCAGTTCAATTAAAATTGTTGTACAAATAATTCGCATTTTGCAGCCAAGTTTTATTTTGTTCATGAATAAACAAAAAAATGTTCACTAATTCAAAGAATAATTAATATGGAATCAAGTTCTTGACATCGTTTTTAGGAGATGGTTTAGTGCCAGCACCAGAATATACATAAACACCAAATCTACTTGGAATATCAGTAATATAATCTTTAAATGGTACCATGGTAACTTGAGCAGCAGTGGCATAACATCCTGGGTTTGAAATTTTTTATGGCAGGAGAGATTTTTGAACCATCATTTAATCCAGGTAAACCATATACCCATTGACCAGTGGTATCAAATCTATAATCTGCTGATAAGTCAACGATTTTGGAAATTGGGTTCTTAACAATATATCAACAAATGGTTTACAAACACCATTTGGTAATGCCAGAACCCAAACATCAACATCATTATTTCTTCAACTTGTAAATTATAATAAACAATATCGTCCTTATTATAACCTTGTAATTTTTGACCTTCTAATTCACGAGAAGAAACAATGGAAATTTACAAGTATGGATGATTAGCAATTAATTTAATTAAATTTTGACCAGTACAACCTCTAGCATCAATTAATGCAACTTTTTCTCTATTGGTGGCTTTTATATTTACGTAATAGAGGGTTTGGGCTTGTTGGGTGAGGTTGGAATTTTCTATGATTTGATGAAAGCCTCTCTTTTGTTGAGGAGAAGTAAATACATCAGATTCTTTGGCAGAAGATAATGAAGATCCAATAGCAGAAATTTCAAAATCTTTGGTTAATTCGGTGATTTTTTCCGTGTTTAATCCATACCAGAAGGACACTTCACGATTCTTGGATAAATACCCATCTGATTTAGAAAAGTACCAACTTAACTTGGAACCATTTTCATCCACTATTCAACATAACGACTTGAAATCCTTCTTCATAGCATTAAAGATATTATCAGTAACTTTGTTTAACCATCCAGTCTTGAAAGATAAGAACTTATCCAATTTTGGAACTTTAATTTCTTGTAACACAATAGCCAATACTTCCAATGGTTCATAACCATACCTCTTAAATTCAGCAGTTCTAAATGTTTAAGATAGGAAGCTACTGCTAACATACCAGCTTTAATTTCCGGGTCTCTTAATAATGCATTTCTCAGTAAGTCAGGATAGGAATTCTTTCGAAAAGTTACGATTTATTAACTTATAACCTCTCCTGATAAAAGTGCCAGCACCAGAGTCAGTAAATAATTCCTTTATAAATCATCAACATCAATAATTGCCTCTGAAGAAGATCTTGGTAATTGTTGTACTAAATCATGAATCTCCTTGATCTTTAACTTTGTACCATATTTAGCCCACCTTTCCTTTAATAAATCTTCGTATTCTTCATCTAAATTAATAACAGACACCTTTGCACCAGTGCTACCATTTATAATACCTCCCATTTCATTCAAGTAGACAATCTTCAAAGGTTAAAATTGGAGTGCCAACTCACCAGCAGCAGCATCAACATTAACGTTTAATAATTGACCTAAGGGAGTTTCAGTAAGAGAAGTCAAAGTAGTCAAGTGACCAGCATTAATAGCTGCTTCAATTGAAGTCTTGAACTAATTGATATTTTCTTGATTTAAATATTCAGCACCAAAAAACACCAAGTTATTGGTCTAACATAAACACAAATTTTTCCAATGACTAAACGTAAATTTTGTTCCAAGAAACATCTACAAACCAGTTCCATAGTCTTTGGGTTACTGATACTAATATCTTCAATATATTCTGGTTCAAATTCTAAAAATTCGTTGATTTGAGGACCTGTTCCATCTAAGACTATTGAATATAAATCTACATGATATAAGAATGATCGAGAAGAAGCTAATTCAGCAATTCAGTTCATTGTTGACTGATGATAGATCCAAATTGATAACATGAAAGTATATTAGCCATGAAATTCTTCTTTCCTGGCAAATAAAACAATTCTCGAGAATATGCTCCTAATACATCTGAAAAACTAACAACTTTCTATGGTGGCAAACTAGTTTTATCCTGAATAAAGGAGAAACATCAGGTGCCAAAATACAAGGTCGTGCTAAAATCAAATCATCACGTGATCGTCGATTTTGATGGTCGTGCGTCTTCAAAAGAGTAGAACATCCAAACATACATACATTGTTTTGGTATTTAAGCATTCCTGTTCACAATCGAGTATATTTGTACAACACTTATAAATACTAAAATAACAAGCATTTTGCTTGAAATATTTGTCAAAATACTTCACAAATCAACATCAAAGTTAAAGATACAAATGTGTCCAATTCACAACAGGTACTTTACAAATATAAAATAATGTCCCACCGAAACTGTAACTCCTTCAATATCAATCTGATTCGGAGAACATGCTAGCAGTTCTTCGTACATGAAGCGCAACTAACTTAGTTCAGCAAATAGTTCAGGCTCCACACCAAACAGAGTAGTGAAGCCGAGGTTATCGAATTACTTCAAAATTTTCAAGTGTTCCTTCAATTGGAGAAACGAAGCTTCTGCTTGAAGACGATTCAGAAATAGTTTTGGGTTTTGTTATAGTGGAGTTGTCCCCAGTGATCATTGTTGATCCAGGCACAATTGGCTTGGTGATTGTTCTGGATAATGTCTCTGTTCAAATGGTAAAAGAACTGGTGTTTTCTGAAGAAAGACATGACGCGCTTGACTGGAGCTTTACGGTCCATTTGCTATCCATCTCAACAGAGGATGATGTAATTTCAGAATGAGATATTTCATTGGTAGTATCACTTTGGCGAGCGTTGGGTTGGGTAGCAACTCTTTTCTCCTAGTATTTAGAGACTAATTGGCTTGTGCGGTTGTTTTCAAGAGCCGTGCCAGTTGACACCGCGATTCTTGTAGCGGTGACTGCAGTCATTTCGAGGTAGTGCCTGATACTGTTGATTTGGTATATGAAGATGTTGTTGTACCTGGTGTAATGGTTGTTATTAGTTAATAAAGCAGTTGAATATGTATTAGTTGTGTGTATCAGATATGTTGAAAGTTGACCATTGCTTTAGATTTCTGCTGAAGGTATACTTATGGCTAACCCTGTTTGTTCAGTATTTGACAGGGTTGCTGTTATTGTTGACCTTGGCAGCAGGGTCACAATCCCTCATTAGAGATATAACTATTTACTGTTATCTTTAGGATCCCGTTTATTATCTTCCTTAGACGGTTGAATTACGAAATGTTTAATATACAATAACTATACGTTAAAAGCTAATATGATATACAATAAATATTAAAAATATAAATTCAACAACACATCAAACCACACATCTCCCAACTTCCCCATCAATATGACCAATTCTCAGATATAATCCAACACTAAATTAATAACCTCTTTATCCGAAGAATGGCCAACCAAGATCCTCTTTAAGAGCCTCCTCGGTAATTGCCATACTAAAACAATTGAAAGTCCAGCCGGTGATATTAGTTTCTGTCTAGCACCACTAGTGCTATGTCCTAGACAGAAACCGTACCCCGAAAAACAATCAAGAATTTATCGATGGAAAAAACTCTGAAAAACACCATGGAAGACCCGGGAATCCCACCAACGAAGTGAAAAAGCTAATAAAGTAATGAAGAAAGATAACTGAAAATCTCAGAAAGAAGCCATGATACCCCGGACTGTAAGTACTGAATAAATATAGATAATCTTCTTTAATCCAACCCCTAGAATGAAACCAACCGTTATTAAAAGGAACCCTTTGTGTATCTTGTTGAAAGAATATAATTAATAGAAACTTTAGCTAATGATACCCTCGAATGAAACCAATAGAAATTAATAGAGCTCCTTTCTGCAACTTGTTGATGGAATGTAATTTTATAGAATCTTGACAGTCAATGATACCATTTAATGAAACCAATGAAAACCTTGATAAAGGAATAAACTAAAAATAAACCCAGAACTTCACCACCTTGCCGATGTCCAACAATATTCCAATTGATTCAATGTTGATGAGTTTCTGAGACACATTTGCAACTTCTCAGCACCTCTTCTAACTTTTCTTCCAGTCCTTTTAAATCTTTCTTTTATCCGGTCTCGAGTCCGAGTATTCGTTTGCATAATTTATTTTATGTCGTAACAAGTATTGGAGCCTTGGTCTATACTCAGAATTGTTTCTTTTGGAGTCGGATAAAAAGCTCCTAAATTTACATCGGGACCTTGGTCATTGTTCAATTGATTCATCTAGTATTGTATAAAGGATTGGTTCAGAATTCACGTTACACCTTGGTGTTTTTTCAGATTAGATTCTTCCGGTGTTGGATATATTATTATCGGTTCAGAACTCTCATTCAAACTTTGGTCCGCTGGGAAACCCTAATGACATTGGACATAAAAACGGCATGGAAATTACACTTCGGGATTCATCTATAATTTCAGGATTATCATCTAGTGGTGATAATGTGAAGTTAAAGCTGGAGCATTCATCTTTATTTTTCCTGCAAAGATTTCAAGAATTGAGCTGACTTTCTTTCGAACTTCTTGTCTGCGTCCTCTAGTCTATCTAAGAATTTTTCATATTCCTTAAGAAGTCTATCTAAGGTTTCATCTCTGATGGGGAATTCTGTATATTGTTCCCAAGGCTCAGCTCTAAATATATGAAAGGAATTTTCTTCAAATTCGTCCTCCAATCCTTTGTTTGATTTCATTAATTGGAAGTCTTGCTTTTTTTGGTTTGTGTGGGTTTCAATTTCTGGTGCATCTAATTCACAACATTCATATGCTGTCTTATTTATGTAGGGTAAGGTTGGTTGAAAGTTAGAAAAGTTAGCGGTTAGCAAGTTGACAGAATTTACTTCAAATTTCTCTTCTAATTCTACGTTTGATTTCAATAATGAGATGTTTTCTTCTTGTTTGGCACTGCTTGTAACGGTAATAAAGTTTCCTTTTCTGGGTTGGTTGTGTGTTCTGCTTTCTGAAGTAGTGTTAAAATTGTTATTGTTGATTGTATTGATATTTTTGTCAATCTTGTGTTCTCTGAATTTCAGTTTCGCACATTGCCTGATCTTCATCTTTCTCTTTGCTTCCGAAGCAACAGGATTATTGAATGAATTCGGAAAACTTTGATAACATTTTCATTGTATTAATTATCTTAATTGCTTGTAAACGGTAATGAAGAAGACGAAGAAGGAGAAGAAAGAGAAGAAAAAGGAATTGAGTTTGTAAACTTTGAGAAATTTTGCAATCATTTGCAATTGTTTACTGGCGGCAAACCAGTATGTTTGAAATTGCAGTCATATTTTTTTTTGTGTGCGAATGAAAAATATTCAGTCAAAAGTCATAAAAGCAAAAATCTAATACTATTTAATACATATTGACGTTGGTCTCTTTTGCTTCACTGGGCGTCTCCATTTTTTTTGAAATCCAAAGGGAATAACAGGATATCATTTCGTCAGCTCTATATATCGAGTTGCTAAGTCTCACGGGCCTGAAAGGTGATTTACAATAATTACCCACCTGATCCTTCATTACAGTGTATGTGACTGTGTTTTTAACACCAGTTAAATTTGCAAACTTTACATAAGAAAGATTTAAACATTTAAAGGCAGCTATTCTACTTCTGTTATATTGAGGCACGCATGAAGCCTTTGTCATGATTTGAGAGTGTTTAGAGTATTTTTGGTGTTATACTGGTCAAAAGAGAATTCATAAGGTTGAAAATGGTGATTTTATTTACGCGTTCTAAATGTTAAATATTTTTTTCTCTGACTGTTTGTATAAGGTATTAATAAAATGGATTATGAAAAAAAATTTTGGGCAGTGTAGGTCCCGATAATAAAGTTTTGAGAATTTGTGTATTAAACAATCATATAAGATGTATATCACTCGAATCAGCAGACGCGCATTGTTGAATGAGGTGACGTAAGTAGTTAATTGATTTCTTCCAAGGATTATGGTTGATTTCTTGTTGTCTTATTGGAGTTCCATGGTTGAACAACAAGAACATGTGGCCAGGTCCATAACAATTCCGTACGTAAGATTGGTTTTGTGGTCTAGTTGGTTATGGCATCTGCTTAACACGCAGAACGTCCCCAGTTCGATCCTGGGCAAAATCAATACAATCATTTTTTGGCCTCATACATTTCTATAGATTGTTATTATCCTTGATATCCTTTGAAATTAAAGCGTTATTATAAGGGTTTTAAAGGAGGGTAGGAAATTTATTTTTAAGGAAAGCAAAAACTATAAAAAATAAATTATCTATCCTAATAAGGAAATACTGAATGCACTATTAATTACAATTGCGCTCTCAATTTTTCTAGTATATGATCACTGAATTTACATAATCCACTAGTACCACTGATTAAACGATACATGTTATTTGTTTGATAGGAATTAGGAACGATTTTACCATTACCATCAACTTGCACATATCCAAATACATTTTCAGGTTCTGGAACACGAGCATAAGAAGGTATTTCTCTTAAATCATATATTGGCATGTAAGAATTGCTACTAACCCCTGCTTCCATTATAAATGTGAAGTCTTGTTCAACGTTATCATGTATTGTTTTGTTGACCAAGTCAAGGAATTTGGGGTTAGATTGGAATGTGTCTGGTGTTGGCAAGTGAGTAGATGAAACACCAATGCCTAATGCCTGTGGGTTGCTTGAAATTGAAAATTTATAAATGTTGGGATTTATTTCATGAATATATATTTGTGGATTACGAGTATATTGGGCTAATGAACGGTAGAAACCACCCAATTGAGGTTTGATATGTCTTATAACTACTCTAAACATTATTGGTTCCACTGTATATGATAAAAGGATTTTTACAGGTTGAAAATAAATTTAATGTGTAGTTTGGGCTCTTCGTTTTTTTTTCCGATGATGGTCAATGATATTTATATTAACTTCAGATTTTTCCGATTGATTGATTGCTCCAAAATTCGTTTCACTTTTACAATTGCTTAAGTATGACTACCATTTGACATAATACTTGCGCTCTTACTGTTGCTAATAATATATTATATTATATTAATACATATAGTTTTCTTGAGGAAAGAGTTCTATACAATTTATTACGTCATCCCAACATACTTCTCTTTCTACCTCTTAATCTTACATCCTGTAATTTCTTTTCAACTTCTTGATACTTCTTAGTTTTATTCAATTGATTATAAATTGATTCATAACCTTCTAATAACCAAACATTATAAGTGTCAGAAAATTGCGAATGTGTACTTAAGATTGCTCTTTCCAAAACATATAAATCAACTGCTTTATCTTCAGCTAATCCACTAAATGAAGATAATCCAAAATCAATTAATGCGGGTGCATAATTTTGCTCCAATAGAATTATATTTGAACTGGTTAAATCTCCATGAATCATATCATTGATATGTAATTGTCCAATTAATTCTCCAACTTGATTGCATACGGACTTGACTTGTTCACTAACACACAATTTATGGACTTCTTGTTTCTCTAAATACCATAACCAATTCTTTAATGAACTAATTGTATTATTAGGCAATGTGAAACCCAAGTATTCCATCCATATGATTGCATTATTATAGTCAACCAGAATAACTGAAGGACAATTGATACTCAATTTCTGCAATCTATACATGAATTTGGTCTCACTTATAGTACGTGACTTATTTATAGCTGCATCAATCTTTGGATGTCTATATGGCTTAGATGGTCTGTATTTGATTATGAATTTCTTGTCATTATTACTTGATGAGATATTGTTATAGGGATGAATTGTTGTTTCAAAAACTAATGCTTCCGCACCTTGTGATACTATTGTCACAGGTATGTTCTTCAAATTCAGTTCCAATTTCTCTATTAGCTTATCGGTCATTGTGGTTTACTAGGAGGAGGTTAACGGATGAATGAATCCTACGAAGAGATTATTGAAAAAAAAATTCACTTTTATTCATTTTGCCTTACAATTGGATTTTACCCCCCCCCCCCCGCCCCCCAAGTAGCAAACATACAAATTATACAAGTGCTCTAAGAGAGTTATGTAGAAAGGAGGATAGCTTATTAATAATGACAAGAAACTATTCTATATATATGTATATAGTCACACATCTTAGATATAGTTTCTTCTTCTTTACATAATTGTCGCAAAAATACGAATTTGTCATCTATACGCGCCAATAATCATATGATCAAGTATATATAAATGTCGCAATTAAGCGACATTTTTCTCCAGATCTACGACATTTCTCCCTTTTTGGTTTTTGGTTTTTGAAAGGCTGCCCCCTTATGGTTCACCACATTGTTTCAACCCATCTTTTCCCTTTCTGCAGTGTTTGATATATAGATATTATAAAAGAATAGAGTGAGAAAGAGATATGACATCATCAGATACAACAACAGCATCGACAACATCACCATCATCATCAGCACCACCAAACACTTCGACATCTTTAATGTACATCATTCCACCATATTTGCTAAACACTTGTAAAGGCTCCTTGTTACAACAACAGCAACAACAACAGTTGGAAAATGCTAACCACCACCAGTTGAACATAATTACCAAAGATTCTCCTTACTATTATAAGCAGCAGGAACATCAATATAAGAAAGATCATTCTCCCCAGAAATATATTACACTGCCGCATGAAGCTCCACTCAAGCAGCAGCAGAAGCAGCAGCAACAACAACGTGCCTCACCACACAAGTTTGCAGATGATCCTGTCATTAATGGTATAATTAAACAAAAAATCTGGTATAAGCTATCCATTATTGGTGTGTTGGGTGATAATCCAATGGAATTAACTGATGATGAATGGATATATGAAATGTTTCTTATTTTTAAATCAAGATTAATGGGTGAAGATGATGAAGATGAACAGGATGGCAATCTCATAAGTTTAAGTTCTCATTTATCTTCTGAACAACAACAACAGTTCCAGCCATCAATATTCCACTCTCCCAAAGTTGGTGAAGTTGCTTTTGTTAATGATGAAATACCAAAACAATACAGAAAATATTTATCCTTGAGTTTGAAAGAATTGATTAAATTGACTAATTGCAATTTAAATCATAGTAAATATAAATTACCACCAAGTTTTATAAAGTTCGATAAAGGTGAATTTTTTAAATATCCTTTACCGATCAGTTGGATTCCTTTGATTCAGAATCCTTATTTGAACCATCTCGAACAATATTTGAATTTGAAGATTGACAATCAAGATGGTTATAGCAATATTTTGTTATCTGCTGGTTCCAATTCAATAATACCAGGAGTTAGTGATATAAACAACAGATTCTATAATTTTATTACCGATAAGCCAATTAGTTGTTCCACTGGTGTTTTTTATTATGAAATTGAAGTTCAACAAACTCAAACCCAATCAACTAATTTCAACCCGTTAATTTCAATGAATAACTCTTCCATAAATTCAATAAGCTCCTTAAATCTTGCTGCAGGATTCAGCAAAAGATTTATAAATTTAGAAGGTGGCGCACCTACACCCACCAATATTGCATCCAGTACCCCTTCTTTTTCTGGGCTTGGAAAAATCGATTTAGACAAAATCAAGAATGATATTATATATTCCGAATCAGATTTTGAAGATGCTGCAGCGGGGGATACAACCACCACTCCTACAAATAATGACGATCTTAAGATGTTACTTGGTACCAAGCCAGGAGAGTTCCGTGGAAGTTTTGCCGTCAGTTTTGAGGACTCGACGTTTTATAATTCTGCCAAGAATGTCGAATCTATTCAACGTCAACAAGTGTTGAACATGAATAGAAGAATTTCAGCGATGAATAGATCAAGCTTGAGCGAAATAGATCTGGGTAAAATTGATATTGGGATTCCATTCAAGACTAAATTGATCAATGATGATGAACGGGTAAGGATTCACAGGACGGATACCATTGGTTGTGGGATAAATTTTATTGATAAATCGATGTTTATTACTTTGAATGGAGTATTGGCCCGGGTAATTAACGAAGCGGAATTAACTGCTATGGTAGCAACTCAAGGAAGTAGTGGTCCTACTCCAACAGCTACATCTACCCAGAATAAAAAGAGTGTTAATAATTTATTTTTCCACGAATCTAATGATAAAGAAAAGGATAATCCAATTTATCCTATGATTGGATTTAAAGTCAACGACGTTGTATGTCAAGAGTGTGAGGAACCTTCGAGTGTTAAAATTACCACCAATTTTGGATTCAAAGAATTTAAGTTCAATATGAATAATTATGTCAATAATTTCAAGCATGAAAACCAAAGGTTTATTTATTTATCCTTGTTAGATAAGATTCAAGCTAATAAGAGCGATAGTGGAAGTAGTACGATCGAAAATGCATTATTGAATATCAATGAAGATTCATCGATGTTGAATAAGTTAATCAAAGGATATTTGAATCACCAGGGATATATTGAGACCTTCAAGGCATTCAATCAAGATTTGCAAGATTTAACCATCATTGATGAGAATAAGTCCAAAGAGTCAGAGAATGAAGATATTTTGGTCAAATCTCATGCATTTAATCGACAAGCAATAAAACGGTATCTTCTTAATAAACAATTTGATGCATTATTGGGATTCCTTGAATTGAATTATGCCGAAATTTTGAAATCTCCCAAAGGTGCACAAATTTTATTTGAAATCAAATTGGCTAAATTTACCCAATTATTGAAATTGTACATTGAAGATAGGTTAAAACATTTGGAAGCTAACAATACATTATATCAACAAGCAATTGACTATAGACGGGTATTATTATTAGAGTATGGTCAATGGGAAGAAAAGATGAATAAAATTAATGAACTTTCTTCAGTGTTATTAGTGAATCTGAAAGTATCATTTGACAACTTGTCGAACATCAAACAAGTATTCAATTCTTTTGATAAACAGTTGATCAAATTACTAAGAGAGATCAATAATTCTATTTTGATTAGTGTTGGATTCAAACGATATTCCAATTTGGAAACTATATTTGAAAATGTCAATAGGAATATTAATACCTTGAGTCTTGAGTATAATGATGATAAGTTTATGTTGGTCAATTTCCAAAAAGATCATGTTGATTTATAAAGATTACATTATAAAGTTTTAGCTATTCTTAATAAACGTCTGTTTCACCTTCTTTGTCTCTTTGCTCTTGGTTTATCTTGATCTTTCTCCTTCTCCTTGTCATCATTCCGCTTTTTCTTGGTCTCATTCCATCTGATGTTTGATAGTTTATTGTTTTTATGTTGTTCATACATTTCCAATGCCCAACTTCCCCGCTCTATCACATCCATAGTAACTCCTTCTTTGTCTGAATCCTCTATCATATCGAGATAAACAGGTAATAAATCATCGATATATTCCTTAGAGTTATACTTAATCTTCCCAGCTGGCTTGACCAAATAGATAAAGCTTTCATCACTGAAGAATGGGGGTGTCCATTCGCGATTTATTTCAACCAATAAGCTCAATAGTAAACTACCAGTAGCTGGACCAACACCTTTCAATTCACATACTTTCTTCAATGATGTCTTAATCACATTCTTATATTCTTCTCGCTTGTCTTTCTTTATACGTGGGTTCTTTTTGAAGAAGTCTAACATAATTTGAAAGCCAGCCTTTGTCACGTCAATCACAAGCTGTTCATCATTAGATTTGATCAATTTGGGCAATGTAGGTCTAAACTTCCCCCTGGCCAATTTCCAGTCCATCAATAATACAAGTTCATCTTTAGTGATCCAAGTGGAACCCTTGTTGTCTTTATATCGTTGTGAGATGAGCGATGGAACGGTGGTTGATCTCCATTGAGCCAATTGACTAAATGTTTGGGTGTTGTGATCGAATTTTTTGGGTGTTTGGTCTGATAGTTCTTGGATTATATCTTGATACAATTGTTTACTTGCCTGTATGATATCTTCAATTGACATTTTTCGTGAAAATGAAAAGACCATGAAGAGAGAGTGATAAGAATTTTTCAGATAAAGATGAAACTTTTCTATTGGGGGAAGGTATTCATTATGTGTGGAGTATAGTGTGAAGTGTTATATACAGGGGTATAGATAATCTAACCTAATTACAAACATCAACAGCTTCTTTACTGGTTGATTTAGGATAATTCAATCTCTTTTGAGGAGTGAAACTAATTGGCATTGTTAAGTCCATAATTACATTTTGGATCAAGGAATACAATTGACTGCTCAGCCAATACAAAGTTAATGCAGCTGGTGCTTGGAAAGATACTGACATCATAAACACAACCATCATACGAGAAATGTTTCCCATTGCATCGACAAAGGTAGGTCTAAGTTTCTGTCTTTGAGTCAATCTCAGTAATTCCAATGTCTTGAATGACCATTCAATATTAGCCAAGGCAGTTAATCCCAACAACATGGGAAATACATGTACTGAATCACTTACTGTCAAATCGGAAAACCACAAGATCCCTTCAGTGTATAAACTAGGATCGAGTGCTTTGTTATGTAAATTATCCCACAGTGACCATCCACTCAAATCTCTCATGGTTATCGACATCACTATCCAAAGAGGTATTTGAAACAATGGCAAGATGAAATTCTTCCATACTTGAACATTATGACGCTTGAACAACGCCTTTTGTCTCTTTCTGGTTTCCTTTGCACTCATAATCAAAATCTGTTCATACTTCATATTTGCCAATGGTGATTTCAAATCACTATAATCATCAGACTTACCCAGTTCAATCTTTTCCAATGTCTTGCTTGCTCGTGTCTTTGCTTGTTGGACCTGCTTGGCCAAGTTCATTTTAAGAATAGGATTGCTTGCACTTATGATTGGTCGTAATTCCGATTGTTTCTGTACTCTCTTTCTTTGTAATACTGCCAATGGCATAGTCCAAACTGATCTTAGTGTAAATGTTGCAATTGGGATCAAGGCCCACCATGGGAGTCCCGAGTATTGATGTACCAATTGGAAAGATTCTGTCATAGTGTTAATAATAACTTGATGGTCGAAGGATGACATGAGTCGTATGCCTACATGTCTACTACTTTGGATTGACCTTATTCCTATATTTCTTCCAAGCATCAGTAACATCATTATTATTATGAGGTATAACGTGATATAAACGAACCAAATACTGAAAATTTTCAAGATCTTATTTTTCTTTTTTCTTTTTTTCAATTTCATCATTCAATTGATTTAGCAAAACACGCCAATACTCCCCATACATATATAAACAGAACACCTATCATGTCAAATAGATCAGAGAGAGCATGTATGCTTTGTGGAATAATCCAACCATTCAGGAAATTCGTCACCAGTGGATGCCCCAACTGTGAATCATTATTACATTATCAAGACAATGAAGAAGGGCAGGTTCAAGATTGTACATCGCCATCATTTGAAGGATTAGTGGCTCTTGGTGCAGATAATAAAGGGTCATGGGTGGCGAGATGGTTAAGAATAGATTCGTTTGCTCCTGGTCTTTATGCTGTGAAAGTGAATGGTAAATTACCTCCTCACATTATCAGTGCATTAGAAGATGAGAATATCATTTATAGACCTCGAGATGGAAGTGCTGAAGATTAACTACAAAGGCTCTGTATTATTATCTCTATTCAGTTCTATTGGATATATGTATGAGTATATATCATTTGTTAGACCAAATAAACATATATTGTTATTCTTGATACTGGTAATACAAAAGAAAGTTATTTAAAATATCTATAAAGTGGATCTAATCGATTCCAATGTTGCAGACAAATTCTCCAATGTTGAAGTCTTATCCCATTGATTTCTATCTTTCCAGACAATATCCATACATCTAGCCATCGTAACTTCTAGTTTTTCTATATTGTATCCTTCGGTAACTTCAACAACTTTGTTGTACAAGGAATCCAATTTATCAGTATCAACAACTAACTTTCTGCTGGCATCAACTTCCAATTCTTCTTCCGCTTCCGATTCAGATTCGTCTTCTTCATTGACTGACTTTGTCGTTCCCTCAGTTACTTCATCTACTTCATCGATTACTTTTGTCACTCCATCGGCAACTGGTTGTGCGCCCTGTTGGTCTTGCTGAATAGTGTCGGGGCTAGTCTCATCGCCTGGCTTTTCGATTTCCATGGCATCGGAATTGTCTTGGATACCAGTGGATTCTACACTAGAACCATTCAATGATGGGGCAATTCCAACAACCAGTCCATTATTTTCAATACTGAGCTGAGCAACATCCGCGTCAGCTTCTCCCTCCACTGGTGCATTTGTCAATGTTTGCAAATTCATTGCTTGAATCTTTTCAAACTCCATTTGTAATTTTCTATGTTCCTCTAATAATTTCTGTTGCTTTAGCAATTCTCGTTCCCTAACTTCTTTGCAAGCTTTTAAGAATTCTGGAGTTGAAAAATCATCAATACCAAATTGAGCGTTCGTTAACATTTCATTTGCCTTTAAGATTCGTTCACGATCTCCAGAAGTCATCGAGTCTTTAACTATCATTTTGATATCCTTCAAAAATTGCTTTGGTTCGGCATAGAAACCATTCCATAATCTTTCTTCAATGGTATCTAAATCCATGTTATAATAATATCTGCCAGTTGTCAATTCTTTGATCATGTTTTCATGGCCTGCATCAGAGGATTTTTCATATAATACTTCATAAGGCGCAAGTGGATTGGTCAAAACAGAAGGATCGAACAAATGATGTAAATAATTCTCATCAATCACTGGCTTTCTAAACCGCTTGTATCTATTCTTGAACAAATCCATCAATCCGGCTAATTTAATCTTTAAGACATTCTTCAACTTGGTATCATTATACTCTTGTTCTTTGAGCATTTTCTTTTCTAGCGCAGCCTGAGATAATTTATCTTTATCGCCTGATTGAACTACTGGTAATTGTTTCAATTTCCTCTTTGGGCGATTTTCCAAATCATTCACGAATTCAAATGGCTTCATCAATAAAGTTTTCTTCAAATTTTCAAAGAAAACGCGTCTTTGATTTTGTCCAGGTAATTTCAAGCATACATTATTTGCTTCACTCTCAAATCCAAATACAAGTTTAATTTCATGATCCAATTCTTGTATATCTACTTCAGAAATCCCCAACATTAAAACCCGTTCAGAACTATTCAAATTCCTCACCAAAGTCAATAAAGTCGCTCTAGCCGATTCAGGAAGGATCTGAAACCATAAATCAATATTTGGAATAAAAATAATCGAAGGTTGATGTCTCCTAGCTTCAATGAACGCCTGCACAACAGCCAGATCAGGAGTACGTGTTGAATCACCAAATATTGTTCCCATATCCAATGATTGAACTTGGAAACCTTCCAAATAATTCAAAATAGCTTGTGCAAGATATTGTTGACCCATACCTGGTTGACCACCAATTAATAAATGAGGACGACAAATACGAGAACTTTCCAAATTCTTTAAGATTTGTAACTTTCCAAACCCTCCATCTTCATCTTTTGTTGTTGGATCAAGATATTGCGCTTCATCTAAGCTGGTGATCTTTTTCTGACCCTTACTAACGGAATTAGGCAAAAGCTCATTTAATTTACTGGTAATCTCTGATAAACTTTCTTGCAATAATGGCTTTAAATGGTCAGGTAAAGGTGCCGATCCCGAAGATGTCGACCTTGCACTAGAAGGAATGATTTTATCTATAGCTTTCATAAAATCTTTGGCAATTACTTTCACTTTGCTTGGGTCAACCAATAATTTTTCATTGGTGGAGTAAATCTGAGGATACTTTCTTTGAATGCTATGCAATGCAGCTTCAGTACATAATGCTCGCAAATCAGCCCCACCATATCCTTTAGTCAATTCAGCAAGTTTGTCAACAAACACGTCTGGTAACTGCGGCGTCCAACCCCTTGTATGAATCTTCAAAATCTCTTTTCTGGCACCAATATCAGGTAATGGGAAATAAAATTCACGATCAAATCTTCCAGGACGTCTTAATGCCGGGTCAATCGAATCTGGTCTATTGGTAGCCCCGATAACAATGACTTGACCTCGATTATCCATCCCATCCATAAGAGCTAATAATGTAGATACTATACTTGCATGGATTTGTTCTTGCTTGGAAGATCTGACAGGTGCTAAACCATCAATTTCGTCAAAGAAAATAATCGAGGGTTGTTGATTCTTTGCTTCTTCAAAAAGGAGACGTAATTGTCTTTCAGCTTCACCTACCCATTTACTCAAACAATCAGCTCCCTTTCTCATGAAAAATGTGATTTTCCTTTCGGAAGTCGAACAGCTTGCAGCCAATGCACGAGCCATTAATGTCTTACCAGTACCTGGGGGCCCGTGGAATAAGACACCACGAGGTGGAGTAATCTTAAAGTTTTGATATAGCTCTGGATATAACAATGGAAGCGCCACCATCTCTTTTAATTGATTGATATAGTTATCTAATCCACCCACTACTGAAAAATCTATGTTCATGTCGATACCCAATGGATCAGTATCACTGAGATTACTTTTCTTTTTGTTTTTGGTGTCATCGGATCCACCAGTAATCAATTTTGCTACTGTAGTATTAGCTGTGGATGGGCCAATTTTAGCCAAATTTTTAGGTTGCTTTTTAGATATTGTTGCTTCACCATTTACTGGAGCTATTTCATCTTCTGAAGAATCTGAATCGGATAAGTTCTGACCGATTGCTGTTAGGTTATTATTCGGAGTTGGCATTCCTGGAACTGGAATTCCACCAGGAGGAATATTAGTACCAAATAATGAAATCACATCACTTCCACCAAAGGGTCCAGCTGTTGGGTAAAGGATTCTTCGGAATTCATTTTTGTTAGAGTATGCAGGTCTGCCTCTCCCTCTTCGTGGAGTACTTGGTCTTGGGTCCATTTCGAATTGAAGATCATTCGTAATTGGAGGAGGAATCGTGTAATCAACTTTGGCACGCTCGCGCAATTTATGTGTTATTGGACTGGTATCTTTGATTGAATCATCACGGAGGTCAGCAATTTCCTTGTGGATGTCGTCGATATCGTCTTCGTCGCCTGCGATATTTTGTTCAGTGTAGTCGTCGTCAGGGTCCATTCTGTATGATTGGATTGACATGTTACGGCTACGCCTGACCCCATTCCCCTTCCTTCCTCGTCTTCCTCTTCTGTTTTGTTTTTTGTCAACTCCATATTCATCATCTTCTTCTTCTGTTTCATCTTTTATAATAAAGTCATTTTCTTTTTTTCTCGCTATATCTTTTTCTAGTTCGCTTTGAGACATGTAATCATCTTCATCTTCTTCCTCTTCCTCTTCCTCTTCCTCGGGCGAATGATATTCTTCGTCTGAGCTGTTTCTTTGAGCTTTACCTCTGTTGATCCTCCTACGTTTAGCTCGAGGTTGGTAAAACTCTTCATCTTCAGCATCCTTAGCAATAGGTAAATCGGGCTGTCCTTCTGGCTTAGCAACGCCTTCGTTGTTAAAATCATCCTCAAAGTCGTCGTCACTCTCCATGTAGTTCACCGTTCTTCCTCTTCTTCTTCGTGTGGTAACCAATTCATCATCAAGATCGTTATGATCTTCGGTATCGTTGTGATCTTCGGTATCGTTGTGATCTTCGGTATCATTGTAACCCTCTAAATCAATCCCACTAGATCTCTTTCTTCCTCTTCTTGGCATAATCGATCAATAATGCATGCAATAGTAAAACGAAAGTTCAGCAATAATAATAATAATAATAATAATACAATTTGATTAGGTTAATGGTAATAGCCAATATATATCTAGATATGTATTGAAGTATTTTAATATGCGTGAATGTGTGATGATATATGGATATATACTATGCTATTTGTATGAGATAGATTCCCCTTTTTGTTAATAGCAATTCAGCTTAGTTTTTTACAACCAAACCAAATAACAAACAACAATTTTTTTTTGTTTGTTTGAATGTTTTTCTCTCTCCTTTGGAAGAATTCCACCACCACCCACAAAAATTTTAGTTAAAGCACGACTAACAAAATGCGCTAATACGTACATAAACATTATTACTCTTACCATATTTATATATATATACAAGCTACTTTCTAATTTCTATTCTTTGTAATGGTAATGTATGCTTAGAAACATCATTGGCATCTTTACCGTATGTCACATCTTTACCAAGGAAACACCACACACTATTTCTTTTGTCTTGATGAACGCCTAATCTGTTCAATATCCTTTGTGACAATTCAGGCATAATTGGTTCAATCAATATACTACTGATTCTAGATGTTTCTGCACTCAAAAAGATAAAATAATTCATAATGATACGATACTTTTCATTCTCCTCTTGCTTCAACCGTTTCAGGTACTTCCATGGTTCAGCATATTGAAAAACTTGGTTGGCACCATCAATAACATTCCACCAATATTTACATGCTCTAATATAATCAAATTGATTAATCTTTGTATCCATGTTTGTATATAATTGATTCAATTGCTCAATCAACTGCTTGGTATCCTTTAACAAGACTTCAGCATCCCCGCCACCTAATCCAACTTCTCTAATTAATTCCTCCACCCCATTAAACTTGCCTTCACGGTAATACTCAACCGATTGTAATATATCAAAATTCTTACCTCCAATTCTCAGGACCAAATTGGCATATTTATTCACCAACATTTCTCGGGATTGGAACATCAACACTTCGCTAAACTTACAATCATCATCAATGTTCGAATTAGCCATCAAGAAAAACCGAACTGGATCTACCCCATAATATTCACTAATCTCGACTGGATCAACTACATTCCCTAAACTCTTACTCATCTTAACTCCCTCACATAACCAATGACTATGGACAATGACTTGCTTGGGTAATTCGATTTTAGCGGCCATTAAGAAGATTGGCCAATAAATGCAATGGAATCTTATAATATCCTTACCGATTATATGAGTAGCTGGCCATATACTTTCAGATGTGGTAATGTATTTTTCCCTGTTGGCTTTCGTGAAGCCTTGAGGGAATCCTGTTGCAGTTAAGTAATTCAATAATGCATCAAACCAGACATATATCTTTTGAGAAGGATCGTTAGGGACTTCAATACTCCATTTCAATCTATTTGAGGGACGTGATATGGATAAATCACCAAGCTTACTCAGTTGTAAGTCTTTAACAACAAAGTCATATTTTGATTTTGGTTTAATAAAATCGGGATTCTCGAGCAAATGATCTAACAATTCTTGTTGAAATGTTGATAATTTAAAGAAATAATTTACTTCATGTTGCATAACTACTTCATTCCCGGTTTCAATTGATATTCTCTTGTTTCCTTCTTGTTTGGTTTGGGATTCAGGATAAAACGTCTCATCACTAACACAGTACCATCCACAATGTGATCCTTCATAAATATACCCTTTTTCCATCATCAATTCCCAAAACCATTTCACTAATCTAATGTGATCCTCGTCAGTAGTTCTAATAAACCGATCATATTTCACATTACTTAATTCAGCCAATTTCTTAAAGTTTAACGAAACATCATCCACCAATTGTTTTGGTTCAATTCCCAATTTTTCAGCAGTAGCTTGAACTTTAAGACCATGCTCATCTGTTCCTGTTAACATATATGCTTTATTTTTGGGGTTGAGTTTATTCCAACGAGTAACAGTATCTGCTATGAGCATGGAATATAAGTGACCGATATGAGGATTGGCATTGACATAAAAAATGGGGGTTGTTGTATACGTTGGCTTGGTATGAATGCTTCTCGCTAACCCTCTTTGGATATGAAGAAGCAGGGACCAAGGTTTGTTTATTTTTAACATTGGTAGAGATATCTTGAGGTAAAGATGGTTACTCATACAATCTAAAATTTTTTTCAGTTCCTTAGCTCTATTAAAAAATGGGTTTCTGCTTTCTACTGAATTAATTAATTTACATAATTATAAACAAGAAAGAAAAAGGAGGGAGTTATACAGCCTTTTCGACAAAGATAGCCATCAAGGCAAAGACCGTATAAAACATACACAATGGGTATGCAATCAATGGTCTTACGTTATGCAATTTCAATACCGCAACAAAGAATCCACTGGCAGAATATGTACACCATAACACAGCAATAGCACTCAAGATATATCCCGCAATATTATCCAATGAAATCACCACTCCTAAGACACTAATCAATACTAAAGGTAATAAACAATATCCAATGACAGATGCAGAACGAACTAAATCAACACTAGTATCATTACTCATGAATTTAAACAAATAATGTAAACTAATAGTCCCAAACAATCCAACGCCATAAATATATCCAAATTGAACCTTTCCAGCAAATAATAATAATGTCCCAAACATCAATACAAACAATATTGGTCCTGCTAAATCTGAATCGGCCATAATATCCGAATTAATATTTTGATTTAATGGATTTAATACCGCCAAAGTCTTTTGCTTTATATGTTGGAAGTTTATTCCCAATTCTTCCAACAATGGTGGTTCACCAGGATATCCGCTTGTACCAAAAGCAGCCAATAATCCTGGTGTAAGTTCTCCACTGCCCATATGGCCACTCACATCTATATGTGAACCGAATCCCGTATCCATTGTGCCCATACCTCCCATCATTCCTCCAGGAGTGGGATTGCTTGACATCATGGTTGGTGATGTGTGTTGATAAGATGGGGTTGAGTAGTTTGATTGGTAGAATTGCATATTTTGCGGGTTGTTGTTGTTGCTCATAGGTTGATAGTATGCCATGATGTGTCAGTGTATAATATGGGGGTGTATCTATGTATTTTTATTTTTAAGCCTTTGTTTTGATATTACTAATGTATTTGATAATACTAATACAAATAAGATTTATTCCTCTAGTTGTAAATATATATGTCTGTAAATTAAGGGAATACGTTGGTGTATTTGGTTTATTTATCGATTTGCTTGTCAATTTTGAAATCGAAATTTAATTCAAATAAGGAAAAGACCTATTGCTAGTCGTGTAACTATGTTCAATTTTTTGTGTTGTTCTTCCAATGAAAACTCTACATATTCAGTTAAACTCTTGCTTTATATTGGACAACCACTCAAATCTATATAAAGATTGTTAGTAGAATTGTTTATATACTCTGTTCTTATATTATCTTTAGGTTAATAAAAAAAGACAACCTATACTTTAGAGAAATAGTATCACATTTAATGTTTTACGGGTGGTTTATACTTCAATTAACGTCTCAAGTAGTCCCTTGTTCTTTATGCATCTGTTGGGGTAGATTTACTTCTAATTATAGCAGTATTGGTACTGTATAAAGTTGTAGATTTTCTTGATTTTAATTCGTATTCTCCGGGAATTACCAAGCGAAAGGAATTCCACAGATATTATTTATTATGTTTTTTTTTGCAGCCAAATTACAAATAACCACATGAATACAAAAAAGCAACAATTAATAGCACTATACAATAACAATTTGGTTAACTACTAGAATTAAGTCCTATAGGCGATTTCTGAGCACATAACTCTAAATACTCAACATTTCCATGCGGTTGTTATGTATCAATCAAAGCAATCCCGCATCCCATGAACTGCTTGCTTAGGAAAGTGAGCAAGAGATATGAATCATACTGTAAATTGCAGAACCACAGTAGCAGTTGTGAGTTACACAAATATGCTATCTACAAGTAAAGGAATTTTTACCTTCAGAATCATTCAAATTGCATTCTATATACATGAGAATATAAATATCGCACCTGTGTATTCATTTAGCCACCATTTACGCAATTTAATTAGAAAGAACTGCCTCAGTACCATATATAAATGCTATTATTTCTTAACTCCCAATGGGACTTTTACCACTTGACCAAGTTTACTTCGCCAGTAAGATTAGGAGACTATCACGTGACCATACGTTAAAAGGCTTGATAACTCAACAAATTTATGAGGTAATCAATAAATATTAGTCATATTTATAGATATACTAATGAAGTAACCAAATAGTTACTTATTATTTGTGATAATAACCTGGAAGCATGGAAAAGTTGAGGATTCACTCACAAGGAGCTCAGTTGAAATTATGGTTTCATAAGAAAAACAGTCACAGTGGCCGAGTGGTTAAGGCGACGCCCTGCTATTATATGCAGTTTTAGGCGTTGGGATTTTCCTTCGCAGGTTCGAATCCTGTCTGTGACGACATTTATTGTTTTTGTTAATTTTGCCCACTTTCTATTACAGTTTAATAAGTATATTATCAATTGAACACCGTTTATTTATGTAGTGTAAATTTTGTGTATTATTGCAATGTTCAATAACTTCAATTTTTTTTTCTTTTCTTTTCTTTTAATTTTAGTTGTTGGGTAACTACGAACGGTTTATCTGTCATTTATCCCATTATATTATCCATCTTCATTCAATTATTAACAATTCTTCCTAACAAACACTATATACATTAACATATGTCACAGTCACTCATAATATTTTCTACAAGTGGTAGGGTATACTACCAATTCAATAACAAAATAAATCCTTTTAATGAATACATCTCTTCATTAATTAACGAGACTCAATTAGTTCATTTAGATACCGATTATACAACCAAAACTATCAATAACAAGAGATTCTACAGTTATAAGAAAGATAACACTTATGTTGCATTATACTTTGATGCTATTACTACGTTAGATAGTGAAAAGATCAAACAATCGTTGTTGGAAATGTTAAAAGTGTTCAATAAATTACACAACAACGATGACGATAATCAAAAATTAAAAGGTATATTAGATTACCAATTTAACCAATTGATGAAGTTGAAACAACAAGAGATAGTTAGTAACATTCCAACTCCTACTATAAATAGCACCAGTACGAGTGGAGCAGCTACTCCAACTAGAAAAGCTGTTACCCCTTCTGCAACTGCTGTTGGTAAAGGATCGAAAAAGAAAATGAGAAAATGGGATGGTGAAGAATTGGTTGATTATTCAGACGATCAAGGTGCATTGGACTATTCTAGAATGAATGAAAGCTACGAAGATCTTGGTAATTCAAAATCAGAACAATTGAAAGTTGATGAACATGCATTTGTTCAAGACAATGGATTAGTCTTGGTCAATGAATTAAACCAAATTTTGAATGAATCAGATGATGAAGACGATAATGATGAATATGCCAACAATGAAACATCAACAAAAGTATCAGGATTCTTTTCCAAAATCACTTCATATTTGGGTGGGTCAATCAACTTACAAGATGTTTCAAAAGAATTTCAACAGCATCTAATTTCCAAGAACATTGCTCCATCAACTGCAAACACCATCATTGAAAAGATTAAAGCCAGATTATCTAATAAAAAGAATGTAACAATGGCCATTTATAAGCAAACGTTAACTGAAGAATTAACCAAAATTTTAACTCCAAATGTTTCTACTGATTTACTACATGATATTAAACGTTCTTCAGCTACTCGTCCCAGGCCTTATGTTATATCAGTCGTTGGTGTTAATGGGGTTGGTAAATCTACCAATTTAGCAAAATTGGCCTATTGGTTCCTTCAAAATAATCTTAATGTATTAATTTGTGCTTGTGATACTTTTAGATCAGGTGCAGTTGAACAATTAAAAGTCCATGTCAACAACTTAACTAAATTAAACGAAACTTCCCCCAACTCAACTTCAAAAATCGATATTTTTGAAAAAGGGTATGGAAGTGGTGATCATGTTGTTCAAACTGCAAAATCCGCAATTGAGTATGCTTCCAATAACAATTTCCAAATCGTTTTGATTGATACTGCAGGTCGTACCCATTCAAACACGAAATTGATGGCTCCACTTAAGAAATTTGGTGATGCCGCTAATCCAGACAAGATCATTATGGTGGGTGAAGCATTAGTGGGGACTGATTCAGTTGAACAAGCTATAAATTTCAATAATGCATTTGGCAATAAGAGAAATTTGGATTTCTTTATTATTTCAAAAGTGGATACTGTGGGTGATTTGGTGGGGACCATGATTAATATGGTTATGGCTACCAAAGTTCCTATCTTATTTGTAGGAACGGGTCAAACGTATACTGATATTAAGAGATTGAGTGTTAAACAAGTGGTGGAGATGTTGATGAGGTAGACATATACCATTATATATGATTTAGAAATTATCGATGTATACTTAATTAATTATATATTTGATTAGGGTAATAGTAATTAAACTGTATACAAACAAAAATCCCAGATGATGTGTATTGTTGTTCTTTTTGTGTTTTTTTTTTAATTCGTTATTGTTCTAATTATGTTTTGTTATTAGGTTGCTCTATTACACATTGGAAGTAATAGGTACACCTGGGAGCATTTTGTTATTCGTCAGGGAATCTTTAAAAGAGAGAGGATTCTCACATTTATTTTCGAGATGTTATATTAGATTTCTTCTTCTTAATTAGCGAATTATCAATGTGCAATTTTGTTTTAATAGCAAGTATTATTGCAGGAATACCGGGAGGAGGATAATATTCAATTGGCTGGGACGACCGTCGATCTCATACATCACAGCTAAAAAGGAAGATAAACAACACTAGTTATATATGACGTCATACTACATAAACCTGTTTAATATCAGATTACCTATAAAGTGTAATAAAAGTGATTAATAATTAAATTGCAAATTTCATATTTACAGTTTAATCTTAATCGAAAAACGGTTTGTAATTTGAATCAAAGTACACTCCCCCCTCCTTAATATCATTCGATTAATCACATCACCCTTAAACCACAGATCAACTAATCAGCTAAATAAAAAAAAAACCTGTACACATTACCCTTCCATCATATACTCAATATTTTCCACACACTCCCCACTACCACCACCAGCACCAACACCAGCACCAACACCAACACCACCATTCAATGAAACCTCACAAACCACCAAAAACAAACACGACCACCACCACCGCCAACACTAGCAGCAACAATAACTCAGCCCCATTTGATTCCAATTTCAACAATTCAACAACCTCTGGCCTTGCTGCATTACCACCGCTTCATGCACATTCTAAGAATCATTTATATCTCAAAATAAATGCATTCAGAGCAGCAGACTTAGAACCTACTTCCAGGAAAAATTCTCAGCAGCTGCTAACTGTACCAACTTCTTCATATAGTAATAAACAGTATCCACCTAAACGAACCCTAAACCCAGTATTAGTTGCTCAAATAAACCAAACACAGAAAGCCAGTTCTAGAAAGAAAAATACCAATCAACCTAGTTGGGATGATGCGATTCTTTTACCATTAAAGAATAATGGATATTCTCAAGTCCTTATTTTATCAATATGGGATAAGCATAAACGTTATAGAAATTACTTGGGAGAGGTCAGATTATCAATTGTGGACTTATTTAGAAGATCTGGTCAATTCGAAACCAAGACCGAAATGAAATGGTATAAATTATATTCAAATAGGCAAGCTCATGCATTTGTTACTGGATCACTCTTGGCATCCTTTGAATTAGTGGTGAAAAAGAGAAAAAGACAACAGCGCAGATCAAGAGGGAGTCAAGACGGTTCGGTTAATGACATGAAAAAATTAAGCGTTAGTAGTGAAACATCTTACAAATCAGTCTCGGAACATGAAAAACTTTTAGGCGATTGGTGTAGCACGTTGGTATATCCAGAAGTGAATACAATTTCATTGCAACCGGATGAACAAGGATTCTATAGAGTTTCCGCTGATGAAGTGGTCGTCTCCGACATCGAATCAGAAAAGGAAGACGCTAGCCATGTTATTCCTACGAGCGGAAGTTTTGTAAGCTTAAACGATTTTGACCGTGATTTGTTGGGAAAGATGTCAGACATTAATTCATCCGATGCAGCATCATCTATTGTTTCTTCAGAAGCCGAACTCGTCAGCGAAAGTGAAAATTCATCATTTAGTGGCTTCCAAGCATCAAATGATCCATATAATAAAGAAATAACGAGCCCGAAGCTAAGAAGATTTAGAAAATTAAAGCTGAAAGCAAAATCTAGACTACTTCACAATAAATTCGAATTAAGTACACGGTCTGTTCTTGGGGTAGTCTTTATCGAAATCGTGTCTTGTAGGGATTTACCTCCAGTCAAAAATTTAACTCGAACTTCATTTGATATGGATCCCTTCGTTGTGGTTACATTTGGTAAAAAGACTTTTCGTACCACTTGGCAAAGACATACATTAAACCCTGTTTTTAACGAACGAGTTGCTTTTGAAATGTTACCCCATGAAAGCAATTACAGTATCCAGTTCTCAGTGTTGGATAAAGATAGATTCACATTTCATGATAAAGTTGCTTCAATCTCACTACCTTTGCGTGAATTAACAGACTATGCTACGGTGCAACCAGCGGTTCCAAGCCCAAGTTTAGACATTTTCAAGAATTTTGACTTTGCAGCCTCCAATGAAGGATTTACAACGGCGACTGATTCCCCGCCTCCAAATTCATCAGTCAGAATCTTAGATGATGAAAAGTTAGTGAAAAAGACGGTAAAGAAGCGATTTGCTATTAAGAAGAAGAAAATCATTGATTCTTCTGTTGATACATCCAAATTCAGAGTTATGTCCCTTGCTTTAGATTTAGAAGATATGAAATATTTGGGGAAATATAAACCAGAATTAAAGATTAGGATTAGATTTGAGACTTATCAAGACTTGAGAAGGAAATTTTGGAGAGTGTTGTTAGAACAATATAACTTGAATGATAATGGCGATGAATGCTATGATTACTTTGAATTGATTTCCTTGTTAGATACATTAGGTTGTATAAACAGTGATGAAATTGTGAATGGATTCTACAAAGATTTAGATAAACTGATCTGGGGAGGTGATTTACTTACTCATGATGAAATCATTGATGCATTAGAAAATCATGTGAATAGTAACAAGAACCAAACTTCTGATAATGAAAAGTTATTTGAATTCGAGACTTGCCCGATATGTAACAAGAAACGTATTGGTAAGAGGCAAGATTTGGATATCATTACCCATTTTGCGATTTGTGCATCCAAAGATTGGAGTATTGTCAGTAAGTTATTAGTTTCATCGTATGTTTCACCACATCATGCGTCGAAGAAATGGTTTAGTAAAATCCTTATTAAATTAACATATGGGAAGTATTCACTTGGTGGGAATTCTGCAAATATTTTGGTTCAAGATCGAATGACAGGGATCATTTTAGAAGAGAAAATGGGAGTATATGTCCGTTTAGGTATCAGACTACTTTATAAAGGATTAGATAAAGCACGTACGAAAAGAGTCCGTATCTTACTTCGAAAGTTAAGTTTCCGCCAAGGAATGAAATTTGATCATCCTCAACTGAAAGGAGATATTTCTTCATTTATAAAATTTCATAAATTATGCTTAGATGATTGTTTAATCGAGGATCCAAATCAATATGACACATTCAATGAATTCTTTTATCGCAAATTGAAACCTGGTGCTAGAATTATTGAAGATGAGTTGAATCCAAAAGTCGTCCTGTCACCAGCAGATTGCCGTTGCGCGGTATTTGAAACCGTCACTTCTGCAACCCAACTCTGGATCAAGGGAAAGAATTTCTCGATTGCAAAGTTTTTCAATGGTGATCTTGAAGCAGCATCTGATTTAGATGTTTTCTACAAACCAGAAGCATGTTCATTAGGGATATTCCGTTTAGCTCCGCAAGACTACCATAGATTTCATGCCCCAGTATCTGGTACCATTGGTAAAATCAAACTCATCGAAGGGGAATATTATACTGTGAACCCAATGGCCATTCGTTCGGAGCTAGACGTGTTTGGCGAAAACATCAGAACAATTATCCCAATTGAAACCGAACATTTCGGCACTGTAATCATGGTCGCCGTGGGTGCAATGATGGTAGGGTCAACTGTGCTTACTGTCAGCGAAGGTGACGTAATCCAACGAGGTGACGAAGTTGGATATTTCAAATTCGGGGGATCTACAATTGTTTTATTATTTGAGAAGAAGCTTTTCCAATTTGATCAAGATTTGATTAATAATTCAAAATTATGCCTTGAGACATTGATAAGGGTAGGACAAAGTGTGGGGCATTCACCCGATATCAGTGAATTTAAGCGAGATATTGTTGAGTTCAGAAAACTCAGTGTAGATTCGAAACTTAAATTGATTCGTCTGTTAACAGGTGGTGACTTGAATGATAATAGCCAGATTAGTAATTGGGAGGCATCGAAAGTTCATCGTGAATTCAAACCGGAATATCTTATAGAACGGAAGCCTTCCGAATCCTCTGAAGATGAATATTATGATGGTGAGTCGTTTGATGAGGAAGGACTGTGTGAAGAGGAGGAGTAGGTAGGAGGCCAAGGAGTATAAATAATTGACTCTTTTATTCTAAATTATACATAAAATATATATACCAGATATACATTTTGCCTGTTCCATTTTCCAAAAATTTTTTCCAAAAACCATTTCTTTATTACCCTTAAATGTGCTGTTCAGAATGAACAAAAGTAGCAGGACGATACATTTCCTCTTCTTTGAATCCCTTATCTTCTTCTAAATGACGGACTGTCCATCCGACATAGTCAACTTCTTGTTGAATGTAATGTATTTCTTTCAAAAAATTAGGATCAACGATATATGGGATGATTACAAATTTTGAAACCAATGGTGGAACAACGAGACCAGCGACTAATCCTTTAAAAAGACCTTTAGATAAGAATGATGACATTGTTTTTTGGTATAATATAGTTAATATAGAATGGTGAATGATAGGGTTGCAATTCAAATGTAAAAGCAAAATCAGGTGGTTTTTATGATCCTTTTATACTTTTTTTACCCCGGGCTAAGCACCGACTCCTTGTCACAGAAAGTTACTGAGCCGCGGTTCTCCCCGAGGTTGCCAGGAAATAATATATTTTTTTTGGCAAAAGCTAAAATTATTTTTTAATTTTTTAATTTTTGACTAAAAATCACATTTTCACATTCGTAAATATGCATCACCTTCTTACTTAATATGTGATCTAAGAATAACAATAATAAATCCAAGAAACAACACAGCAAAAGCTTTGAAAGGTTTTTAAGAACCACATAACCACCCGAGAATTGTTTGTTTTCGTACTTTTGAATATAGACAAAGCTTTAGGTCTTAAAATTTTTTAAGAAAACCAATTTCTCCTCTTTGCCAACCAAGTATCGAATGATAGATTATTTTAACGATGAGAATATAAATACCTCGTAATGAGCATTCCAAAAAATACAAAAAAACAAAGCAACGATAATAAGCAAAACAATAATGATGCGCTCGTCATGGGTGATCCTCGTGGAAAAATTTGTGATTGGAAGCAGCACATATTGCCACTCGATTTGGGGGGTACCCGCTGCACTTCATCCCCTATTGAATTTACAGTACTACTAGCAAACAAACAAATTTGCATTCACAGCTTGAAACTTAGGGACAACCTATTTTTGCAGCAATTACAAAATAAATCAGAATAAGAATCGAGGCTAAATTCTTTCCAAAGAAGATTTGAAGGTCGATCCCATATAATCTAAAATTCCACAACAATAAAATCTTCATAATCGAAGTTTTTCTTTTTTTTGGCCTGGGGTAAAACCAAAAGAAAAAAAATTCCGAGCTGGGAACATGCAACAATTACAAAACCCCACGAGTTGACAATTGGAAGAAACAATAACAAAGAGATCAATTCTAAAATTGGGTATTCAATCCCCTCTCAACTCCAATTGGTCTAGACTTAATATCACTTGCATTATATATTTATAATTATATAAAATCTACATGATCTATTTCTGTTGAGCTCCTCCATATGCAGCTCTCCATTCTTGGATTTTCTTTTCGTCAATTCTGGTAAACAAATATTGGGCTTTGCCAATGTTATGACCAGCTTCAATTACCAATTCGAACTTGTTTGTAATAGATAGAGCAGGTGCATTCAAAATTTCGTTAATCTTGGTGGTAGTTTCGGGCATGAAAGGATAGATAATGGCACTGACTAAGTAAACCAAGTTTAAGGCTACAGCGACAACGGCGTCGGACTTATCTGGTTGATTAGCATATAAGCTGTTATCTAATTTGTTATCTTGTAAGAATTGATTACCACGAGAAGAGATTGCCATGGCAAGCTCCAAACCCTTTCTAAGACTGACATCTTCCATACATTGAATATAGTGATCTAATAACTCATTAACTTCAGTTTCAAAAGTTTCATATTCTGGAATGTTTTTAACATCAAACTTTGGAACCACACCATTATATTTAGCAATGGCGAATTTAACAATTCTATTAACAAAATTACCAAGATTAGCCAATAGTTCGGAATTGTTCTTGGTAACGAATTCATCCCATGAAAAATGAGAATCAGAAGATTCTGGTCTAACAGAAGCCAAGTAATATCTCCAAACAGATGGACTAATTCCGGTTTCCTTTGCATTGTTACCGAAAACACCAACCCCTCTTGATTTAGAAAATTTACCACCTTCATATTGTAAGTATTCAGTTGTATTTAAGTGATGTAATTTGGTCCATACATCACCAGTTCCAATTTGAGTAGCTGGGAAAACAACAGTATGGAATGGTACGTTATCCTTACCCATAAATTGATACAAGTCAACATACTCTGGGTTTCTCCACCATTTCTTCCAATCTTCAACATTCTTATCTTTGAAATAATTAGCAGTAATAGAGACGTATCCGATTGTAGCATCAAACCAAACATACAAGACCTTGTCGTCGTATCCTTCCAAAGGAACAGGAGTACCCCAAATCAAATCTCTGGTGATACATCTTGGTTCTAAACCTTGCTTGAGCCAAGAGTTGGTAATCGTCTTAGAATTCTTAGACCAATGTCCTTTTTCAGAAGATTCAGCAACCCATTTTGCTAAAGGTTCTTCCAATTCATTTAATCTGAGATAGATATGAGTAGATTCTTTTACAATTGGAGTGGCACCATCAACTTTACAACGAGGATCAATTAATTGTAATGGGTCTAACAAGTTACCACATTTATCACATTGATCACCTCTGGCATCTTCATATCCACATTTTGGACATGTCCCTTCAACAAATCTATCAGCCAAGAATGACTTATGTTGTTCACAGTACAACTGTTCGGTTGTCTTTTCTTCCAAGAAGTTTCCCTTGTGTAATTTAAGGAAGATATCCTGAGCGATTTCGGTTTGTAATGGAGTGGTAGTTCTTCCAAAGTAGTCGAATCCAATATCAAACCAATCATAAACATCTTTATGAATCTTGTGATATTTATCACATAATTGTTGGGGAGACAAGTTTTCTTCTAATGCCTTAGTTTCAGTAGCAGTACCATATTCATCAGTACCACAGATAAATAAACAATTATAGTTTCTGTTCTTTGCATAACGAGCATAGATATCAGCCGATAATACTGAACCAACAATATTACCTAAATGAGGAACATTATTAACATATGGTAATGCAGATGTAATCAAGATGTTTCTTTCATTTTCTTTAGGAACAATGCTATCACTTTGTTTTTTAACTAAATGACCAGCATGAACCTTTTGAGCCCCGGTGTTGACTTCCTTTTCTCTTTCAACCTTAGTAATGGCAAGGGCATCTTTAATACCAGCTGCAACCTGTGGTAATTGAGAAAATTCTTTGAACCATTTGTCTTCACTAGAATCTTTCAATTTAGGGTATAAAGCAGCAAATACTAAAATTTGAGTCACGGTTAATTCAGCTTTTTCAAATTTGAATGGAAGTTCCACAGATGCATACTTTTCCTTTTTGTTAGATTTAGCACATCTATATAATTCGGATTCTTCAAACACGATAATGTCATTAACGGTGAATTCATTAGCAAGGTACTTGACAATGGCATTTGCTTCGATTAATTCAAACCCAGTGTTCTTATCTTTCAAACTAAATCCAAAATCATCGCTTAATTTTACTTGTAAATTTGGTTGAAAAACTTTAACTGCGATAGAAGCCTTTAAATTGTTAACTAAAGCCAACAATGAGCATTCTTTAGCTCCGTATATTTCCAAGCTGGTCATATTTTGTACTTATATGATAGTCAAGTAATGAATCGTTTAGAAATACTCGTGAAAATTTTTCTTGTGGGTTGAAAAATTTCGAGTCATCAATCATGGGAAAATATTGATGACGGTTGGGATTGACAATTTAAGAGTATGAGATGAAATTCCCGTTAAAACAGACAGCTGATCATATTAACAAACGATTTACAAGTTCTTCCTCGTGCAAAGTTGTCAACGACGGTTGGAATAGTTTAATTAACACTACAACCGTAGATCCAGTTTCACCTGGTGTCTTGTCAGGATCAACATATATATGCAAGGATAACATAGTAACGAAAGATTCTTATACAACAGCAGCCTCAAAATCTCTTATAGATTATAAGTCACCATTTGACGCCACAGTAGTGAACATTTTACTGAACAATGGCCTGAAATTAGTAGGCAAATCCAACCTTGATGAATTTGGAATGGGATCATCCAATACAAACTCCCACTTTGGTCCTACATTAAACCCAATGTATTCTGGACAAGATGTAAAACCGCGGGTACCTGGTGGATCTTCTGGTGGATCAGCTGCCGCAGTTTCTGCGGGATTGGCATCATTTGCTTTGGGAACCGATACTGGCGGTTCGGTTAGATTGCCAGCCAGTTATTGTGGAGTCATTGGGTTTAAACCTACATATGGGAGAATATCACGATGGGGTGTGATCCCATATGCACAAACCTTAGATACGGTTGGGATAATAGCAAGAGATGTTGAAGTTATCAGAAATGTATTTCGAGTTCTAGATACTTATGACTCAAAAGATCCTACTTGTTTGCCCCAAAATGTTAGAGATTCTATTATCCAAACAAACAAACAGAAATTGACAATCGGAATTCCAGATGAGTTTGCCATTAAAGAATTATCTAGAGAAGTTAGAAATGCATGGTCAACTGCTTTGATAAGATTGGTTGAATTAGGTCATACTCTCAAGTCCGTTTCTTTAAAAGGAGTAAAGACAGCTTTGCCTGCCTATTATACTTTAGCTACAGCTGAAGCAGCATCTAATCTTTCCAGATACGATGGTGTAAGATATGGATACTCTTCAGACAAGCTTTATGAGTTCATACAGACAAACAGAACTGAATCTTTGGGTAAGGAAGTACAAAGAAGAATTATTCTTGGTAATTACACTCTTTCTTCCGATTCCGGAGACCATTACTTGCAGGCCACCAAGGTGAGACAGGAATTGGTTGATGAATTTTCTGGAGTATTCAATAATGGACATGCGCTCTTTGATACCACTCCTAGTGCTACTGAAGGTGGGTGTGATTTGATTATATCACCAACCTCAATTGGTATTGCACCAACTCTTGATGAATTTTTGATGAATGACGAATCCAATTTTTTGAATAGTTATGTGAACGATATTTTGACAGTTCCTGCATCATTGACTGGAATGCCTGCATTGTCGTTGCCCATTGATGGAATTGGGATTCAAATTATGGGCCAGTTTGGTGATGATATGCTCATATTAAATGTGGCGTCTCAAATGTTAGCGCTAGATTAGTAGTAAATTACAATTGACATGTATCTATAAGATGTTCGCAAAATTTATAAATGTACATGTAGAAAAAGAACAGAATACTGCGTAATTATATGAACTGTTGAATTATCATAACATCGTAACTTTGAATCCATTGGCAGGATTGAAAATGAAACAAATAGAGTTTCTTTGAGAGAATCCTAGTGAAGCCTTGCTTCACTTGGAACCTGGGAGAAAGGAAGAATTGGAATGCGAAATGTTGAATTTTACACTCTAACTGCATACCAAGAATCACTGGTAACTACTTTCTTCCTAATAAAGTCAAGAATTCTTCTCTTGTCTTTTGATGATCACGGAAACAACCCAACATGCAACTGGTGGTAGTCGAAGAACCAGTCTTTTGAACCCCTCTACTTACCATACACATATGGGTGGCCTCAATAACAACTGCAACACCTCTTGGTCTTAAAATGTCACTTAGAGCCATTGCTATTTGTTTCGTCAATCTTTCTTGAACTTGGAATCTTCTTGCGTACATTTCCGCCAATCTTGCCAATTTACTCAAACCTAAAACTCTCTTATTAGGGATATAGGCAATATGAGCTTTGCCGAAAAATGGAACTAAATGATGTTCACACAATGAATAAATTTCGATATCCCTCACAATAACCATCTCATCGTGGTCCTCTTCGAACACAGCTCTCTTGATAACATCACGGATATTATCTTCATACCCTTTTGTAAAATATAGCATGGCACGAGCATAACGTTCAGGAGTTTCCAATAAACCTTCTCTCTCAGTATCTTCACCCAATTCTTCTAAAATGGTCTTGACTGCTTCTGCGATACGTTGTTCTCTGGCTTTAGCCTCCTCTTGAGTCTGTTCTAATCTCGATCTGGCACCTTTTGAAGGCCATGACAATCCATCGCTATCAATTGGAGGGTTTAAAGTATATGGCGAGGCTGCTCGAGTTTGTAATGGAGTCCCTGAACGGAAGTCTATTGAACCAGTTGGTAATTTCGCTCTCATATGAGTAGGTGACAATGGTTTGGGAGAAAATGTGCCGTTGAATTTGTCTCTGCTGGAGCTTGACTCGTGATTTTTGAAACTATCTGACATTGTGTGAATAGTAGAGTTAAAACTAAAAAGAAGTTGGAACCCAAAGTCAATTTTAGCTCTCTGAGTGAATCCTAAATGACTCTGAAATTGAAATTATCCAAGAAAATTTTTCCTACCGTTCGATCGTTTAATTAAGGTCCCCTGATTTTTTTTCCTCTGATTCTTCCATAGAGTGTAAACCTATCGCACGTGACCAAGTTCAATTTCCCAGATTTGAGATATACGATTTGTCCAATGGACTTGCCCTTAATAAGATTCCTTCCATGTCAGCTCTTTTGTTCAATAAAAGCTACCTGACCTTGTTTGAAAACTCTCAAAGTAATATCTCCTTACGATTTTTTTCTGCAAATATATATTTATAGATTAAACAATTACTTGTATAATTTTATATAAAAAATAGCTATGTGTCGCACATAACTTCGAGCGATAATCAACAACGAAACGAAAGAGTATTATGAGGTGTATGAGTATATCAGGAAACCGCGAACAAATCATAAAATCGTACTATTTGATACCGAGAAATATAAAAAACCAACTCCTGTCTATTCGCTTGCAAACGGATTCAAAATGCGAACAGTCAAACATGGTAACGCCATACCAATTTCAGCTCTAAGCAACACTGGAACTTGATTCAATTCTTTAATGACTTGAATGTATGAAGATCCTTCAATTCTGGTTATACAGTCTTGTAAATATGGAGCCAAACTATTGATTGGGTCACCTGATATAGCAGTAGAGGAATTAGTTCTTGTATTTTTGGGGAATTCGGCCCTAGTTGGAGAGGATGGCATTGATTTGGTTGAATCCTTCAAGTCGCCTAGACCGTTATCGACCTTCAAACCAGGAATTGATAATGTTGGTGGTTGCAAGTTCAATTTGGCAAGCTTTTCAACGATGGAATCGGTTGCTACGTTAGATTTCTCCAAGAGCGTTCTGTTTTGGATTTGAGCCGCTTGCAAAGACGATGTTCTATGCTTGTTCTTTATGGAACTTCTGTATGATAAGGAGGTTTGCTCATCGGGTGGAATATAAGTAGCTGCATCAACACCCTTTTCCCAATATAACTCTAATGTTCTTTCGTTCTTGTCAAATTCTGCTTTAACTAGTGGTAATTGATCTCCGTGAACTCTCTTTTCAACACCCAATTCTGGAATGAACACATCAAATGATGATTCATACACCTGTATAATAGTTCCCATACATAATAGCTGACCAGCACTTTCACTAATTCCATTAATTGTTTGAGATAATAAAAGGTGAATGGCTTGTTCTTGAGCATTTGCAGCACAATCCTTTTTAAAGTTGCAGTAATCGGCAATCGACTTTAATGCCTCCAAATCCCTCTCTTCTTCCTCTTTATTCAAAATAAGCTTCAATTGTCTATGAACAACTAAATCTGCGTAACGTCTCAATGGAGCAGTGAAATGGGTGTATAAAGGCAAATTAAAATAATAATGACTGTAAGTTTCAGGATCTTGTTTTCCTGCGATATAATACTTCCCTCTTGACATACACTTGTATAATAAAGTCTCAACACACTTTCTTTTAACTGGATCTTCAATTTTCAAAATGGACTTTTGTAAAGTTGCGGATGATTCAGTATCAATCTTAAAACCTAAGGCGGAGGCTTTTCTAACAAATGTCTCCATCTTTTGGAGAGTAGGTAAAGGATGACGACGCAACAATGCTTTGTCTCCCAACCCGGCATGGATTTTAGCTGCGATTGCCGTATTGACCTTATGGGAAATCTCTGTAATAACATCAAATGACAAACTATCTTTAAAGATATTTAAATCCAAACGAACCTTTTCGTCATCTAATTGATCCAACAATGTCAAATTAGGTGCGATTCCTAAATCATAATCTTCTAAACGTTGACGACGGAACTCTTTAGCAATTAAACTGAAAGTTTTAATGTAATCACACGTAGCTGAAGAAATGGTCTTAATATCTTTACCTTCTAATATCTCATCAAATGTATCATAGGACACAAGTTGCTTGGGGACCACAACTGATTCATGAATGTATAAATCCTCAACTTCAAAATTGGCAGTATCAATTTCAAAGATAACAGAGAGAGCCAAATTCCGTTCATTCTCCTTAAACGAGATTAAGCTATTTAACTGCTTAGGAAAAAGGTGTGCAGATTTTTGAGGAAGAAATACTGATGAGGATCTTTTCTTGGATTTACGATCTAAAATGGACCCTGATTTAACAAAAAAAGAGATATCAACGACATGGAATCCAAGCTCAATCTTAGTTCTGGATAATCTTTTAACATGCAATGCATGATCAACAAACTCTCCCGTTTGGGTAAATGCAATAATGTAATCGTTCAAATATTGGGTTCTGTTTTCATTTTCAAACTCTGGTTCGATTGGAGGCAAATCATAAATTGCAACATTACTTATCTCGTCATCGTCGTCCGGATATTCATCACATAAAAAGTTGTTATCTCTAAGGATTGAATCAATTTCGGTACTGGGTTCATCGATGCTACCTAATTTACTCACTAATGTACCGAATGGATGTAATGATGTGATCGGCCATCTTTTGATAGATGCAATAAACAATTGATCTGCATATTTTTCATGATTTTCAACAAAATCCTTGGGTGCTTGTTCAGTTGGAATTGCAATCAATGGAACCTTCTTGTCTGTAGGTTTAAACCAAACAATCTTTGGCTCCCTGGGAGTTTGAACAGTAGATTCCTTTCCACTTTTCTTGTCTCTTGCAGCCTGCGCAGCTTGCGCTGGCCTCAACAATCCCAATGTTCCAGCGAATAATTGGCCAGGAATACGATCGACTACAGCAACAACATGACCAGCATAAAGAGGTTTGATTTCGTCATTTATTTCTTCTTCCTCTACTAACAATAATGATTGACCTTCCACTTCCACATCATCGTTCTTCTTCATAGTAGGTCTTTGTTTCAATGAACCTCTCCTCCTGACATTACTGCCACTATCGCTGTCATCATTATTGTCCTCTCCGTTCTTTATAGATTGGATATCTACTTTACTTGGTGCTGAGGTGGCATCATTGTGAATGTCATCAGTAAGTGGTCTTGTGTTGAATGTATTATCCTTTCTTCTTTTTTTCTCTTCTTTCTCCTTTTTAGATTCCCAAACTTCATCAACAACCAATAACTCTACTGCAACTAAATCACCCTCCAAGGCACGATTACGGTCCTTAGAACCACAGATGAAAATATCGGCATCTAGTAATCCATCGGTGGCCACATATGCGTCGGATCTATTCTTTTTGTTCACCCTTAAAGTTCCTGTTACCAAGCGACCTTCACTAATCAAATCTGGTAAAGATGATTGTGGTAAATATGGAGCAAAAAGTGATTTACGAACATTCCCACCACCACCACCACTTGAACCCCCTCCACTTACAGATCCGCCTTGTCCGCCTCCTGTCCCATGAATAAACTGAGCTATTGATGAAGTTGATGATCCTCCACCATACGATCCACCACGGGACCTATGGCCCGGAACAAATAATCCTGGTGGAGCATCCAAGGTTGATGGTTGTTTCTGATGCTGATTATTTGCTTGTTGTTGTTGAGTTCTCCAGTTTGAGTTAATACCATCGGCATTTCTAGAAGGGGTTCTGAAATGAGAGCCTCGTCTATTGTGAGATCTTTCTGGAGATTGAGTAATACTGAAACTTGGCGTTGGTGGAAGTAAACTGTCCGATTGCTGTTGATGTTGTGCCGGGAACTTAAATGATTGTTGACCATATGCCAATGATCTAGCCCTGACATGGGATGAACTAGAAGAATTAGCTGAATCTTCATTAGAAGCATCAGGAGGAAATTTGAAAGAACTCAAGTTTTCATTGGATTCTGCTTTGGATGCTGTCGTGGGTGGGCTTAAAGATGATCTATTAGTTTGTCTTTGCGTTGCTGCAGCCTTGATTGCTTCATCCAAAACCAATGAATGTCTTCTTGTGTGACCTTGACCTCCACTTGATACAGTACGTTTATGAGTTCCAGATGCTGTTCTTGAATGGGGTGCACGATTGCCATACGCACCAGACCCTTCAAATTGTTGTTGTGGCTGTAGTTGAGGTGGGTATTTATACTGCTGTTGTTGTAGCTGTTGCTGCTGTTGCTGTTGCAAAATTTGCTTTTGCTGCTCTTGTACTTGTTCCAATTGGCGTTGTAGATTGTATTGTTCCACCATCAATGTTGTCAATTCAGAAGGAGACCGTCTGTGGGCGATATGTAAGTTCTTCAATTTTCTGCTAGATGACCTTTCGGGAACTAAATTATCGTCTGAGCTCATTTTGATGTTTGATGCATTTACTTATATTGGGGGCAAATAATAAAGTGCCAATAAAATGAACAAATCTAATTGAAATAATTAGTGAGTGGATAATAAAAAAGCCTTTGACTAATATACACGATGATGATACTCTGGTTTATAATGAAATGGTATATTCAAATGAAGGGATGGGGATAAGATTGGAAGGCAAATTTTTTATTTTTTCTTGTTTAAGGTTGATGGTGTTCCTTAAATTTTGGAGATCAATTGATTCACACACTTTTCTATTAATATTCTCAATGATTGGGATATGCGTTTTCAAGAGCTGAGTGGTAAGTAGCAAACTCTATTTATGGAATAAAGAAGAATATGCTAGTAAGGAATGAATGAAATGTACTTGCTAAAAAAAGAATAAATTAGCAGAGAGCGAATTTTTTCTTGAATTTGTCATTTTAACATTTAAGGGTGAAAAAATTCTGTTTGTGGCAGAATAGGACACTACGTCATTCACATATCAAGTTGCTCTAAATTTAGTAATTAAAATATGCTATTTGCTACGCCCTTTTGATATTCACCGAATTTGTTCATCTACCCTTCATCAGACATCTATGCTCACTATACTGCAGCCAAGTGTTTCGAGATCAAGCACGACAAACTCACCGGACTCGCTAAACTTTGGGATACTGATAAATCTAATGAATTTGTCGTCCTTCAATTCATAAATCTCTGTCTCAAATTTGTTTTGATTACCCACAAAATAAACGTGAGGTATCTCATCGTTAAACGTGAATGGATCACACCCCTCGTATGGATAACAATAAAGAGTGTCTGGAGCAGTTGGAATAAAATTCTGCCAATTGATATTTGCTCTCATAACGCTGGTAGATGACAAACCACTGGGGAAGTACTTCTTAACATCATCGATATTTTGTCCACTTGTTCCCAACATTCTTACACCTTCTATATCAAGCCATTGAGGATTGGTCAACCTTTGCAATCTACTATCCCCTATATTCAACGCGCTGTTTTTGAACATCGCCTTGTGCAACGGTTGTTGAGGTAAACAAACTTCAGCAGGATCATTGTTTCCTGGCATAACAGAAACAGGCAAACTGACAATAACATCATTGAGAAACTCATCCAATTTGCGCAACAGCTTGGCATCATATTTAGAGGTGTTCTTTGACCCATAATTATTCGATGTGATGAAATTTTGCAAATCGTTTGCCATGGCTGAATCCTGCATGGGCAAAATTGAGTCACCCGCAATAATCATCTCACAGATTGATCCATTGTATAACTTATCTTCATCCAGACCTAATTCTCCTGTAAGATATTGTTTTAATAATTCTAGTCTTAATTCATATTCTCCTTCTTTTCCAATGTTCAACCCAGATATCAAAGCTATCTTCTTACCCTTTCTATCTTGTGGTAAATCCCTCTGAGTTACCTTTGCAGGGTAAACCACGTCCATAATTTCAAAAATACCAGCTTGAAGTTCAATACCCAACACAGCGACAATACATCCAGTTACTAACAAATTTCTATCTAAAAATTCTTGATTATGTAACACTGCTCTCCCTGATTCATCTTCCAACATTACCACTGGCTTTTCGTCGTCCTCGAGATAGCTTATTGGAAATTCAGGTAATATATCATCAGTTCCCTTTTCTACATCTTGGAGAATATTTAACTTCTTCTTCGCATCACAGAAAATTGTACCAACCACCCAACATAACTGGCCACTAGTGATGTCTAAGATCTTATCTTGTTTGAATATTGTTTGTCCGTCAATCTTTCTGGTTCCATCTCCCCATTTCTTGATTGCATTCTCAAGTACCCTTTCCCGTAATGTGTTAAAACGATGCTGATACATCGAAAAGTATTGTTGGGTATAGTTTCTTTTCCCAGAGCCTATTAAAAACTCATTCTTTTTCTCAAACTGTGAATTGAATGCACTCTTAGGTCTTTCCGTAAATGTCTCGTTGAGCTCTTTGTTAATATATTGAGAATTCTCCATCGTTATTGAACAAAAGACCATCAATCGAGGTGGGTCAATTATGTGATTTTTTTTTGAGCATCCCATCAGAAGACGCGTTTTCCAAAAGCGCGGCATTTTATTTCGCTGTAAAAACTAAACTACTTACCTATACACAAACTAAATGTTATACTCTAATTCCTCCTCTGCTTCTTGTGCTTCTTTTCAATAGACTTGCCACTTGCACCGATTGTTATATTGACCTTAGGTGGTACATCGAACCCAAATGATTTTCCTACCTTCACTAAATCTAATTTATCAATCTGGTAAACTGTCTTCAAACTATGAGAAGCATATGCTTGTAAGTACGCACGATAACCGTCTTTGGCTGATTGATGTAATAAGTAGTTTGTCTTAATTAGCTTTGTTAATTGAGATTGAACGTTTGCAATCTTGTTTGTTGGGAATTCGTATTCATTCAATGGGACATTGGCTGCTTTCAAGTATCTTAAGAATCCCAATTCAGATGGAGTCAAGAACATCAACGATTTACCCTTACCATTGGTGCCTCTTGCCGTTCTTCCAACCCTATGGATATAATCTCTTGGATCATCGGGTGGGTCAAATTGGATAATCCAATCTACGGCAGGAATATCCAAACCTCTGGCTGCAACGTCAGTACAAACCAAAATACCCTGCTTAGCATTACAAAATTCGAAAAAGGTATTTGTTCTCTTTTGCTGTTTTTGTTTTCCGTGCAAATCTAACACTGGTAAGTCAATATAATTCAATAATTCACTGTAAAACTTAACACAATTGCATGATGAAAGGAAAACGATAATCTTCTTTTTAACATTTCTTTTCAAGAACGAAAACAATAATAAGAATCTCTTATCCGAGTCGCAAACAACGTAACCCTGCTCTAACCCATCTGCGGTGGAAACAGATGATTCAGGTACGACATTAATATATAACGGACCTGGTCTTAAGGAAATTCTTGCCAAGTCTTCAACTTTCGTAGTTTGAGTGGCAGAAAACAACATAGTTTGTCTATCTTCATTAGGTAAAATCTTAATAATCTTCTTCATTTCATCTTCGAAACCAATTTCCAAAATTCTATCAGCTTCATCGATAACTAAAGCCTTCAAATTACTAAATACAAACCCTGGAGTATTCTGTAAGTGATCTAATAATCTGCCCGGGGTAGCAACCAAGAGGTTTACACCTTTACCTAACTTGGTGGCTTCAACTCTTCTATCAGCACCTCCAATTACAATACCACATGTTTGAGAATGAAATTTCATCAATTCCATAGCGACACCAAAGATTTGCAAAGCTAATTCTCTTGTTGGAGTAATTATAATAACGGCGGTACCATTTCTTGGTTTTATCTTTAATGAATGCAAAAGTTCCACAGCAGGAATAAGAAATGCTAAGGTCTTACCAGAACCTGTCTTCGCAGCCCCCAAAACATCACGACCTGCCATCAATGGAGGAATAGTTTTGGCTTGGACTTTAGTCATTTTGGTAAAACCCATACTTTGAATTGCCTTCAATGTAGGTTCTGACAAATCGGCATCTTCAAAGTTAACTTCCTGTTCTAAGGCACTGGAATCTTCAACAGGCTTTGGTTTGGTGTATTTTTCCAACTTGTCTGCTTCTCCTTTACCGCTCTTTTTATTCTCAGGCTCGTCATCAAATTTTTTAACATCTTGTCCCAATAATTCAGCAACTTCATCAAAATCCTCATCTAACTCATCAATCATCTTTTCATTATTTTCTTCTTCGGATTCAGAATCCACTTCTTCGTGGGTTCTTTTCTGAGGCTTGCCAGTGGCTTTGTTCCTTTGGTGTGACAAAGCTTTAGTCTTACTTTCTTTCTTCGATACTTTTGCCATCCTTGATACAGTAAATCATTTATCTGGGAGTTCCTTCGAAGTGAAAAAAAATAGCTATATCTTGCCTCATCTCATCGATCATCTCCGAAAAAAAAATGATCACGTGAGTCAAACTTTGAAAAAGAAAAAGAAAACGTTTCCACCGTTTGATTAAGTGCAGTCGTGTGAATTGCTATTTTAGTTAGCACTATAAGCAGATGGTTGAAATTGGCAAGCTCTCAGCTTGGAGTCCCAATATTAAAACTGCATTAATATTCTTTAATTCATCTAGCATGCTTATGTTGGCCATGACACCTAGATGAAAGAAGAGAAATGCCAAGGCCAAAATGACACAGTTCTTTATATAATTTGTTGTACAACTAGGTTGAATTGCTGCAAACTTAAAAGTAAGAATATGAAAACTGTTTATAAATAATCCTCGGTATTCTCAAGAAAATTTGGATTTCTTTGAAAAATAAAGTAAAAGGAACCAGATGAGTTATTGCGATTCAAACAATTTTGAACGAGAAGTTGGTTTAACGCTATTGAATCGTTTTAGCAGAAATTTGGCATATTTAATCATGGAATTGGTTACTTGTCCAACAACAAATTTCTATTTATTCACCCATGCAGTCATTCATACAATGTTTCCAAACCCAATGACTATTGTTTTGTGTAGTTATCAATAAATAAAGTTGGGCACATCACTGATACGAATTAATAAATTGTATTCAGGAGTTTAAAAGACTTGAACTATATTGTTCATACAAACGGTTTATACGGACATCTCATCATTATGTAGAGATTGGCGTGATTCAAGGATTAGTTCAGAGGCTTATTGATTATCAACCAGACAATATTAGTTATACTAACACTTTAACGGACACTACCAAGGAGCCACAATAAACTCAAGCAATTGTGCATCTATGTATTGCAGCCACATAAGGTAGGGAGTGGGATCTTAAAGATAGCATTTCATTTTACTTACAAGATAAGCTTCATGATTAGAATTTACTTCAAAAGAAACAGAGGGTGATTTCAAGGGTCTGCGTTTAATAACTCCGAAGTTAAATTAAACAAATTTCTATTCCAGACTTAACATCCCCTAACAATCGGTCACAGAGAAAATATGGCAAATCTGGAGGAAATGGAACTAGAACCAAGAGAAATGAGAATGGAGAATCTTCTAACAGGTACGCAAGAAGGTCGTTCTTATTGAAATCATTTCCTATAATCTTGAACAACTCCAACAGCTATCAAACAATATATTCCCTAGTAACAACCAAAGGAAGGTCAACAGCTACAAATCCATAGTTATCAATCAATAGAACGGTTTAGATGCACTCTTAGTTACGACGAGGAGTCTCAAACTCAGTAAATATAAATTTTCACTACAATCCCCATTATGTCCTCCTAAATAGTGATCCTAAAATGAGCACAAAATTCTACTCATCAACTGTCTAAGCAGTTAAACCATGAATATGATCACCCTTGAAAGTTCTCTTCCAACGGATTACAAGAGTGTCTAAGTAAAAATTACATTGTTCTAGGTAAAGCAGTGGATTAAACTGTGTATTATAGAAATGCCGCCCCTTACCCCAAAACCATTACTATCGGTTAGTACGGGAAGGCAATAAATAACGATGATATTAAAATTAATCTATCAACTGTTGAAAGGGATGTTGTTACTCCTACATTTAATATCAAAAGACCTATTGCTTCCCGATTCTTTGGTAACTTTTTCCATTATTAATACGAGCTTGAAGAATCTTTGGTATTGGTAGTTAGATTAAGGGCGGCCAAATTGTAATTATGTAGACTTAATAAATGCCTGTTTATTCTTCAATTGCCTTAGAGTAATTCGTTTAATTGTCGTCCAATGTAAAACATTTTCCCAACAAATTTGAAAGTATCATCATCAATAGATACCCCTTAGATTTTCTAGTGTGGAAGCAAAGCAAATCCCAACTAGGATTCACCAAGTTAGCACAAAGTTGTTAAGTACTATTTCGAAGAATCAAAGAATGCTTCCTGTGGAAAATTGTACAAGGCCGAATGAAACTAAAGGAAGAAGCTAGTTTCAACTTTAGCTTTAATGAGTGTTCATTATTGCTACCTGTCGTGTAGTGTTGTAAATGTCTGCAAATCACGCACAATCTCTAGTCAACGATTCTCTGGAAATCCTTGTCGACTCTATATTCTATTTATTCTAATTCTATCCAATTTACCCTGATGTGCAATTGAATGTTCTAATCTAATTTACCGTAAAACTAGTTACCTTTGATGAATACAGATCTTTTAATTCTAAAATTTGATCTCTATTTCGATAAAAACTATAACTAACTAAAATGTATAAAAACTAATAAGTGGAGGTTTTTTCAACTCGACGAACCAACTAACGAAACTTCTCCTTCAGCTCATTTGGTAACGAAATATGAGCGAAACAAATTGATTGGTTGTATAAAAACGTCTTGATATTACAATGTGTGCCTAAAACCACATTAGAGATTTAGGGCCTTTTGGATAAGAGGGAACAATAAGTAGCAATTTGTCACGCACGTCGGAGAAACTCATTTGTCGTAATTGAGTTTATTGTACGACAATGCGGTGAGAAAAAAAATAAAAATTAGTCAAGTTGTTCTTTGTGTGGTATCTCCTAACTTAACTTACTAAGCATATATAGTTATAGTTAATTGAATAAGTCTTATTAGTACTATCAACAGGATCTCTATTATCCTCTAGGCCGTGATCTAAATAATAAGAATTATTAATACAGTATAAATAATATAAGATAAATAAGTAAGTAAAATTGATTAATGAAACAAAAGATAACATATAACAAACTATATAATAGTTCAGTGACATTAACAAAACATATAAAAAGGTCACTCTCATAAAACTGTAAATTCTAAAGTGTAAACAAAAATCTGCAAATTCACAAAATGTTCAAACAAGAACAAATTCCGATTAGCAGTCCCGAACACGGCCCGACTGGTTTTTAGAATATGCAGGATATGAGGCGCCGAAATTTTAGTTGGGATGTTTATTTTTAAAAGAATAGTATCTTTAATTTTGAAGCATTTTATTACAAAATATTTAATTTATAAAGTTTAAACGGCTTTAGGATTTAATATCATAATAGGTATTGAAAGCCGAATTTTACGATTGGGTTGTTTTCAATTACGATGTCGTATCGTAATTTGGAATAGAACGACTTAAACAAGAAATAAGAACACTCAAGTTAGAACGAGTGGTTACACGTTGATTGATCGTAATTTGCCACTTTAGAGCTAGCTATACAACAATTGTATATGAAAAAAAAATCGTTAGATCGAACAACATTTCAGCTAATCTTTAGTTTGGCCTTTACAATATACATCACGCTTAGTTCTGATTGTATTAAGTCGGAAAGAGCTTCCGCGTCATTAACAAAGTTATAGTTCTAGTAAACTCGGTAGAAAATACTCCATCCTTGCACCTATTCCCTTTATTTTTAGTTTTACCTGGCTATAATTCGAACTGATTGATCAAAATCAAAAAAATCCAAGGCGGGTTTTATCTTTCTCAAAAATCAATAAGTATTATGCCATACTGATTCAGAAAAAGTTACTATAAAATATTATATACGGCTCCTTGACTAAGTATGGAGGGAAAACCTAGATGACTTTAAGTGGTTGAAAAAACCCTTTATGGGCTTACCATGTAATTGGGGATTACATAGCGTCGTGTAAGACTCTCCCATGTATAAATGAATATATGGCTTTATAATGCAAAAAAAAGAAAAAAGGGTATACTGTCGTGTAGTGTAAATGTCTGCAAATCACGCACAAGCTCTAGTCAACGATTCTCTTGAAATCCTTGTCGACTCTATATTCTATTTATTCTAATTCTATCCAATTTACCCTGATGTGCAATTGAATGTTCTAATCTGATTTACCGTAAAACTAGTTACCTTTGATGAATACAGATCTTTTAATTCTAAAATTTGATCTCTATTTCGATAAAAACTATAACTAACTAAAATGTATCAAAACTAATAAGTGGAGGTTTTTCCGACTAGACGAACCTACTAACGAAACTCATTTGGTAACGAAGTATGAGCCAAATAATTTGATTGGTTGAATAAAAATAGGTCGAAATAATAAATTTGCCTAAAATCACTTGAGAGCTTTAGAACATTTTGGATTAGAGAGAGCAATAAGCAGCAGATTGTCACTCGTGTCGGAATGTACTCATTTGTCGAAAGTGAGTTCATTATACGACATATGCTCACCAAAAGAACCAACATATTTTCTATTTTAGATTTTTAAAATGGCGCAAAATACTTGTAACATGATCGACAATTTTCAGTAAGTGTCTGTTACGGAGCACTCGTTTGACCTCTATATCAGCCCTAGCGCTAACCGACTCTCTCATAAATACGTCTAAACTATCTCAAACTTCCTCGTATCACCAGATTTATTGTAAATCTACGTTATCTCCTTCTCTAGTTCTATTCTACATATCTCACGCTTTGTCCTTTTTCCTCTGTGCGACCAGATCTCAAGAGCTCTAGTATTCATAATTACCTATAATAAGCGTAATTTCCGATCCTAGATCGTCACGTGTTGAGCCCCTCTGTTAAATTAATTAAAATATAAGCTCGTATGGCGCAGTGGTAGCGCAGCAGATTGCAAATCTGTTGGTCCTTAGTTCGATCCTGAGTGCGAGCTTCTTTTTTGAATTTTAAAAAGAAAATGACAATCTTAGTTATTCTTGAACTAAACTTCAGTTCTGAGTTAATTTAAGAAGTAAGAGATGCCAATTTTTTTACCAGTTGAGTGATCTTTCGACTGTGCGAGAAGATTTTTATGGCCAAAATATGCTGATTTTTAAACAAAACAATTGAACTTTCATAAATTGAGACTGGATCTTCAAATCCTTAAATCCAGGTAAAATCTTGTAAATTATTGATTTGATTAAAACCTCTTTTAACTAAGGAAGATATTCTCTGGAAATTCGCAACAAACACAAATGACCAATGGTTAAAACTTCAACCTAATTTAAACATCTTATTTGGAATTATCTGACATATGTTAGAGCTACCAGCAGGGTTCCGGTATTAAAGCAAAATTAGTATTTCTTAGTATTAATACGTCAATTTTGGCTACTAAGTTAGTATTAGTACGGACCTCTCTACTAAATTAGTATTTTTTGTGCCACTTAGATTGAGCCAATAGGAGCACAGTTCCCTATTATTATTGTATAATAGTTTTTAGCAGAGTTTATTTTTTGCAAAATTTTTACCAACTATTCAAATTTCTAGGTCGAGTTTTAGTTGCTGTTGAAAGTACATTTCAGCAGCATTATTTTAAAGCCAAAATCGTCTTCTTCCAGAAACCGCAAGAAAAATAATACTTTTGAAGTTGGAACATTAATGATTTCGTTAAATATGAACAAAACTTTCAAGATGAAGAATCCGAAAGCGATGACGAGGAAGAAACTGGAAACGAAGAAGACGATGTTTTGGAACAGATATATCCGTTATAGCAGGAAAAATGAAATTTTATACTGTAAATATAAAAATATTGTATACTGTTATGACCTTCTAAGCCTTTGTGCTCCCGGATTTTGCGCTACCAAAAATACAAGATACTATCCCTGAAATACTAAATTAGTGTTTGTTAGTATTAGTATTGGCCCAATACTAAACTAGTTACTAAAATTAACAACCCTGGCTACCAATCGAAAAGAGACAACTTCATAATCAAAGGAACAATAGAAATTTCCTCTACAAGTGAAGCGACGTCAGGTCCATTATACGCAAATTACCTTTTTATTCACTATTTTACCGAAGATAACAATTTTGATTATATTAGACTACAGAATGAAATTGGTCGAAGTACTGTACCTCAAACTAATCAACTTCGTAATTTGTTTGACGTTAGTTGAGAAGTATAATGAAGTATGTCAGATAGCTGTCTTAAAAGTAATAGTTGTTGAACAATAGGCATATATAGAGAAATCAGAAATTTATAGCAAATTGGGGCTCAAAATGACTGCATAAACTTAACTGTGTCATCGACGTCATTTCATATACTGATTTACTAAGATAAGCATGGTTTATCGTAAGGGTTATCTCCCAACCGAAAGTTTAGTAAAAATGGTGACGTATTACAGGCATTAAGGGGTAATACACTTCGTTGTGCTTATGTTCCTAAAGGAATAGATAAATTGATTGAATTGGGTATACTTCTAGGACCTCAATACATACAAGGAATGTTGCTAATAAAAAAAATAGTATTCGCTATTTAAAGAAGCAATCCATTTTCATGACTATACAAAACAACTATAAAAGAGTCGTTTGAGTTCTTCTTTTCCATCCTTTTCAACAACATCCCCATGAATAACAACAATACAATCAAAATCCCAATTTGCGATCTTTCTAATGGAAGCCATCCCTTCCGGAGTTCTGGTTCCAGCTAGAAACCAAGCAATCCATCGAGAAACCACATTTCTTGGATTGCAAAACCTAGTGACGAATGAGAAACCTCCATGGGGGTTAAATCCTTTTTCATAACCAGTAGCTTCGCTGTACTGTTCCAATTGAACATCACCTGTAGTTGTACCAGGAACTCCTAAGTTGGCCATCAAATCTCCCACGTAAAGTGTTTTTGCAAGCTTATCGAACAAGGAAATATCGTTGATGGTATGATTTTTAAGACATATCATTTCGAAAGTATCAGCAAAGAATGAATCTGTGACTCCCACTTTCTCGGCCCAATCGCAACCACTAATTACCTGGTCTTGTAAATCAGTCGTAATCTTATAATCTACTTTACATCCATTCTTTAATTTGGCATTCTCTCCAGCTATGAATTTCACTTCACTGAATTGTTCCTTATATTGGTGTGCATACATATTGTGTTCATTATTCGCAACAATTACATATTTGACTTGGTAAGGAGATTCGCCAAGCAATAACTTGACTGCCAGGTTGAAGATGTCCCGCTGGTATGGAATTGGCGACCAAACAACTAGATTACCATTAAAATTGAAGATACTCATTCTGGCGCCAATGTTGAGCTTAAAGAGACTGAATGGACAGGCAACTGTGACACAATGATCATTTAACTTCCTAATTGAAGCTTTCAAAGGATCTGGATAACCCATTGGAAGAGAAGGCAAAAAAATAAATTGTGAAAGTAAATACGCTTGTTAGTATCGTTGTACACAGGTGAGAAGCAAGTTCGGATTGTTGGCTTTGTAGTGGAAGCGACTAAAATTTTGAATTTGCGAAGTGTAGATGATGTTGTATTACTTCTAGTATATCGTAAGAAGTACTATTAAATACTTTAAGTAGAAGCTTCTTTCGGTACAACAGGTATACTAATTTCAATTGTGACGGATGAATTGGATCTAAATGCAGTCGAGGTTGTCGTATTCAGTCCGAGTATTTTCTTCACTCCTCAAATATAGTCAAACTATTTCTTATTCTGAAATCTGTTTTTTCTAGTTTTCCAAAATCCTTAACTTCGGGGATATGCTACTATAAATAACTTTGATAAATCCACTTACTGGATATAGGTAACCGATCTTACAATCCCTAATTATGCATTCATGACAAACCCTAATAGACATTCCCAACTCCTTAAATTTTAGTTACAATCTGTAACCTAATTACATTATACAGTACTAAAAATTCTTTTTCTGTACTTGTGAATCTGAATATCCTATTTCTTAACTCCGAGAGGGGTTAACATCCCTAGTTTCAAGTTAGGAATAATTTCATTATTCGAGTTTAGATAAAATTTCATGTAGGAGTTATCGTTCGATTGTTTCTATGCTGTATTAGTTTGGATATTTCAAATTAACAAATGAACTTGGATGTACATTACGTGGAGTCAACAGAGGAGTACAGAATCAGTTTCAAAGTTCTAAGGATGTACCGATAGACTTGGACAGCATTAGCATTAACCTTACTGTTGGTGAGTGAAAAGATTTTATATTCGTTTTTTCTCTTTATAACGTGTATTTGAAAAGGAGGAGGTTAATTTAGATAAAGGGAGGGGAGAATTGCTTTTTATTCTATCTAGTTACTAATTGTTCAGAGTTTGATTTGTATATGTAGCGTAGATTTTTGCTTTTGCAACCAGTCTTCTGAGATCGTCAAAAGGCTGAATTTCATATTATGGTGGACAAAGCAACTGTTTTGGGTTTTGCTATAGTGGAGTTGTCCTCAGTGATTATTGTTGATCCAGGCACAACTATCTTGGTGATTGTTCTGGATAATGTCTCTGTTCAAATGGTAGAAGAACTGGTGTTTTCTGAAGAAAGACTTGACGCGCTTGACTGGAGCTTTGCGGTCCATTTGCTATCCATCTCAACAGAGGATGATGTAATTTCAGAATGAGATATTTCATTGGTAGTATCACTTTGGCGAGCGTTGGGTTGGGTAGCAACTCTTTTCTCCTAGTATTTAAAGACTAATTGGCTTGCGCGGTTGTTTTCAAGATCTGGTGCCAGTTGACACCGCGATTCTTGTAGCGGTGACTGCAGTCGATTTCGAGGTAGTACCTGATACTATCGATTTCTTATATGAAGATGTTGTGTACCTGGTGTAATGGTTGTTCGTTAGTTCATGAAGTAGTTGAATATGTATTAGTTGTGTGTATCAGATGATGTTGAAAGTTGACCATTGCTTCAGATTTCTGCTGAAGGTATACTTACTGCTAACCCTGTTTGTTCAGTATTTGTCACAGTTTCTGTTATTGTTGACCTTGGCAGCAGGGTGTCATAATCTCTCATCAGGGATATTAACTACTTACTGGTATCTTTAGGATCCCGTTCATTATCTTCCTTAGACGGTTGAATTACGAAATGTTTAATATACAATAATTATAAGTTAAAAGCTAAAATGATATACAATAAATAACAAAAAACATAAATTCAACAACACATCAAACCACACATCTCCCAACTTCCCCCATCAATATGACCAATTTTCAGATATAATCAAATACTAAATTAATAACCGCTCATCCGAAGAATGGTCAACCAAGATTCTCTTCAAGAGCCTCCTCGTTAATTGCCATACTAAAACAATTAAAAGTCCCGCCAGGTGATATTAGTTTCTGTCTAGCACCGCTAGTACTATGTCCTAGACAGAAACCGTACCCCCAAAAACAATCAAGAATTTATCGATGGAAAAAACTCCGAAAAACTCCATGGAAAACCTGGAATCCCACCAACGAAGTGAAAAAGCTAATCAAGTAATGAAGAAAGATAACGGAAAACGGAAAATCTCAGAAAGAAGCCATGATACCCCGGGATGTAAAATGAATAGAAATTAATAGAACTCCTTTCTGCAACTTGTTGATAGAATGTAATTGATAGAAACTTAATTGCCAATGATACCATTTAATGAAACCAATGAAAACGTTGATAAAGGAATAAACTAAAAATAAACCCAGAACTTCATCACCTTGCGGATGTCCAACAACATTCCAATTGATTCAATGTTTTCTGAGATACATTTGCACCTTTCCAGTACCTCTTCCAATCTTTCTTCCAACCCTTTTGAATCTTTCTTTTATCCCGTCTCGAGTCCGAGTTTTCGTTGGCATAATTTCTTCTATGTAGTAACAAGTATTGGAGCCTTGGTCTATACTCAGAATTGATTCTTCTGGTGTCGGATAAAAAGCTTCTAAATTTACATTGGGACCTTGGTCTTTGTTCACAATTGACTCATCTGGTCTTGCATAAAAGATTGGTTCAGAATTCACATTACACCTATGGTGTTTATTCAGATTTGATTCTTCGGGTGTTGGATATTTTGTTGGTGCAGAATTCACATTGAATCTTTGCTCCGCTACTCTATCGAGGATTTCTTCATATTTCTTAATGCATTTATATGTATTCTCAGTGTTAAGTGTTGGTAGTTGCGTAGAGAATTCAACGCTTAGCAAAAAACGAATCGTCTTCAAATTCATCGTCAAATTCTTTGTTTGATTCCATTTGTTGGAAGTCTTCTTGGTGGTTTGTGAGGGTTTCAATTTCTGGGAGTTCTTCATCTAATCCACAACGTTCATATATTGTCTGCTTTCTGAAGTAATGTTAAAATTGTTATTGTTGTTAATTTGCAATTATTTATTGGCGGCAAACTCTCATGTTTGAAATTTGCAGCCATGAATTTTTTTGCGTGCAGGAGAAAAATGTTCATGGTCAAAAGTGATAAAAAAAAAGAATCTAATACTGTTTGATACATAAACAAGTTTTTCAATTTAACTATTTGGGATAGTTCTTGACATAAAGTACCCCTGATGAGGAAGTTATATAAATGCAAAGAGATATGATGTTGGAAAAAGTTTAAATCGTTCAGTTTTTGTTGCAAGATCGGAACATACGTGAGGCATTTGTTGAAACAATTATAGTAGTAAAAAACGAAGAGTAAGGATCTGACCTTTTTAATAACTCCAATGTATTAGAACTAGTTGTAATGGTGACAACACTTCGATTAGATATACACGAGTTTGAGGAATTTGATGAGAGCCAACGAATTAATTTGTCTTCTTGAGCGAGATGGTACTTTTTTTATCGGTTAGATCGTGTATTAATTCCCAGTAGTTTTCCAATCAAGCTAAACATGCTATGCTTTTGTTTTCCATTAAGCTATTTGAGAGGTGGAAATTCCAAGCTAAAATAAGGAATTGTTGATTAAATAGTCTAGCACAGACATTGAACTAAGAACTTCAAATTCTCAATATACAGATCAATTTACTTAATCCCAAATGTATAGAAATCCAATTTTTTTGTAAAGTTTCTCGGATTTGATCATCGGTAGTAGAGGAGGACTTTGAGTTATTGAAAAACTTTTTTTAGTTGTGTTCAACTTTTCTAGTAGAGTACATTAAACCTCTTCTAATTATTTATATACGTATATCGTTAGTGACAAAATAAGGAACTGCGATTGCCAACTTTTCAACAAGAAATACTTGCAACTATCGTTGTGAAATATACCAATTTGTATGATATTTACAACAGTACCTTCAACACTCAGAGTCTAAGTATTGGAAGGAGTCATAATATTCACAGTTAAGTAAATACGGTATTAGGTTACAAGTGTATATTCATGGAAGGGTAACTGACTTTTTATCTTTGCTCGACCTTAAATTCACTTAAATTTTCAAAGGATTCGATAATCTACTATATCTCTAAATAAGGGTGTTACCTCATTAGATTAGACTCCTTAACATTAAGCCAAATATATCTCCATTGTTGGTTTAATTGTTATAAAATAGTATTGTGAAATTAATGACAATTTCGTGTAAGTTGTTATTTTCCCTTTTATTGTTAAGTCATGGTTGTAACCTCATTATTAGTCACCAGGGAAAATACAAAATAGTTGGTGAAGTTCCATTTTTATGTTGAATCACATGTCACAAACTTTCCTATACGAGAGAGAGTTGCAGGTTGTAATTTTTCCTATTTCTTTTGCTTAAATTGCATCTGCTTAGCATTTTACATGCGATTTCCCATGCGATAAGCGTTTTTCCTAACCCCATATAGTTCATTCTACTGTATCTTCTCGGATAGAAAAGCATCCATATATTACACGTTATGCTTTCCGAATAATGTTGGATTGATGGTTTAGAGTAGCAACATTCAGTTTGAGATAAGTTACTTTATTGTTGAAATTCGGCAGTAATTGAAATTTTGTTTTCATCCATCTCACCCAACGTAATTATTAATACATTCAAGATCCAATCAAGTCAATGGCTTACAACTACCGATTTGCAAACTTCTAGTCTCTCTTCAGAGCAATCAACTAATTCCTTTTATCTTCAGCACCCCTTTCATTATCTCCTTTAGAACTCTCTTAATTTAAAATAGTTTGATTTACAATATTAGCCCAGGATGATAACTCTGATGATAAATTAAGGGGCTTAGTTGAACGTGGAGGAGTACGCACTAATGGGTAATCTATTTTTTCACTTTTAGAGGGAATTTCGGAAACACGTGTACAATGCTTTTGATATTTGAATGTGGGAAAAGCAAAATGTGGCCCACGGGGTTGTTTGATAAGTGGACTATGTATAAGTTGCCTTTTAGCTCTTTTGACTCTCATAAAATCTTGACCAGTAGAGTAGGGAGGTTTCCAACAGTCTAAAACTAGAAAAAATGGTCTGTGCTTATCTGTCTTAGAAGATGCTTCCTTATACCATGTCGTTGGAGATTACTTACTGAAACATGGACTCGTATACGTTGTTATTATCACTCGAGCATTTGTGATACGATTACTACACTTATAGCAGTTCTAATATTTTTCCGCGCAGTTCGATATTTTTCTGCTGCTCGATGAGCTGAAAAAGAATTTACACCCACCCTCATCCCTATAATTTGCATAGAAGCATACGGCGACAATGAAGGGCAACAATAAACTAGTAGTTGGCAAATCACTTGCGAGTGAAGATGATGATTTTGATTTCGAATCTGACATCGATGAGAATGTACAACAAGGCATTTTCAGTTTTAGATCCACACTGAAAAACCTACTCCCAAGACCAGCTTCTGAGGAAGAAGAACAAGAGGAAGTTTACAATAGTCTAGAGGAAGAAGAGGAGGCAGAAGATGAAGCAGAGGAAGAAATGTCTGAGGAGGAAGTAGGAGAGAATAACTTAGACGAGGGCCAAGAAAGTAAAGAAACAGAAGGAGAGGACGAAAAAGATCACCAAAGAGAAGTTAACGAAGAGGATCATGATGCTGATATCCAAAAGACGACAGATTCTATATCAAAGAAAGGAAACAAAAAGCTAAAGAAGTTAACCAGTGAGGAATTAGAAAAGGAGAAAAAACGAATCAAACGGACAGGAGTATGTTACTTATCAAAAATCCCTCCATATATGAAACCCTCAAAGCTAAGGTCAGTATTAACGAGATTTGGTTCAATTGATAGATTGTTTTTAAAACCTGAGGATTCAACTGTTTACCACAAGAGAGTTAAATATGGTGGTAATAAGAAGAAAAACTTTACTGAGGGTTGGGTCGAATTTGTAAATAAGAAGGATGCAAAATTATGTGCATCAACTTTGAACGGGAATAAATTAGGAGGCAAAAAGACATCATATTATTATGATGATATTATAAACATAAAGTACTTATCTGGATTCAAATGGCTAGATTTGACTCAACAAATTGCCAAAGAAAATGAAATAAGGCAAGCTAAGTTGGCAATGGAATTGTCACATCAACAAAAACTCAACAAGTCGTTCATAAGCAATGTGGAAAAATCGAAAATGATCACTAATATTCAAAAGAAAAGAAAGAATAAAGTCAACCTGGAAGAAGGTGGTGCTGAAGAGGAAGAAATCAGAAGAAGCTTTAAGCAAAGGAGAGTTACTAGCACTAGAAGTGATGCAAGCGAAGAGTTGAAAGAGAAAACTAAACCCGATGAAAAGTTGAACAGTATACTATCAAAAGTATTTTAATTATCGTAGCTAGGATATAAACTTACATATAAACTTTACAATTATCATAGTAATTAATACAGCATTTTGAAGAAGCAAATCTATTTAGAGGAAGGACAAGTCTAATCGTCTTCCTTTCTGCCATTTCCCCTAGATTTTCTGTCCTTACCCATCATCTCCAAAGTCATTAAGAAGTCATAGCGCTCCCTAAGTTCTGACTTACCACATCCCAATTCTTTCATTAGCAACGGGCTGTTAATCACGTCATCTCTCGAAAGTGTACCACGCCTTATAATTCTTCTCAATCTTAACCACATCTTGTTCAGGCGCTTTGATGGATTGAATCCATTCAAGTCAAACTGCCCAATTGGAGTGGAGTTGCCACCATACCGAGAATCCTCTGTCATATCATCCGCTACAAAACTTGCCTCAGATAAAATAGGATCTTCGACAGGATGAATATTTAACAGAGGTTCCAGCTCACTTTCAAGGATACAAATTGGTTCTGAAATAGGAATGTTGAAATCTGGCTCATGTATCAAGGATATATCAGGGCTATATTCTAGAATATTTGAATCCTTAACCCTAGTTAGCGGCATTACCTTCTGAGGGGATGTAGATTGAACTTGGCGTTCGCTGCTCTGAAGCGACTTTAAAGTCGTATTAACCTTATCTATTATGGATTGCCTGTTTTGTAAGTCTATTGATTTGCTCTTACGCTTTAACGGTGACAAGGGAGCTTCGTCTTGGAAAATACTTTCATTTTCATCATTAGTGCTCTTCCGTTTCTTTGACTTGTTGCGCGATTTTAATGACGGTAATTTGGCATGATCGCCAGTGCTCTGTTTAGAATTCTCTGATTCCTTTAATAAATCTATGAATGAATTTCGTGCTGGCAGTAGCCTACTCTTAGCTTCCTTCTCTCTCGGAGAAAACTCTTGGTTAAAGTCAATAATCCGGGGTGATGTTCTAATGTCGTCATCATCAGGAATTCTATCTGCTAATCTCTTGGTCGATGTAGTCGCGTCTGGTCGTTTAGCAGAAACATTACGAAGTGGACTACCTCTTCTTGGTCTGAATTTTGTATAGTCATGTTTAGGGTCTGACTGAACGCCGTTATATGGAAGTTTTCCCTTTGGTGGATTTTCAAGAATGGAGTCATCAAACTCTTCAAACTCTTCAGATTCATCACCAGCATCAACTCCATTGGAATGAGCTACGTAGTCGAATTTCATACGTCTCATTAGATTCTGTAATTGGAAGTATTAATAAACTGATTAATGATTGTAAATATTTCATTCATCTTACTTTTTTTCTGAGCGGAGAATTAAAACACGCTGGTTTTAAATTTAACAAAAAACGCGTTCGTATGACAAAAACGTACAGTCTAGTATTCTCTATTAATCTACTCAAAGAGATCATTTATAATATCTTCTACACAAGAATCCATGTCAATTGCATACAAGCCATATGTTCTTTCGTAATGAATTAAACTTAGTGAATCAAAGAATAATCTGAGCTTTGTAATCAGATCAATTTGTCTAATTTTGAATAGTAATGGACGGCATAATCTCTCTTCTTCTTGCAATGATTGATCGATTCTAATAGGTGTGTCTTTCAAATAAGTAAAATCATGGGTTCTTTTGATCACATCTATAACTGACTTATTGGAGTTTCCCGAATCCATGGAATAAAATTCATCATTGGCTGATATGAATAACCATTCATTCAAATTAAACGTATCAAAATTTAAAATCAACAACTGGTCTAATAATTTACAGCCATTTAGTATTAGCAAGGAGGTCTCATTTGACAAGTGAGCTAATTCTTTCATTGATTTATTCGAGACGAGGGTTAAAGTTGACATTAGTTCATGAACTATGATGGTCCACAATGATACAAGATGCACTTCGTCAAATCTTAAAGCAATTACTCGAAACAATTTCAATATCTCAATTCGTATTACATCAGGACATCCAACATGTAATGATGAAACTAATTTATCACACAAGGAATCAAAATAAGTTAGGAAATAATTGGTTGGTTGAAGTAAAATCAAATATGAAAGTCGTTTCATGATATTTATCTTCGATTCAATTTCACTAGTTTCATTCCAGATAAATAAGTTACTTGCGGTAGTTGTCGCTTTTGAACCAGTCAATCTGGTGATCAAATCACTAAATCTATCCTTATCATTTTCGATCCATATGGAAATAGTTTTGTCCACCTGCTTAATATCCTTCAACTTGAAAAAACTAGCATCCATGAATAAGTCCAGGACTAACGAAGACCAGCTCTTGATAGGGTGGAGCTTCCCAATAGTCTCTAGCAATTGAAGTACTTTTCCATTTATTTGCGAGAGCTCTTTTCCTTTAATCTGTGGAATTATTAAACTATGAATTAGAGAACTCAACGAAGCAGAAATCTTATCTGAATCATGCAAAATTTCCTGTAAAGATGGAATGACTTCAATAACAGGATCGAACACATCGTCTTGGCCATTATTTGCTGCTCTGGACGACATGGCGTCCGTAATACTTTCATCTTGATTAATTTTGGAAGATCCAAGAAGACTAAAAAGTTTGGAAAATACCTCACTCAATTCTTTCTTGTTTCTTGCATCTTTTAATTTTGATGATTTGATTGACAAGCGCTGAACTATTTGTAAAGATGATGGTAAAAGGGTTTGAAAGTGAAAAGAATTGGCAATAATAGTTCTTAAAAAAGTTATGGTTGAATTCCAAATGTCAATAATTGTGTCATTGTCAATAGCATCAATAAAATCAATCAAGAAATTCACCAATTCTTTGTTAGATAATTGAATATTTATCAATGCCAGCTTGTCTCTTTGAACAGCTTCTAATAATATTGGATTGTTTCGCATTATAATCGCATTAAACAAGTGTGGCAAAGAGACTTGTGATCTTCCTCCGTCCAAAATGTTCAATAATTTAATGCTCCCACCTTTAGCTATTTTTACATCTGGTAGTACCTCTGAATTAAATTTAATTAATAACTCAATAACTTCTTGTCTTTCCAATTCCATTAAGGTCTCGAGGAGCTTTCTAGCCTTGAATTTTAATTTATGACAAATGAAAATCAAGGAACTTTTTGAATAGAACATATTACCCGGGGGCATCTCTGGTTTGTTATCAGCCCAGTACCATATTTTGTAACAAACTCTTGCAGCATCTTCAATGGATAACAACACCGAGTATAATTTATTCTGTTCTTTGGTTCTGGTTGCTGGAGATTCAATTTGAAATACTCCCAGGATGACTGTGTTTAGAAAGTTTTCACCATGTTGTGGCAGATTAAGTTCCGCAACCCTTGATGTTAGCAAATAACTATGGCTTATTGATAACAAGTCTTCCAATCCGTTGATTAGTATACTCATCGATGCAATAAGGTCTTGAGAAGTAGTAAATTTATCAAATGAAGATAACTGAAAAAACAAGGAATATAATTTATTGACCAACGCCCTGTTTAATTCTCCTAATCCTTGAAAAATCGACTCACCAAACAAATATATTGACTTGGTTAAGAGGGAGGTCCATTTTTCTAACAAGACTGACGTCTCACAGTGCTTAATCCCGGAAGCAATAAAATTAACCAAAATAGATTCCTTTTCATCCTCAAGTTCGAATAAGTTCAAATGTAATCTCAAATCTTGTGAAACTTCTAAAAAATGGAAAATGCACGCAATAAATTCAGATTGAATTATTTCAATAGCATAACGCCTCTTTCTATAAATAAATTTCGATGCGTTCTCGATTAAGTCTTTAAATAATTTGTTGAACTCCTTTTCATTTCCGGTAATTAACAGGCAAATAATCTTCAATATGCTTTTAACACAGTTACCATATTGATGTAACACATTTTCATCATTCATAATATCATCATTTAATTCTAATTTCAAGAACTTTTCACCAACATTCATAATTAACGATTTATAGGTCGATATATTCCAGTCATTGCTTTTGATTAACAACAATTTTTGATTGTTGTCCATTACTGCAAACTCATTGTTAAAAATTTCCCGAACACTTTTCGGGTTACCTCCAATCACATCAGCTAATTTCTGCAAATAGTAGGAAAACTGGAACAAATCATCATCAATATCCAATATCTCCCTTTCACCTTGCAAAAGATCAAAGTTTAGGATTGGATTAATTAACAATTTCAACAAACGATTCCCACCGCCAGTTTTAATCACTTTATCTAAAAACTCGAAAATTGCCAAGTTATATTCTCCATCATTCTCACCCATTGCATCCAAAACAATCTCAAGGGGTCTTTGTAAGAGTTGGTCCGAGTCGGTAATGGGGAGAGAATGGGTCCACAAAGTTTCCAATGCAAGTATTCGTTTTAATATTGGCAATGAAAGGAACAATTCCAAGATCCCTCCTTCTAATTCATAGAACGTGGCTCTCGTTTCCAATTCATACATTAATTTGATAGATTCAACTTGGCTATTGGCCGGATTAGATGAAGAGATTGAAACCCATAGATTCGAAAGTATGATTTTAAATAGCTTCTCTTCTTGATTCAAGGGAAGTGATGACGCTATTGAATATATCTTGGCGACACCAAATATAACTAATAATATTTTCTGATCTTTCTCTTGCATTTCTAAATTGCTTGTAAGGTCTGGAAGCGGTAATTCTAACATTCTATTGATAAGTTTGTTGGGAACTTTGCAATTTGGAATGATTATAAATATCTCATACAAAGTATCAGCTAATGCACAACTGAACTCAACATCGGTAAGATGTTGAATATATATATTAACTAACATATCGCTCACTAAAAACGCAATTTGCTTCTTGGAAAAAGGAACGGATGAAGGAATATTTTCAAGCCTCAGCGTGTAAAACTGTTGAACCTGTGAAATCACCTCCTTCAACGAGTACTCGAACTCTTCAATTTCATCATATGCTCTATGAGGTACTAAGTTGACCAATAATTGTAGAATTTCCAACCTTTCTTGTGAGATGTTATCAAAACTTGCTAGCATACAAATAATGGCTAATGGTGCATGTTGAGTCATCATTTCCTCCTCCTTAAAATTAAACTCTTTCAAAATAAAAGCTAACATGTCGATCTCTGAATCCTGCTTATCTTCCTGACAAATAATATTTGTAATATTATTCCAGATGTAACTGCTTTCAATTCCATCAAAGAATGCCGACGCTGAGACCATAAGTTCTTGACTATTACGACACTGATAACACTTAATTAAAAATTTAGAAAAGAGCTTTGGAGTAATTAAATTGCTAATTTCCCATCTATCCATGACTAATGATATTGAAATTTTAAAAGCTTCCACGGGCATCAAGTCCAATAACTTCAATAACCCTGTCACCAATGAATCCAATGCATATTTGGCGAAATATTCTGAGCGACTTAGGTGTGTGGCTTCATTACCCTCTTTCTGGGTTTGATGTGAATGATCAGTTTCTGGTCCGAGAAGGTAGTTCCAGAGTCTTCTAGTCAAGCCCATATCTTTGCTTAAAGTCACTTTACAACATGACATTAAAAGTAATTCCTTATCTTTAGATGTAACTTTTATCTCATCTAGAATATGCAACGGGAAGTTGGAAGTTAATAAATCAAAATATCTTCGTACTGCGAAAATATCATTAACTTTAGGGACTATAGATACCGCAAAAGCTCTTACTAAAAGTCCTGGATCTGGATGCAAACAACTTTCTGCCTCTTCCGAAATAACTCCATCAAACTTTGGAAGTGTTCTACTACACCAATTCATTGCACCAATTCTCTTTTCAGGATTACTTATAATAGCAATGAACATCATTTTCCAGAATAGAGAATTGTCATTTAGAAGTGATTTGAAACCAGCTAACAACTCCAATAGATCATTGAAACATTCTGAATTCTCGTCTTCTAATCCTGCTAATAAGCTCAATATAAATGGCTTTGCTATATTTCTTAAACTACTTTGATTCAATTTCGAAATCACCAACTTAAAATTGGCAATTTGTAACGGCTTAACCAGAATTGATGAATAAGATAATAATGGTAACAATCCTGGTAGCCAAATGTTGATATCTTCGTTTAAAATTTCTTCAGATAATGATTCAAATATGAACTCATAAATAGACAAAGTCTTTTGATGAACTCCGTTTGGTAATTTCGATGATAAACACAATGATAACTTATATGACACGTCCTGAGCAAAAGGTATATAATAAGTTTCGTTGTCCATAGGAGTTAATTGCAATGCTTTTTGCAATTTTGTAAGAAACGTAATATAATCTGCCCATTCTTCAAGTGAGTCAAAACTTGCAAGTGCTCGCTCAACTTGTTGATGATATTTCTTATCTTTTGACGACAATTGAATCAACTCAGATTTCCTCCTTAATCGAGGTGACTTTTGTAAACTATTAGATCTTCTAGAAGACTCCATTCTTGAATTATGGGAATGTAGAATAGAATGAATTCAATTGGTTTGAATGATTTTCTATTTAAAATGTTGCCAAATTTTTCTTTGAATTTTAAATACGTTGGCAGTTTTGGTTTGGTTTTTCCTAGAATAAGTCAACGCGCACCTCCAACAACTAAAAACGAAAATGACTACAAGTAGCATAGAAGAGTTAACATATAATACCTTTATTTTTTTTATTATTATGTATATATCGTCTATTGAATGAGCTTACTCTAAGACTTGCTTTAAGAACTTTATTACATCAACCAATTCCTCGTCACTAGCACTATGAGCGACTCCTTCATAACCATTGAATGATAACTTATTGAACCCCAAACCTTTATAAAATTCGCTTGTTTGTAATCCAAAGTCAAACCTAATCAACGGATCATCCTTTCCGTGACCTTGGAATATTGGTGTGTCAAAATTAGAAGGCTTTATTCTTGGTTCGATTTCTTTTCCAACAGGAACAAATCCAGATAAAGCGACGCAACCACCAATTTTGATATCCAAAGTTGCCAAAACGGCTAAACTTAAAGCAGCTCCTTGACTGAAACCTCCAACTACGATTTTCTCAGCTGGAACTTTGTATACTTCAATCTGTTCTTTGATAATGCTCTTTACAGTTTCACAAGCTTTGAAGAAACCTTCGACATCTTGCTTGGAATTTGGATTTCCAAATTCATAAATATCGAACCAAGCTGGCATGATGTATCCTCCGTTGGCAGTCACTGGCATTTGTGGAGCATTTGGAAATACGTAGTTGATATCATTATCATTTTGAAGAATTCTAGTTTGTGAGATGATCTTGGGAAACCAAGACCAGCCTTGACCGCTATCTCCTAACCCATGTAAGAAAATTAAAGCAGCTTTAGGTGGCAATGATGCAGATGGGATTCTGATGGCAGAAATTACGCTTGACATCGTGATGTTGTTTTTTTCTTTGCTACATGTGTGTTTTCATCTAGAAATCATAAACTGAAAAATTCAAAAGAACTGCAACTTTGGTGTTGGGCTATCCATATTTGGAAAAAATGTCTCCGAAAAAAATGTCTCCGAAAAAAAAGTCTCAAGAATGTCTTTGAATCTGATATGGAAATCTCGCTTAATTGGGAATTGATAGTGGCAAAATAGGGGCTCAAACTAATTGATGTTTTTAAAATGAGCTAGGTTCCAGCATTTAAAATGTTTCTACATGGATTCCATTGGTCACTAACTCCAATATTTTTGATATGACCTACTACAAATGGCTGAAAAGTCCACTTATAGATTTCGCAACTGGTTTTTAATATACAAATATTGTGTGCCTTGAAGATGTAATAGTGAACATCTTCATAAAATCGAGATTAATAGTGGCAGACCACACACAGCTTGTTGCAAAATAGAAAATTGCATGTCAATATTCCCTGGTTCGTATAAAATAGCCTGTTTAAGAGGCAATAAGCCAAGGTGCATCCAAGAAAAAAGCAATTGTTACATAATGAATTATCGAGTGTCCCGTCTTTTCCAAAGAAAAAGAAAACAAAATGGATTCTTATACCCCAATAAGAATGATGGGTAATCATCACTTTGTTGATGAATAAATTGTTAGTTCGGTATCCTGACTTGTGCGGAATAGCTTGGCAATCGAATAGATTAATGAAGAACAATATATGGGAATTGGACTTCTATTCCTTCCTTGATCATTAGTTAAACAAAGCATACTCTTGTCATTTGAAAGATTGATATTTTTATGTAGACTTCCCTCTTCTTTAGACTAATTGAATGATGTGTTCATATCTATTGTTCTTATTCTCCATAGAAATTGGGTTGGGTAGTTTAGTAGTATTTTAGTTTGCGTTTATACAATCGTTCCAGTAGAATTGACATGTGAATATTTCATTTTTTTGTAACCCATTAGTCTATACGAGCTGAAGTTTTTTATGGTTAGAGAGAGAGAGAAACGATGGATCAAATTAAATCAAATCAACGTGTGAATTGTTCAAAAAATTTTTTCTTTTTATTTTTTTATTTTTTTGTTGAGTTTAAGCTAAAAATTTTTTTTTTTCAAAAAGAAAAAGAAAAGAAAAAATATCTAAAATAAAAAAATTTTCCAAAAAAAAAATATAAAAAGGTCGGAAGTCGTTGTAGAAATAGAAAAATTTTAATTCCTTTTACTTCTCTTTCTTAGTATCCCTTGATATATCATCAACAATGACTGCCAACAACAACACTCCAGCCACTAACTACAAGGTTGCCGACATTTCTTTAGCTGCTTTCGGTAGAAAAGATATCGAATTATCTGAAAATGAAATGCCAGGTTTGATGTACATTAGAAAGAAGTATGGTCCTTCTCAACCTTTAAAGGGTGCTAGAATTGCTGGTTGTTTACACATGACCATTCAAACCGCCGTCTTGATTGAAACCTTGGTTGCTTTAGGTGCTGAAGTCACTTGGTCTTCTTGTAACATCTTCTCCACCCAAGATCATGCTGCTGCTGCCATTGCTGCTGCTGGTGTTCCAGTTTTCGCTTGGAAGGGTGAAACCGAAGAAGAATACCAATGGTGTATTGAACAACAATTATTCGCTTTCAAGGATGGTAAGAAATTAAACTTGATCTTGGATGATGGTGGTGATTTAACCTCCTTGGTTCACGAAAAATACCCAGAAATGTTGGAAGACTGTTATGGTTTATCTGAAGAAACCACCACTGGTGTTCACCACTTATACAAGGCTTTAAGAGATGGTAAGTTAAAGGTCCCAGCCATTAACGTCAACGATTCTGTCACCAAGTCCAAGTTTGATAACTTGTATGGTTGTAGAGAATCCTTAGTCGATGGTATCAAGAGAGCCACCGATGTCATGATTGCTGGTAAGGTTGCTATCGTTGCTGGTTTCGGTGATGTTGGTAAGGGTTGTGCTATGGCTTTACACGGTATGGGTGCTAGAGTTATTGTCACTGAAATTGATCCTATCAATGCTTTACAAGCTGCTGTTTCCGGTTATCAAGTTGCTCCAATGGATGAAGTTGCTTCTATTGGTCAAATCTTTGTCACCACCACTGGTTGTAGAGATATCATTACTGGTAAGCACTTTGAACAAATGCCAGAAGATGCCATTGTCTGTAACATTGGTCACTTTGATATCGAAATTGATGTTGCTTGGTTAAAGGCTAATGCTGAATCTGTTGTTAACATCAAGCCACAAGTCGACAGATACTTAATGAAGAATGGTCGTCACATCATCTTGTTAGCTGACGGTAGATTAGTTAACTTAGGTTGTGCTACTGGTCACTCTTCCTTTGTTATGTCTTGTTCTTTCTCCAACCAAGTCTTGGCTCAAATTGCTTTATTCAAGGCTAAGGATGAAGAATTCAGAACTCAATTCCCAGAATTCGCCAAGACTGGTCCTTTCGATGTTGGTGTCCACTTGTTACCAAAAATTTTGGATGAAACCGTTGCCAGATGTCACTTGGACCACTTGGGTGCTAAGTTAACCACTTTAACTGATGTTCAAGCCGAATACTTGGGTATCCCACAAGTTGGTCCATTCAAGGCTGACATTTATAGATATTAGAGAATTAGAGAACTAATATCTTGAATCACTACCTTTTCTTTTCCATTTATTGTATTTTTATCAAAAATTTTTAACGAAACTTAATGAGTTTAAACTGCATCAACTGCATTTAATTATTTGGTTATATTTTTTTATTATTATTACTATTATTGATTACTATATTTTTGGGGTCTTTCAATTGATTTTGGAGACAATAATTGTTTTTATTATGTTACAGAGAGAAAAAGGTAGATTTATAAATTACACTTGTTTATACATTGTTAATAAAAGGTATCCTCAACGGATGATAGAAGAATAACTAATTTATTGCTTTGTAAGAATTTCTTGTAATTTTAACCTTTATAACTAGGATGCGTGGATATTGATTTTTATCTTAAATTACTTCGAACTAAGATAAATATTGAATGTTTCATCGCACGTACCATCAGACAAGATGATTGGTACTTGTTTATTACGCCCACCACCAGTTGATCCCTCGTTATCGAAACACCAATTATACTTACCCCCATATCCAATCTTTCCATTTTCCTTATCAATTTGGAATTGGAAACCTTGGTCAACTCCAGAATGACAAGTGAATTGCCCTCTTGGATTAAATCCACAGTATCCCCTTGAAGAACGAATATTTACCCCACCAAATCTTGCTTCTATAAATCTAAACGTAGCACAAGTACCTTGAGTATACCAATGTCCGTTGGAAATAAGACACCCATTATGGTCGGTTAGCTTAATATATCCCTTATTCCCCGGAGTTGGAGGTTGAGTTGGAGGTTGTTTGCTTCCTTTTGGCAAGAATTTAATTCCTTCGTTGGGGCAAGCCGAATCTCTAACAGTTGAAATAGGGATGAAATTACGTTGAACTAAACTACCTTGAATATGATGATAATACCAAATTTCATTCAAAGCACCATTACGATCACATTTGAAAAATACATCTGCACCGAAATGTTTCTTCAAAACCTCGCTGATTTGTTGTTTAGTATAGGTTTGGGTTTCTGAAGGAGTAATGCCAGCTTCAACTAACCATTCATAAGTAGGTAACTTTTTAAACAACTCAACCGAGATATTGAAGTAGTCATAAACATTCCTGTGTGGGATATTATCCCCGTAACATTTTGGATGAATAGTATTTACACATGTTCCATGTTTATTAAACTCATGAGCCCATAAACTTTTATCCTGACCCTTCCAATCTTTCCAAACACGTTCCATTTCCGAATATAAAACCTCATCACCAAATTCACTAACAATAATAGACTCGATAGTCCTTCCATTAGGTTCAATCTCTAAATCACGATCACAGAATTGAAAATATGACCCATCACAATTATCAGGCCATAATCCATGAAGGGTGAATAAATCATCAGCGCCAATTGCTGGCTGATAGTCCCAGAATTGAGTTTGGAGGAAAATCCCACCTGGAGATTCAAAACAACATGAGTCGACAATTGGAGTGGAGTTGGAGCATGAAATTGGTATATCGATTGGGCATTTGGGGAACGTAAATGGAATCTGGGGAACGATGGCGACGGTGCAACCAAGAAATAAAAGATAGACTGAGAGCATGCTGTATAGCTTTCAATGATGCTATAAACGCGAATATATTAGCTGAAAACAAAAATATCTCGAGAAATATTCTTTGAACCAACGTGGGTGTGACAGTTTTCTGTGCAGAAAGAAACAAATATAAGGTTTAGCATTGATATGAATTTTGGCTGGCACAGGAGTTGCTCCTTTAAGTTAGTCGTGTACCAGGAAACAAAATCGGATCCTCGTAAAAGTTGTTGCAATGTTGGATAAATACTGACAGATAGCAGAATCTTAACAGTCCTTTCTAAATTGTGACAATTGGTATGCAGTATATGTTAGCACATTTGAGTTGAGCAGCAAGTGTTTGTTTTCGTTTTAGAGAGCATCCATTTTTAAAGTTTGGAGGAAGTGTTTTTCTATAATTGCTGCAAATTTACACCAAAAATATTCAAAGGGATCCACGAGCAAAATCTATATTTCTAGGCGACAAACACTCAAACAAAACAATATAAATTCAAAATAAATTGGGCTTTTCCACGGAAATACACTCAGCTTCCCCAAAGATTTTTCAAGGCAGTAGGATACTTTCCATCAATTCAGGGGGGTCATGCTTCATAACCACGGGGTGAATCCAAACCGGGTATTGATCGGAAATCTATAAACTCGTATACTGAAAAGTCTCTGCCTTGTCCCTTGTCATGAATGCCTCCCGAGGTCACTAAAACCTTTCAGTGGATATGACCATAAAATGCGATCACGAAATTATTACACATTTGGTGGAAATTGAATTCCGTCCAAAGGAAAACCTTATCGACTGTTTTTTGGGGTCATATTGTTTATCATCCAGAGAATGGTTCAGATTATCATACGATACCCTCCGCAGTAAAATCGTCATTGGACATGCAGTGTCTGTGAGCCCTCATGATGTATTTTAGGTTAATGGACTTTTGAGTGCGCCATATCATAAATTTCTTAGCATTGCATGATGTCAACTATTATTATTTCGGAGAATAAATTCCCACGCAATTATGAAAAAGAAATTGGTAAGTAATGAAAACGATATGAGAAGTATCCGTATCCGTAAAGCTACGGTTGGCCAAGAAAATGGAACTTGACGGCGAGGAACCAAAAATGTCAAAAATCTAACACAGCTTAATCAATTGAACTGAAGATATGATGTCTTCATAAAGAGCCAATTTTGGATATCATTTACTGCTACTAAGAACTACAACTAACCTGATCCAATCTATGAGACATACTAGTTTTGAGAAAAATAAACCCCAGCCCCCGTGCGACGTTCTCAGTTGATTAAAAGATGAGAACTTTGGGGAGAGTGAAATAGAAATAACCAACCCACGACTACGACTATTCGTTAACAAAGCCAAGAGAATCAACAATTCATTAGCCTCAATTCTAGAATATCTTAATTTCTTCTGGATTTATCTATAACTGTTTCTTTTGTAAGATACGTCAGGGGTGAACATGAAATAGAAACACGGGCATTGTGGGAGGTTGTTTTCCTGCATGAATCTTGACTATGGATATTATTAATGTATAAACTAAAATAGGTGCTTAAGAACACCAAATAATTCAAGGAGCAGCAATAAATTATTTTCATGGATTAATTCTCCACATTTCAGATTTTTTTTTCCTTCTCCCAGAAATTGATAAAAATAATAATCTGAAATTTATTCAGGCATCAATTGTGTTGATTCATTTGATAATACTCGTGCTTGCTTCCTGTTCGAACTGGGTTCCTGACTATGAGCAAGTCATCAAGATTAGAAATAACAGGGCTTTAGACAAGGCACATTCTTCCAAAGAGAATATAGTGGAATGAATCATTAATAAAACAAGCAACAAATCGAAGCATAAAGCACAACGTAGATCACCCAAGTTGCAAAATGAGTGGTAATATTGACCATATTGCAGGGTAATTAGATAACTTTGCATTTTTTTGGATGAAGTAGTTAAAGAGAATAGCTGACACTCTGAATTATAATCAAACGAGGGGAAAAAGTTTCCTCGTCGTTTCGTTGAATTATGATTGATGATGTTCCTAAAATTCTTTAAACATAGCTGTTTGTCGTCCGTACGTAAATGGTTAACACGCACTAGCGGAGGGGGGGGGGGGGGGAGAGAGTGTGTGCTTCTCATGTTTCCTCCTACAATCCCAAAATAGTAATTTACGTGGGGGAGTAAACAAACGTAGTATCAATTAAATGGGTATTGGTGTTCAAGAAAATTATATCAAAATAAACTTGAAATTTTCAGAAAGATTTAAGTTTTCATATAATTGAAAACAAATGTATCTATTGTTATAATTATACGATCAGTTAGTCCACTTGTAAATGAAATTATTCCCCACAACTTACTTGTCAGAGCTTTGCCATTGGTGTATCGAGCGCAAGAGGAAAACTTTCTTCTTGTCCAATAGATTTTTCCTTATTGTTTCAGGATTAACAATGGAGATTCAAGACCATATTATACGTGATTACGAAACGGGAACTTGTTGTTTTGTTGGAGGTACGTATAACCTAATTTTTTATATAGTTTGTAGCGACAAACATGTCCCAACTTTAATTTTCTTATCGTCTAATCATGGTTTTTTAGTTAAGTAGAATTTCAAGTTCAACTTTAGCAATGTTACCAAGTAATTTCATTGGCAAAAGAGTATTTTTATTGACTGCTAGCTCTATTTGGTCCTTCCCAGAATTTTCATTAGTTCGTCTTTTCTAGATTGACCGTGATTGATATCCATTCAATCCCCCTCGTCCAAATAAGTTATTGTTCGAGAACTGAAAATGAAAAAAATATCGCTATGAATTGCCACGAACAGTCCCCACCGAAAAAAAAACACCAAAAAAAATTTCAAAATTATATAACTTCTTAAAAAATATTTATATTTAATATAAAAAATATATAGGATTCTTGACTTTGGTTTGTATACAGGATGCAACATATAAAGTTCTTTTAGGGAGTTAAGTACTTTTTAGACTTTTTATTTCAAGGGGCCATACCAAAGATATGATGCACTTGCTGGATTAGAAAAGTTTAATGTACGAAATGATACCATAATGATAGCATTTTTTTGGGCGTCACTGAAAGGTGACGTAGGTTTGTTATAGACTTTGTAACTGAATACAAACATACATACCCAGAATATCCGGACTTATGACCCAAAAGTCAAATATTTTTCAGGAGCTACTTATCCGAGTCTATTGTGCAGATTTTAGAAAATGCAAAAAATACTTTAAACAATAGAAATGAATACCAGTTCGAACAATACAAAACCTTAAATAATTAATTATGTATAATCAGAGCTATTGTTTGATATTTTTTATAGAACCGAATGCCATACAATACTGTTTCCAGTCACCAAATTGTTTGACACAAAGTGAGCCTATAGTAAACAAAAAGGCCATTTAGATTCCTGCCTGCGAATGGCAAGGCCTCTCGTTAAACTTCAATAAAAGGAGCAAGTGATTGAAAAATAAACTACTGGTTGCTGCCAAGCACTCAGTCACTATCAAGAGACTAAGAGCATGAGCATGAGTAGTGTCTAAAATTATCACTCAAATGATCCCAAGTTCACTTTAAGGAGACTTATTGACGCGCATCCTAAATTAATCATAACAAAACAACGAATTACCAAACACAAAGAAGACAGCGATCTCAATATATTCATGACCTGTGCCAAAGGGGGATCCATAGAGAGAAGTCGATGATAAAATGAATGATCAATATTATGGAATTCAGATATCAGTTAACTCGCAAAGTTTCTTTTCGAAATCCAACATGTCGTTTACGAGTGGCACGTCATATCTGAATCATTCATCAAAGAAACATGACAGCATATGAGGTCACTCAGTATTTCCCAAATCGAAAGTTGCATAAAAAAATTCAGAAAATGATTATTTTTCTGTTCGCATAGATCCTTGAAAATTTTTTTATTGTATTGTTTGTCTGGTCTGTTAAAAAAGTTGTTACTTCACAATAAAAAAAATAATTTGAATTTGGATTTTACTGTCAAGTACTAAATTTCTTTTCTTTATTGTTTTTTTTTCAAATTGAAATTTTTTTAAGCTTATGGAAAACAAAAAAAAAAAATTTCAAGAAAATAATTTAAATATTTTTTAATGTGCTCCATGCTACCTTTTTTTATTTTTTTATTTTTGCCCTCCCTAAAAATTTTTTCACTAAAAAATAAATAATCATAACAAAAATTTTTTTTTCAGGCAAGCAAACTATATAAATAACTACAATAATCCCCTGTACTGTTGGGTAATACCAACTTGATATACTCTTTGAGGATTTGGATTGTTTTACTTACAAACTATTATTACTTTTAATCAACTCACTGTGTTCATAACTTCCCTTCTAGCTACCAACACCAAGTTTCCTATTATCATAATCGCATCAAGAGGTTTTTAAAGGCAAACAAATTTATTAATTTTTCATTTCGTTGTATATTTATATTTTATTTGGGTTATTAATTATTAGCATTTGACTATGTCTTCAATTCGTAAGTCTACTAGAACTCGTACCGTGACTGTAAAGGCCAAGACTAACACCAAAACTGCAGTTTCAAAACAACAAACTCCAATCTCCAAAGAAGAGGATCAACATATAAATAAAAAGAGAAAAATCTCTCGAGACATCGAGAATCAAGAAGAACAATCAGATAAGATTGATCCAGTTGAAAAGTTGTTGAGTTTAACTAGTACCAATAATGATTTCTTGTCTGACTTGGAATCTTCTTCGGAGGAAGAAGAGGAAGAACTAGAATATATTAGAGAAATTGCTTCAGTGAATTTCACGAAGATATTACAAGACAACATTAGAAACTACTACTCGAGGAAGTTGCGAATGAATCAATACAATGATACTTTTTCCTTACTCAATACTCAACAACCAGAGGGTATACAGCCCGATACCAGTGTTGATACCGATTCTAAACCACAACCTAAAGATGAAGTTCCTTTCTTCAAGAACGTGAATTTCGGAAAATCAAAAGAATACACAATCGACGATTTTTTTGCATATAATGACGATGAAGAAGAAGAAGATCCAAATTCACCTACAGAAGAAATATCATCTCCAACTACATCAACACCCTCCTTGTATATTCCAAAAATCAATCAAAGATTTAGTTATCGTCAAAATCATCATTTGAATTTGGCTTCAGATTACCCTTCATTTTCTTCAAGCAGTAGCCATTTTGCCACAGGAATGAGTCCTTCCAGTTCACAAGATATCTTTAAGATTTTGAATAAGAGGTGTATCTTGACTGGCAAGGCTAGCGAAATGGTTTCAACTGGGAACTTTTTAATTAATGACTTTTTCTTGTAAAGTCGTTGCTCGTTGCCTTTTTAAGACAGAGAGACAGACAATCAGATATTCGGGACAAGGAGTATTTTTGTTTCATATTTTGCATCCTTTTATTTCTTCATATTTATTAGTTTTAATTTTTTATCTTGTTATATTAGTTTTCAATTGTTCATATACATAGTTCCCTCCATAAATCCTGTTCTATCCTTTTTATTTATTTATATATTTTATTAATTAAGTTGTTTCCAAAAGTACATAGTTATCAATCGATGTTTAGGCTGTATATAAGAATTTTTCACTCTTATTCCTTTCGTTATCAATAATTACACAAAATAAGAAATTATCCGTTTTATTATGCGTGAAAATTTTTTTCTGTTTTTAGGGTTTTTTCATGCGTAAAAAATATTTTTCTTTCTATTATTATCCATGCCGTATTTCTTAATTGTGCTTATGAATATATTAATTGTAACTGGATAAATAAAATTTTTATGTACATAAGACTGTTTTCCAATTGACTAAAATCGGATTCCACACCAGGGACGCGCGCTTATACGTATTTCTTGCCGATTCTTAAATTGATTTGGCTTATGATATATGCATTTGCTGGTCAAATTTAGTTAAAATAAACGGAGCCGAAACAATTTGAAGGAAACCTACTTGATTGTTTTCTTATATTTGACGAGACGTTTTTGCCACACCCGTACCAGTAACTGGCTAGTTCAACGATATAATTTACAATGGCATCTACTATACCCCACTCTCATTCTAGTATTGGCGATACACCAAATTTACCAGGGTATCAGATACCGAGATTTTCATCCGGTTGAAGTAGAACTCTTGTGTATACTATGTACGAGGATGCATATGCATTTCGTATTAACACTTAGTTCTAACTTTAGTTATGTAACAAATCTTGGCTATATTTACCATGAAAAACAGACGGACAGATTATTATAGCATATATAGCATATCGTTGCCAAGGCATTCAGAAGACCAAAAAAGTATAATTATTACACAAAGCTTTCGAACAAGCAAATCCTTATGTTACAAATTGAACAGGTTACTTTAACCTAATCAACGGGTAAATCCTTTACCCACAAAGACATCAAATATCCAGCAAGGTGCTACTTGCTCCTTTCGAAAAGTTAGCGGAGTCATTTGAGAGAAATTATAGTTGTGCTGAAGATATTCTTTGTGACTCATATTTGACTTCCATGGTAGAATGGCCCTGCCTGTACCGGTAACTTCAACAACAAACTATGGGCTAGGGGAAACTGTTGGCTTGGAAGATACCAAAGGACATGAAATTCTCTTGTTATATAAGTAATAGGTTTTGTGAATATTGAAACTTACTCCTTAGATGTTAAACGGTTTAATCGTTTTTGCAATATGGACTTTGGATTTTTCAAGCTCTGTTTTTGCTCCGTTTTATTGAATTTTGAATTACGTATTTATGATAATGGAATCTGAAGTAACTTGCTCTAAAATAGCACGTCATAAGAAACCAATCGGTCATACCTAAGAGAGTTGTAAGCTCGGTTGCAAACCCGTGTGCCTAGTTGATGCAGTATTTAGTGATAGGTTTGCAAGGGTTTTCAACTGTTTGCTTATTTCTGTATCTGATGCTATTTGACTGGCTGAGATTAACACAGAATGAAAAATCGACTCGAAAGTAAGAATTTTTGTTTCAATCATTTGCATGCGACAAGGAGCAGCAGTTTGTTCTCTTAAAGTCCCGAAGGTCACAAAATATGATGAGAAACATCTCCTTTGCCACGGACATGTGACATCAACTTTCAAACACAACGTGTTATGGATATCTGCAGCTTTATCTTCGAATTATATACGAATCTTCAGGACTTCTTACTAATTGAGAAGGCACTAGTGTCACATTCAAAATTTCACGTCATTGTGAGGATATAGAGATCTTAGAACTGCAAATCTAGGGAAACTAGTCTAAATTCGATTATCCTACAGTACGATCCATTTTAACAAGATATGGAAGAGACTAATGATTCCATTTTAGATGTAGGATTTTCTTAAAGAATTCTTCTTTAATAAATAATATTCCAGTCTAATTTCCCTCGGATTCGAATATATATATAGGAGTCGCTGATTATTCAATTGTTGGATGTTGATATCAATCAGATAGTTTCTGCAAATTTCTAGACTTCCTAAATAGGAAATCTTTTGAGGATACTTCATTTATAGGGGGGAGAATATCTCTTGCCTTTAATTTTTTCTTGCCAGCAAAAACATTGGGGCAATTCAAAATCCTTGACAAGAAGGCAAAATATCTGGTCCTACAAAACGTTGATCGGTTAAGGCTGCAATATGGGATTGATTGCATTCTTACTTACTTACATTATAGGAGGAATAACATTCATACCCTTAACAGTCTTTTTGTTTATCTATTTGCATCCAAAAACAACGAATGTTGATCAAAAAGTCAATTATCTAAGGGCAGGAGAGATCGAAGAAACCAATGATTCCGGATTGGATGCTTATAGATCTGGTTGGATATTTGTGACTCGCGATTATTTAGACTCTGCAGATGAAATCAATTCACAAACACAATCAATTACGGAATCAAACGATAACAAGTCAGCATATAGTTCGTTATACAAGCTAGTAAGCAAGAATCAACTGGCCACATTGAGTCGATCAAATAATGACCTCACCACGATCAGTTCCAGTGAATCGAAAAAGGAAGATAACCTAGATCCCAGTCAACCACAACTCATACCTTCTTCTGGCACAAATCTGGAGAAAATAAGGTCATCCCAAAGGAAACATCGTTACTTTGCAGTTCTAAAGCATGGTAACCTATTCTTATATAAAGACGAGACTTTAAAGGATGTCAAGCACGTAATTGTGCTTTCAACCTATTTTGTTACTATATGGCCGAGAGGATTGACAGATGCGCAGTTATTCACAAAGTATTCAGCAATTGCGCTAATAAATGCTCATAAAATGGCAACGGCCAGTGAATCAGCACCCAGAGGATCGTTTTTCATATATTGTGACGTAAATTCAGATAAGGAAGATTGGTATTTTTCGTTAATTAGAGCTACAAAGGTAGAAAAAACCGAACTACCACCAGAATTGAACCCAAGTATACATGCAAAGACATTGCATTTTGAGACACAAGACATGGTCAATTTGATTCAAACATTATATAGTTCGAGGGGTCAATTACAGACTAAATGGTTGAACGCATTAATTGGGAGATTATTTCTCTCAATGAAAGGAACAAAACAGATGGAACAATATCTTCACAACAAACTAAGCAAAAAGTTAAATAAGATAAAGAAACCAGATTTTCTTGATAAATTACAAATCAAAAGTATATACCCTGGAAATTCATCCCCGTTTTTTACTCATCCAAATCTAAAAGAAATTAATCCCGACGGGACAGTGCTATTATCTGCTTATATATCATACACTGGAGGATTATCAGTTACTATTTCCACCAAAGCCTATATTAATCTAGGTGCAAAGTTTACCAAGGGTGAGGTTGATGTTGTATTACGTGTCACATTATTAAGATTTGAAGGCCCTGTGTTGATAAAGATCAAACCCCCACCAACTGGACGTATCTGGTATAGTTATGAAGTTGAACCAACCATGAATATTAAAATAGAACCTGTGATTAGTTCAAGACAAATCACTTACAATTTGATCACAAACTATATGGAGAAGAAAATCAAAGAAGCAGTCAAAGAAAGTTTAGTCTTCCCCAATTGGGATGATATGACTTTTTATCAAACCACCGATGCGTTGTATCGTGCAGGTATTTGGGATCCTAATCTCACCGAGTCAAACGCGGAGACCACTTCTAGTGATGTTACCAATAGTTCAGGTACTGAAGATGTAGTAAGCACCGAAGGCCCTCCATTGACAGATGATGAGATCGACACTAGATCTGAGTTATCGGCAAAATTAGCAACTTCCAAAGCAAAAATATCAAACACAATTACAGATTTGTCAAATAAAATCAAAAAAAAATCTATGACAACACTTCAACAACAACTTCCGGAAGAAGGTGTTTCAAGAGAGTTAAATGATGCCCCCGCAACAAACAACTCCGTAACGATGAACACGCTCAAGAAAATCGGAAAGTGGTATTTCAAAGATGACAAATCAAAAAAGGACGAGAAATACACCCCACCAGAGATGATTCTGAGTAGACGACAACCGAGGAAATTTTCAAATGCTTCGGTAGGTTCGACTAATGATTCCAAACAATCCATTGGTCCAGACCCTCAATCACTTCATCAGGTACGAGAGGAAGAACACAAAGTCGAGAAAGTCCCATCCTATGATTTTGGACAACTTGAAACAAACCATGGTGTGCATTCCCTGATATTTCCTCCGCCTATTCACATTAATCAAGAGGGAATCTCAGTTATGTCAGGTGATGATGCGTCAATAAGAAGCGAATTATTGGTGAGTGAACCTACTGTTGGATTGACCCAACCATTACCGCCCTTAAGAGCAAGAGCCACAACGCGAAAGCCACCACCCAACTCTCCATTCTTGAGTCCCAGTGACACTTTGGCGACCGATGAACCCGTGAATCCTGTCATTGAACCACCGGATCCATTAACCTCGTCAAATCCTCCATTGCCTCCAAGACAGGTACCAAAATTGCCCCCACAATTACCGCCTCGAGAACCAAACTCTTCCAGTTTTTTGAGCGACAGAGCAAGCTCAACTTCCATAGAGGTTGCAAGCTTCAAAACATCAATAGAGGATGCCCATACTATTTAGATATGCTTGTTTATAGATATTGGAATATGATACTAGTATTTACTAACATACTTAGAACTAAATATCTAGAGATATGGCGCCCATCCACCGTACATCTTTGCCAAATTATCCACAGAAATAGCTTCTTGGATCAATACATCCACCTGACCATGAATGTTCATAGGCAATCCCTCTTTATCATCGATTAATCCGCGGATTTTTCGTCTAACCTTAGACAAATGCGTACTCGGCTTTTGCATTTTCCAATCTAATAAAGGATCATATATCAAAGTCTCTAAAATATTCATCAAAGGATGTTCGTGATGTCTTAACAAACTGCCGGTAACCTCGCAAGTTATTCTAAAACTTCCATCCACGCCGCAAATACCCAAAGCATCAACCATATTCTGTGTTAACCTAAACGGAACAATCTCTGGAGTTGGAAGGGAAAGACCCTTTTCAAACAAACAGTCGAAATCGATATGCAACACAGCTCCACTTCGTTTGAAGACTAGAATATTCTCACAATGGCGATCTCCTAGTCCCATAATATACCCCACCATTGACATCACGGCTGCTGTACGAGTGTATAAATTACGAGCCATATACCAAGCACTCGGATCAGCATATTGATTAATGAACCAAGCATGCAAAACTGGAGGATAGGATTTGAGGACTCTGTTAAAAAAGAGGAGCAAATTGTGTGCAGGGTTTGTTTCACCATTTTTTCTTGCAATCTTAACTTGCTTCTGTGCTTCATTTATCTTATGGAAAATCTTACTTTCAGGTATTGATCTACCAAGTCGTTTAGTCTGTTCAAATATTACACTTTTCATGGTTTGGACGTCTGTCACAAATTCTATAACACCTTTATCCTCGGCTAAAGGCATGACAACGTAATTCGGAACAAATAAGTTCCTTTTCCTAGCCTCAGTACTATTGCGAAGAATTCTATTAACCATCGTAGTAAATTCCACCACTTTGGCATCTTTGCGTGTGTCATCACTCTTTACCATTAATCGATAGGGCCGGTTATCTGATCCGCGTACAGTAACTTGTCGAGGCATTTGCAAAGAAAGAAAAACATTGACATTATCATCAAATCCATCAAAAGTAACAGAGGCCGATTTGGGGAACGGGTAATACTTTGAAGTACTACTGCTGGGAAGTCTGATTTCAAGATTTGACCTAACTGGAATAACAAGAGAATCGAAAGCGGCATCCAAATTCAAAATTTTAAAGTCTCTGTGCAACGAGAGGGTTCTTTTGCTCGCCGTTTTGGAAATCTTTGCACTGGCAATTTGGATCAAACTTGAGAATAACTCTTTAGCATTTTCAATTGAATTTGCTTGTGACGGACACCTCTCCATTACTTGTCGGAGAATCCAGTTTATTCTCTCTTTTCGTTTCGAATCTTTAGATTTTTCGTGTGACAACACAAACCACAAACCGTGTTGGGGATAATTCTTGATGATTTCAATAACAATTAGAGCCAATGCCTGATATGATGGTATATGTTCATGAACAATCCTTGATAAAATTTGAGTAATTGCAGTATACCAAATATAAACTGGAACGGTATTCACGCCCGTTTTGATATCCTCAACCATTTGATTTAATTTTCTTTCGGCATCTTTTCCCTTCACTGTTCTTGCAAAATCCAACCATATCGTAATTAACTTAGGGAGTGCTTCAAATATGAATGAATGTCCAGTTGAAAGTGCCTTGAGGAAATGTCTCACCGTCTGGGACTCATAGTTCCCGGGCGAACCATTTGCCGATTCCATAAGCTTGCTGTAGTACTTACCCAAATCATAATACGGTTTCTCCCATGTTCTATCCAATTCAATCGCCTTATGGTACTCTGTAACTATCTGTTGTGCAGACAAATGATTTGATTCGTCTAACCATTGAGCCAACTGAAGCTGGATCTGGGCATCCCCAGAATCATTGAGATTTCTTTCAATAATGATTTCAGTTAATGATTTAATTGCTTCTGATTGTTTCCCTTTCGCCCATAGCAATTTTGCATATTCTATATTTGAATCACGGTTTTCCAATGTCATTGCCTGGACTATTGACTTTGTCGCTATATCCAATCGATCGTTCTCTCTTGCAAGGCAAGATTCATATATTAAATTCTCTGAAACCTTCTTACTATCTTTGGCTATCTTATGCGCAGTATTATGAAATGCCAAAATCCTCCACTGAGTATCAAAGTCTTGATCAACATTGCTTAGTCTTGATTTCAAAATCAAATCCTTTTCTTTAGATTGATAATTCTCAGAGATAATTAATGATAAATCGTGGATTGCATGCAATTGGTTCATTAACTCAATATTCCTATTGAAATTCGATGACGTCAGTGAAACTAACGAGTTCCCAATAACAGAATATATATGTCCCATTGACTTAGTAAACTCAATTTTGTTTGAATGGAACAAGGACTTGAGACTTTTAGCTAATTCATAAGTAACGAGTGTCCCAACATCAAAAGGATTACCAATCGAACTGGTGATCACCAACCATTTTTCAATATTAAAAATATCCCCCAAATAAACAGAAGACTTCAACCCAACAAGTGCCCATTCCAATGGAACACAAGATAAATCTCGAACATCAATTCTTGCTGATAATGTAGACAAAACTTCATCATACAATCCGCGTTCACTTAAAGATTTTAATAGTTTAGTATTATTCTCAATTGCAGCTTGCTTATCCGTAGTTGAACTTAAGGCATTAAAAGACTCGTGAGCTAAACTCCAATTGTCACTATATTGGAATGTAGACAATTTCTCTTTCAAATTATTGGTAGAAAACAATTTCAACACCCCATTCAAGGCATCATAATCATTAATATTACAATACATAGATTGTAACGTAGTTGCAACATTAAGATCTTCTAACATGAATGAATCACTTACTTTACCATTCCGGTAACAATTTTCCAAATGCAAAACAGTTCTTTCGTAGGAATCACATTCAGCCGATTTAATAGCAATCAAATCCATCGGGATATTTTCCAAAAATTCATTTGCATGTTTGATACTCACTTTAAGCCTATTTAGTTGGGGTTGCTGCTTAGAATTATTGTTGATGTGTTGTGTGGCTGCTGATACCCATTCATTTAAATAATCCAAAACCACGAAAACAGTATGAATACACGATTTTACCTGCTCCATTCTGTCAGACGTGGTTGAGCTAAAATCAGTATTTAGCATCTGCAAAAATTCTTTCTTTAAATCATTAATTGCTGATTGATTTCCATTGATAATGTGACTAAGTGCAATATATTTCAAAATATATTGAGAAAGGGACACATCTTGATCCTTAATTAGTTTTGAACAGGTTTCAAAGATTGCTTTTTTAGAACCTGAATCGGATGTGTCTTCATCAAAGACACTAATATATGGTCGTTTGAGTAGTTCGAGGGTGATATCCACTAACCAAGTTTCATATTTCATACCCAATTTGAACAAGGGAAAGCTTAATGGTTCATATTTAGAAATTGGAGCTACATATTTTGAAGTTAGCAAAGGTGCTAAAGTAGATTTGGCAGTATCACTAAATCGGTCCCAAATCACCACGGCGCCACCACGCTCCAAAACTCTGGTATCTAATCCCATTATCTTCAAGAAATTCTGCATAGCAAAAACAGAAAAAAGTTGTCTTGCTGGATCGATTGAAGCCCAAAAACATTTTAATATCTCTCCTTCGATAAAATCAACTAAAAATTCAACAGTTTCCTTTTGGTCCCTAAAATCATGGATAACAACGACTGATTGTCTCACTGTTTTAAAATTAAACTTATTTGAATCCAAGCTTCCAATAACGGCCAAAACTTTCGCACATTCAGTAGATATATCCTTATTCTTATTCTTAAAGTTTGACGCCAAATCCAAAATGGTTCTGATCAAATTAGTTAGCGCCGGTGCTAGACTCGCTTCCTTGAAGTATTCCTCTTGACAGCTAATTTGATATTCTTTACAATAATTTAATAAATCAAACAAGGCTTGTTTCACAATATATTCATTGCTCGTCGACAATCTCCTATTAAACTCTTGAAAAATTACTAATCTTGACAATGGTCTTATATTTCTAAAACGACTGATTAAGTTATACTCGTGGATGTAGTCCAAAAATGGAATGGATAAATAATACAAGGAATATCGATTGTATTTATCTTTAATTTCATCATAAATCTTCTTGAGAATTTCAATAGCAATTTCTTTGGATTTCGAACTAAATGTTTGGAACTTTTGAAAAATTAATGAAATTATGATATCAATCAATGAAATTAAATGTATCGAAGGTAATCTTTGTACTAAGGCATTCCAACATCTTAAAGTCAAATATTGAAAATCTAAATTCTCCAAACTTGCCTGTAAGCAAGTGGAAATTTGACCCAATGCACTTGTAACAGCTTGAATATTGCTTTGAATTAAAAACTCCATTGCTCTTAAGGATGCGATCTTTTCCAAGTAAGGTTTTGTATCTCTTATATTATGAACACTCTCACTAAATTTCTGAACTAAGACAAGAAGATACTCGCTTAGAATATATTCAATTAGTTGATTGCGTGATCTGTTTCCTGAAGTACTGTTATTTCTAGTCTTGAGTGACAGCTTTGCAACATATTCCAATGCCAGATAGATGTTGTCTATATTCGTAATCTTGTTATCATCGTCTCGAATTATAATTTGTAGTAGGATGTGCCAAACAACGTCACTGAAATTAGAAACTAAATCTTCCAAGTTGGCCAATTTGAATTTCGGACAAACATTGCTCAATACATTCATTATATAACTTTCATTTATAATTGTATCTTTTACTAAATAAATTGCTAGTATTCTTGATAAATTCTTGCCCACTAGATCCCATTTAGACAAGCTACAAGCTTCAGCAATTTCTTGAATAAGATCATGTTTGTAATATTCTAGCAAACGAGGTGTCGTGTAATCTTTAGTCCGAACCAAAAAGAACTTCTTCGTGATCCCCAATAAATCAGTTAGCTTGGCAAACATTGACGGTTTCTTAATAATTTTATCAGCCATGCTAGGAATATATGGCGACAACAACTTGTATGGCGTCAAAGATTTTGCGGCAGCAATTTGAATGATCCCAGTGTAGACATAATTTACATGTTGGTCATTTTCTAATCCAAAAAACTCAATCAACATAAGAAATAACGCACAGAGTTGCTCTCCTTGCGTAACAGTGGCCAATTCAACGAGTGCTTTGATAGTAGATTCACCAAAATGACGACGACGATGTTTGCTGGAAAAATCAATGTGACTGATTCTCGTAAATATTATTGTAAATGCGTCTTCAATCAATCGATCATCTGAATTTTGAATTAGATATAACGGCAATATTCTTGTAACCAACATTCTTGCATCCCTATTGCTGTCATTTGCCAATACATCAAGTAAGAAATTCAAAAGTTGATCATTCATTAAACTTGCAATGGAAGGAGAATAACAAGAAAATAGATTGAATATCATTAACAAAAAGTTGCAACACAATAATTTATTATTTCTTAACGTTTTCAGTTTGGTCAATATAAAGTACTTTAATATTATATCTCTGTATAGGATTGAGACTTCGTTGACCTCCATAACTTGTGGTCGTTTTGGATTAATACCTTCAGTATAATTCTTGTTTAATGGGTTGCTTCCGCATCTAATACATTCTTTAACTTGAAAATTAAAATTCCCACTTACAATACATGGGAAGTGACTCAATGAAGTAATTAATGTATGTAAAGTATAGTCGGAAGCCAAATATTGATATTTCAAATCATTAGTAGTTAGTGATTTTATGTGGGTTATCCAATCCGAACAGTTGAAATCATTTCCACTTATAGTCAATCCCGAATGCTGCGATGTGTATTTTAAGTCTGATTTTTCTATTAGAAAATCAAACAAACCGGATATATATTTTGAAGGGGTCGAGTTATCATGAAGCTTCTGAATATCGATTCGAATTTGCTCCAACCGTGTGTCTGAAAATGGTGAAGATATAAAGTCATTCAAGTCAGATGTTTGATATTTCAGTATAATTGGGCTATTTTCTTCATCAAAATTGGTATAATAATTGATTATATGTAATGATTTCAAAACTATATTGGGAAGAGCATTGGTAGTGGTGGTTAACTTTTCAATCAAACTTGCTGGATTTAAGTAACTAATAAAACATTCTGAAATGTTCTTTTCATGACATAATATGTACAATTTTAACAATGATATTGAAATCGATTGATTCAAACTAATTAAGTCTTGATTAAATTTGGTTTGTAAATACTCCAATATCCATTGCAAATGCAATGAGATTTGATTCCAACTTATCAACTTGTTCAGTACAAGATTATTGATCTGGATTAAAATAATTATTGACTTTAAATTATCTAGGAGTAAATATTCAGATGTATCAAGTTCATTAAGAATAAACCAAAACTTTCTGGTAAAACTTTCAAATTTCAATTGATAATTTACCAAATTGATTAATAGTTTTTGAGAAAGGTCATAATCATTGACAATGGTATATAAATGTATTCCAACAGTCAACTTATTTTTGAAAGTTTCTTGTAATACGTTATTAGATGACAAATTTTCCAAGCAAAAGGTCAAGTTATCTTGGATCACTTTAATTAAACTTGTTCTTACTAACTTAACAAATTTGAAATTATGCAATTTTGTACAAATAAGGTTAATTACATTAATAATAAACGACTTCAATTGGTTAAGAATCTCAACATTGGTGATAAATTTTGTCAAATGATATAGTATAAATTTGATGGACCAATCAAAGAGCATTATTACATTACCGATTCGAAAATCTTTAGGAATGTATATCGCTTTAATTTCATTATAATCTAATTGAACATTGAGCAAATGGAGTCTCTTGGAAAGAACAAGCTCTAATGTTTGTAGTAAGCGAAAGATCAATTGATCTTGGGAATCTTTGCTAGCTGCTGCAAGTTTATCATGAGTGAAGCCAAATAAAAATAGCACCAACTTCTTGAAATCGGTCTGTTCATCATCTATATTGGATTCGATATCATTGAGGAATTGAACTAAATCGGAAGAACTGATGGATGCCATATCATAAGGCTTATACAGCTCAGCAAAGTATATATAAAGTGTATACCCATAGTAAATTGGGGAGGGTTTTCTTTTTTTTTTTTTTTTTACAACCGTCACAAATGAACTGAACGCGTCTACAAACAAACAAACAAAACATAAAATCAAACTACAAATTCATTATTATATATATATATAAAACCTCTAAATACTAATTATATATATAAAACCTCTAAATACTAATTACAACAATACAAAACAAAACGGTTTAACTATTAATTAGTCAAAATTAGTTCAATAATTCTCATTGTGGGGTGACCTTTGAGGATTCATGTCTAATCGTTTTGTACATTTGGCTTTAGAACAAATTTCTTTGAAATATAGTTCTTTTGGTGGTTTATCTTTTTCTTCAGACACACATCATCGACTCCCCCTTATATATATATAACTATTTTATTGCCCATAGTTAATCGGTCTTTTAAATAATAAGATATGTGGCTCTGGTGCATGTGTTTCATAATGGACCCAACCTAAACTTTGAGTAATTCCTAATCCTCTCCATTCCTCTTCTAATAAAATTCGTAAAGTACCAGTCTCGGAATTAAAATAATCTTGAGGAATACATTTTAACATATTCTTAGGTAGCATGACATGTCTATATTCAAAGGAATCATCACAATATCTTGGACTATAATGGATCATATCTTGAAATTCCAACACTTTTGCTCTTTCAGTGTCTGTTAAGTATCTTGGTTTAGTCATTTATTTCTCCTGTATTAAGTTACTTTTTGTATATTATGCTGTGAATTATAAGGGGCGAGTGAGATAAGATAAAATTAAAATCAATAGATCACTGGTTGTATGATATGTTTCTATATTAACTCCAATTGCTTTAGGCTAACTTTTTTATACATGTACAAAGCTTTATTTACTTGTATAAAGTTTGCTAAGAAAAGTTGTTCAAAGGGTTAAGAAAAAAAAATTTTTATTTTTTTTGGTTATTGCTGTTTGTTGTTTGTTGTTTGTTGTTGTGGTGATTTACTTTTCGGTAATCAAAATTTAAGAAAAAGGTTTAAAGTTTATTATCAATAGTTAACATTGATGTCAATAATTGTATTTAAAGAAAGAAGAGATTGTATTAACGCTTTAAAAAACATCTACCATCTTGCACACACGCACAAACACACACCTAAACACACTTGTAAGATATATAACTATTAGTTCTTTATTTTTTTTTCTTTGGCAATCTTTGTTGGCAAAAAGACATTCTATATTGTTAAAGTGGTTAATCATAAATTTCGAAACAACATTAAAACTATGTGTTTGGATTGCAAATAGTTTTATATTTTTAAGAATAACTTTTTTGAAAAACAAACAAATGACTAACGCAATACATAATACTATGACAGACCCTTACTGTATAAACATACTAAATCTATGAATTTTATGTTGGCAGTATAAAAAAGGTAAGCAACATTGGATAAGTAAATCATCCACATCATCAGATGTTTGTATGTAAGAATGGATGTTTCCTAATTGAGTCATGTGTGTAAAACATTAAAAGTAGAACGTTTATTTTTTCTTTCTTTTTTAATTAATTAAATTAAGTTGATTAAATTAAATTAAATACAAATAAAAGAAATATGGGGGTGGTGGTGGAGTTTTTTAACTAAATACCAAAAAGAAAGAAAAAAAAAAAAGATTACTTTACAGGATAACTTATACATTAAAAAGGAAATTCATTCTCTTCTTTGTGGAATCCCCCAAACTATAAAATTCCCAGTTCTTCGAGTGAAAAAAAGCCCCATAAAGCACTAGCCATGGCAAGACATAATGGTCTAGCGATATACTCATCGTCTTTTCCTACTTCAATAGATAAACTTTACATTCAATTTTCACAGCAATTCAAATTATTATACCTCATTAATGATAATCAGGAATTGTTTGAAGATACCTTAGACTATCTCCTGAAGAAAGATCCCGAGTGGAACAGATATACTATTGTACAAACAATGACACCGGTCAAAGATAATAATAATAATTATAATAATAATAATAAACAAGTGGAATATGTATTTGAGTTCAATGATATAATATCCAATCCAAAAGACCTACTAACTGATAGTGTCAACTTTTACATGGTTATCAACCTGACAACTATAAATTCAATTGAAAATTGGCATAAATACAATAAATTTAAACGAAAACATAAGGAATATTCATTAGCTTTCAAATTATCAAACGAAGATGATCAAATAAATATGAAACATTTGGATCTTTGGTTAACTGAACCAATTTCATTCTTATATATCCCAAATAATACCAAAGATTTTGAATTTTTATTCAAAACTTTCCAATTGAAAAGTATACCTATTCCATTATTAGTATTCGAAAATCCAAAAGATAATGAATATGTTAGTTTGATAAAATCTAGACATGGCCCAAGTCCACAATTCTATTTAAAACCTTTGCAACCTCTAGTTGAAAACCTCCTGTTTGGAATTTATAAACAATTTGAAAAAGATCAGATTAAATATGATCAATATGCAGAAGCATTTGATTTGGCTATAAAGGATCTCCTACTACTTAAAAACATCCCCAAAATTAGAATATTAATCATTGGACCAGGTAATGGGAAATTATTATCCAAATTATGGAGTATAGTCAAATCAGACATTAATAAATTCGAAATTGTGGCTATTGAAAAGAATCCAATATGTATTTCTGATTTGCAAGATAAAAATACTAAACTTTGGAAGAATAAAATTCAATTAATTGAAGATGAATTTCGAAAATATACAAACTCGGGATCTAATAATAGTAGTAGTTTTAATTTGGTCATTTCGGAATTATTGGGTTCTTTTGGCGATAATGAATTATGTCCTGAAATCCTTGCTCAATTTAATGAACCCAGACCTGATTTAGTCATGATTCCTTCTAATTATACTTGTTATCTTCAACCAGTATTCACTCCAGTTAAATTGAAAACAATAGCACTAATAAATTTGAAAAATTATTATCCAATTAGTGCAGCTCAACCAGTTTGGGAATGGGAACACCCTCAACCTCATTTCAAATCAGAAAAATCCAAAAAGTTGATATTTGTTAACAAGAATGGATATAAAATTTCCGGATTTATTGGTTGGTTCAGTTGTAATTTGTATGGACATATAAATATTCAAATTCATGATCAACTGGCAAAAAATTATTGTAAATCATGGTTCCCGATATATTTCCCAATTAAATCAACACATATAAAACCAGGAGATAAAATAGCTGTTGAATTTCATAGAAAGAAACGGGCAAATTCAATTTGGTATGAATACGAATTCCAAGGAAGGTGGTATAATCAAAATGGTTGTAATTATTTAATGCATTTATCCTGATAGAAATATGTTGTAAATTTTCCTCATTTTTAGATTATTTAGATAAATAGATTTATGAAATAGTATTATTTATTCATTTGTATAGTCAACTTTATTACTCGTGAGGGTCTAATTACGAGCCTTTCTTTTTCAACTCTCTCTATCGACGCATGTCTTTTCAATCCGACACTCTCCTAATGCCATCTCTCTCTCTCTGACCTAGATGCTCCTGCATCATGGCTGTCTATTTCTGATCTCAGTCTCTCTCGATCTGAATGGTGTCTGTCACTTTTAGATTTATTCGTTATGGCTGATCTATCTCTTTCTCTATCTGATCTATCTCTGTCTGATCTATGTCTATCTCTACCTGATCTAAGTTTATCCCTGCGTGAGCTATGCCTGTCCTTGTCTGAACGATGCCTATCCTTGTCTGAACGATGCCTATCCTTGTCTGAACGATGTCTATCCTTGTCTGAACTATGTCTATGACTGTCTGAACTATGTGTATGTCTATCTGAACGATATCTATACCTGTCCTTGTCTGAGATGGGCGAATCTCTCGATCTATGATGACGATCCTGTTCGCCGTAAGATGATCCATCAGTTTTCAAAGACCCACTTCGAAAATTATCTCCAAGGGTCTTTCTAGATTTCAATTCTCTAGATTCGCGGGTATATCCTTCATCCTCGTGCTTTCGCTTTAATGTATCTCGCTGGACTTGTTTTTGTTGTAATTTAATTTTCATCAATGGATCATCTGAAGCATGATTAATATTCTTTGTTACCACCCGTGTACCAGCTCCGATAATCTTATTTATTCTTTCACTACTATGGGTGTCATTAACTTTTGTTTTTGAAAATGATTGATTTCCTTGCAACATTGTTTCAATTTTTGATTTACCTTCATTAAATTCTAAATTACTTTCTATAAATCCACTTTCATTCTTAATTTCCTCTTCCTGTTCAAATGGGACATCTTCATACATCCAATTCAATTTTGAGAGTTTAAGTTTCTCTGACTTGTTAAGTTCTTCAAGTTTGAAATCATCACCATATTGTAATTTTAATAAATTAAGATATTCTTGTTCTGATTTATATTCTTGATTTAATTCCTTGATCTTTTTGAACTCATCCAATTTCTCCTTTTCCTGTTTCCAAACCTTCTGTTGGTTCTTCACCAATTGTGGATTCCATGATTTCTTTAAGTTTAAATCACCTGCCATTGTAGCGGTAGTACGGGTGTGTATTGAAACGAAGTATTAGTAGGTTTGCAATGAGAATTTAGTGAAGGGCTATTAATTTTTTTATGGTGCTTTATCTTATGTAAGATGAGCTTTTGCTTTGAGAAAAATCTCGAATGCAGTCCAAACAACCTAAAAGACAACAACATCCAAAAAAGAGACTTAATTAAAGACAAGTTTAAACCACTTTGTCATCTAAATACGTATATTAGAATCAACAGTTCAGTATATAGATAAAAGTAGAGATAACATAAACTAAGGAGATTATCTCTGCCTCCCTTTTTGATGATGTGTTTCTTCTATCTTCTCAGGTAAGCAGGGATTTTCTTGTAACAATCTGGTTTTTAAAGACTAAAAATTAGAACATACCATGGGGAAGGAAGGAAGGAGGGAAAATTGAAGTTTCATCTCCTTATTTGTGATCACAAATCAGTTGTACATTTTCTGTGGCAAAAAAAAACGATATATACAACAAACAACAATCAGCAAACACATTAAGACATGTTTAGAAACCATGGATCTTGATGTTCTTTTTTGGCAATTGTAATTGAGTAGTTAAGAATTCACTAACTTTAACTCTTTGATCCCCTTGTAATTGAATAACTTCACCTAATTCCTCATCTTTAACGATGTTACCATTACAGGCAAAATCCTTCTTTAAGACCTTTAAAATTTTCTTTAAATCATATTCATTTGGAACACCTTGGACAGTAGTCAAAGTCTTTCTACCGTTACGTTGTTGAATACGAATATGGATGTAGTTAGTTGGTTGAGCTTCTGAATCACCAGTGTCGGCGAATGGATCGAATGCGTTTAAGTTTTGGATAGTTGACATAAAATTAAAAAAAAAAAATTTAAAATGTGTTGTTGTTTTTGGTGGAAGTGTTCTTTGTTCTTTTCCTTTTATTAACCTTTGAGTTTTATTTACTAGTTGATGAAGTAAAGATGGTGGGGAATGGGGGAATGGGATAAGTATATATTTATTACTTAAAAGGATAAAGTTGGTTAGGGGTAGTAGTTGTGTGTGTGTAAAAAAAAGGGGAGTGTATGATGGTTGGTTTTTTGTTTAGAAGGCCAAAAGAAAAAGAAAAAGAAAAAATAAAAAAAAAATACCTTTGCGTGTACTGACCAATTTATTCAGATGAGGGAATTAAAAAATTGAATGGCAAAAAAAAAGATTACATTATTCCTGTCTAATGTATTAAGTATTTTACGCACCTGATAGTAACAAATGGCTGAAAAGCCTACTAAACGTCCATATACTAAACCATTTCCAAAAATCTGTGGTTGTTAAAACTGTCTCAAAGTATACAAAGTTTAATGATGGTTGCAGAATGACAATGTAACATACAAAAAATGTATGTATGTATGTTATGTATGTTTGGATGTTTTTATCCTTTTGAGGGAGCACGACCCATGAAATTAATCACGTATTGTATTTCCAACATGCACGACTTATGATGAGTTTTAGGACGCGACATAAGAAAATTGCACCACTACCGAATTGTAGTCAAAAAATCTAAGTAGTAAGGAGTACACCAAAAACAGTGGGAATAGCACTATACGTCGGAAACGCCTTAAAGAGTAGCAATGTCCATCTTGAAGCATAGCTTTAGTGATCGAGTATTTTCCACCTTCCTATTTGGGAAACGGTCCAATCAGGCCCAAATCTTTTAAGACGAATGTCACGTGTTAAATGCGACACATGTCGCGTGATTAAAATCGTGTGTGTTTCAAATCAAGCGAACAGCCAAACATCAATACTTTATAATAGAGGTCAGAATCTATCACTAAGGCAGCATCAATATTAAGCAATGGTAAAACAATTCAGATGAAGCAATGGTAAAACAATTCAGATTAAGCAATGGTAAAACAATTCAGAGTTCATTCGTCTGTGTTCGTCAGTAAGAAAATCATATTCTCAGCTATAAGTTTAATTATGTCTTTTCTTCCGACCTTCTCTTGCACACGACTCTATATATCTCAATATCTCCGTGATACTCATAATTTGATAGGTAGATAAAGATTGATTCTCCATAAAAACCATTCGTTGGTATTTCACTTATTGTTTCAAATACATTTTGTTTTCTTGTAACTTTTTGGTGCCAACAATTAGAAGCCGGGGATTTATCTCCATCGCTACCAAGTGAAATATTAAATTGACAGAAAGATGCAAGATAGTTTTGACCTGTGTAAATCTTTGGATTTGTACCACTTGATATTTGCTGATGTCGAACAAAATGTGATACATACTTGAGTTTGTGTCAAATGTTATGAGATATTCCGCTTTAATGTATTTTGTTGGATGAATGGCCATCAACTTCCCAGAGAGTTTGAATTACAATAAATTGCTAAAGTGGAATAGTTTTTTTATTAAAAAAAGGTTTGCAAATGAGTATTTATTACTGTAATGTGATTGTCGGACGCTTTCATCAAAAGACATAGGTCCTTTGGAATTCTGTCAACAAGCTACCAGGGATGTCAAAACTAAGCAACAAGCTCCGTGAGAAACAATAAAACAAATCGTAGATCGGTATCCTAAGCTGGATTCTTACTATTCTAATGCCTCTGGATCTAACTTTTAACCATTGCTGCAAAATCACTCTAGATTGATCAGTAAATTGGATGCAGTGGTTGGGAGGTAATTGTTGTTGCACAGACACGACAACAGTCTTATCTAGAGATTCCCTCTGGTAATTATTTCATTTTATATTCGTAATCAAGAATTTATCTTGGAGAGGTATGTCCATCCCTCTCCCATTCTGCTTCACAATGTGTTCATCATGAGGAGTTAAAGTAAATTGTTGGGGTAAGTTACAAGATTTGGAATACATCCATACATCAATAGTAAATTTTGATTGTGAAAAATTACTAAGTGATGGTGTTCTTTTTTTGCATGTGATTGGGATTTTTTATTTTATCGTCAATTAACGTTATTCAAGGTACCAAAAACTTTGCAAGAAACTGTAAGGGCTTTATAGAAGTTTACATAATTAAATCGGAGCAATTCTGCAAAAAAATCTCAATAAAGATATCGACTTGAACAGCTAGTTAGTTAGACTTGTTTTTAGTGTATAAAATCAACTGTAAAAGTTGTCTGCTAAGTGTTAATTAACACTTTTTAATTAATTTAAAAGTAAAGAATTCTTTTTACACGTAAAATTATTTAATAATTTAATAATTTAAACAACTTTGAATCATGTTAAAATATAAATATTGAATCGAATCCTTAGTAAGTTCTTATAGTAATGCCTCTTCTATAAAAATCATTCTCCTAAAAAGAAACAGATATATATATACATAATATATATTATATGTTAGTGTATAAATAAAGTTGGTTATAATATTTGCTAATAGTATCATTTTATTGCCTCCTCCATATTTAATATACCAAATCTTCATCAACTATTAAAGTCCAACAATAAAATTAAAGATTCATTTTTGGACGAAGGGGGAAATAAAAAAAATTAAAAATTAAAAAAAAAAATCCTTAATATAAATAAAAACTTTTAAAGTGAAAAATTTAATTTTTTTTTCAAAACAATCTGTTGGTTTATTGTCTCCTATTCATTCTTCAGCTATATCAAGACATTTTACTGTTGTTCTACCCATATTCTACTAAACCCGTGAATTAAAGAAAAAATCTCATAACTTGTACTGACTGACATATTTATTCCCCTCCTCCTCCTCTCCTCCAATAATATTAATACCACAAGCATGTCATCTCCGGAAACTAAAAAGACCGCTAAATCTAATAATGAAATAGAGGGCAAGTCAGCTTCAAAAGAAGTGGACATCAAGAATAAGCAACCGGTTGTGAATGAAGTTGAAAAGAAGAAACAAGTTTTCATAACTAGAACAATCTGGACATTTGTTATGATTGCCTTCTTTTTTGCAATTTTATCTTCTGGACATTTGTCATTAATACTTATGGTTCTAGTGTTCCAATTTTTGGCATTCAAAGAAATCATTGCCTTAACTTCTGAACCTGCCAGAGATAAGAATATTCCATATAATAAATCGTTAAATTGGTATTTCTTGGTTACAACATGGTATTATTTAGATTTCCCAAATTTGGCAGAATTCTTCCAAGAATCTATTTATTCAAACAAGTACTTGACATTAATAGCTTTAAATCATAAAATTATTTGTTATGGTTTATATATTTCCGGATTTGTATTTTTTGTTTGGACTTTAAAGAAGGGATTTTACAAGTTCCAATTTGCTCAATTATGTGCAACTCACATGACATTATTATTGGTTGTTTTCCAAGCTCACTTAATCATTGATAATATCTTGAATGGTATTATTTGGTTATTTTTACCAGCTACATTAGTTATTGTCAATGATATATTTGCCTACATTTGTGGCATTACATTTGGTAGAACTCAATTGATTGAAATTTCTCCTAAAAAAACTGTTGAAGGTTTCGTTGGTGCCTGGATTTGCACCGGAGCAGCTACCATTATCTTTACATACATTTTATCCCAATCGGATTATTTGACTTGTCCTGCCATCAATTTATCCAGTCACTTGTACAATTTCCCTCATTGTGAACCAAACCCAGTATTTATTCCTCAAATTTATCAATTACCTGAAAATATCGCCGAAGTAACTGGTTGGGAAATTATTTCTATTAAGCCATTGTATTTCCATACCGCAATCTTGGCCACTTTTGCGTCCTTAATTGCCCCATTTGGTGGGTTCTTCGCCTCGGGTTTAAAGCGTGCATTTGGTATTAAGGATTTTGGTAATAGTATTCCAGGTCATGGTGGGGTTACTGATAGATTTGATTGTCAATTCTTAATGGGTTCTTTTACCTACTTATATTATCAAACGTTTATAAGCAATCATAATGTTAATTTGGGAAAGATTTTACAAATGGCAATTATCAATTTATCAATTCCTCAATTATTACAATTGGTTAAATCAATCTTAAGATATTTGAATAGAGAAACTGTCATTAGTGACGAAAAATTGATTCAAATCTTTGACTTGTTAGATAATTAAGAGAGAATTTATTTTGCCAGTATGCAAATTGGATGTATTACTGATTACAAAAGGGTCCAATACATCACCATTGATTTAATTTTTAAAAAATAATAATAATAATACTGGATACACATATTAGAAAGTGGTACCCATTCACTACATGTATAATAATTTTCAATTTTTTATTTTCCATTCTCTGTATTGTCTTCCACATAGTTTCAATTTTTAAATAGATGATATTAAAAAAATTACCTGCGTATAAACGGAATTGGGTAATTAAACCAAGTTTCTGACAAAGAAACAATCGCCACCCCTCCCCCCAGTAGAACACTGATGTGTGTAAAAGAACAACTGAATGTTGCCAATCACACACTGGCCAGAGATTTCCATATATTCGACCAACAGAAAAGAAGCTTTTTTGAAACGATCTACATACGTCATCGAAGATTTCTTTGCTGTTTCAGTGTAATAATACAACGCCGTAGTTGTTCCTTGCATTTTGGAAGATCCGATTGCATAGTGGCTTGCTTATTCCTTGCAAGATCCAATTGTAGCCGTCAGTGCATTGGTTAGTCGTGTACTAAACACGGAAATGTGATTTCGCCTAATCTTTTTGTTTTTTTTTTGCGAAATAATCCGCTTTCGGAAAAAACTCCAGCCATTATAACGCTTCAGAACAGTTAGATCTGTGCATAATATATATCAATATACCGATTGCAGATTTTAGAAGATATCAATTCTTGTTTCATTTAGGAATTCAGGAATGATGTCTTGATTGCTTTTTTTTAATAATATAGGGAGACTTGCAATTGTTTCCAGAAAGAGTTAAATGAAGACTTCGCCAATCCTCCTTCAAAATTTTGCTCTATCTTTGTGATCACCCCTTACATGACCACTGTTTAGCTTAATAAATATGTAAATTAGATCAAAGTTCAATTGGAATTTTCATGATCACATATTTGCCAATCTTAAAAAGTCTCCCACCGTACGGGGTATCTACAAATAACATGGAAGTTTCTACAAACTTTTCATCTTTGATAAGTTTTCTTTGTTCTTGTTTAGAAAGAAGAATGTATAATTCAAAAAGTTGTACAAATGGCTAATTGCATGTAAGATTTAGAGTCAATCATGTGTTGCACACTCATTGCCGAAGATCTATTAGACTTCCTAATCGGGAAAGTGTTGCACGCAACGTCTTATTTTTTCGGCTGGACAATTGACTGCAAGTATTTTTTTTTGCTTAGAAGAATGACTGCAAGAAAACCTCCTTTTCCTCCTTGAGGAATGAGAACAAGCTAGCTTTTCTTGGTTCTGCAAGTTAGATTTTAAAAATAATCTCATCAACTGATTCAAACAATAATAAACTTTCTAATGGCGGCCAGTATTGTTTCTGGGTTCAAGATCTATATAAATAGTGGAGCAGTTGCTCTCAAGCTTTCTTTTCTAGAAGCTTTTAATATCCATCAAATATTTATAAAAGTTCCATTTATACACAAATTATATTGCATATTATCAATCCCTCAATTCACATATTTATTTCTTCCAAACAATGTACCAATTAATACTAGCTTTCCTTGTTTGCTTACAATTTATTGCTGCTGCGCCCATACCCGCGGTCATAACTAGATATCATACCGCTCCAACGAGTTATGTAACAACAACGATAATAACAGGTACAACTACTGTATATTTACCTCCTGTTGGTATATTTGTTGATTCAAATGGTAATACCGTTAGTACCACTACCTTAACCGAAGAAAAATGGGGTACTTATCAAATTACTAATACCTTCACCGTTGAAAATAAAGATACCGTACAACCAACTAATATCCCAAAAGAGGACGAATCTTCTCCAGAGAACAACAATGGCATACAACAAGATCAGCCAAGTTCTGAACCTCAAACTACTCCTGCTGTGAGTACTCCTGAATCTCAACCTGAACAACCTGAAGAACAGCCACAACAACCTGAAGTACAAGAAGCCACGACTCAATCGGCACCAGAGTCTATTTCTTCTTCCTCTACATCATCTACCTCCAATACCACAACTTCAACTTCAACTTCTACTTCTACTAGCTCAATGTCATCTACTTCAACCTCCACAACTTCCACTTCGACTAGCTCAACCTCCTCCACTTCAGCAACCACTTCAACTACTTCAACTACTTCAACTACTTCAACTACTTCAACTACTTCAACTACTTCAACTACTTCAACTACTTCAACTACTTCAACTACTTCAACTTCTTCAACTACTTCCAGTCCCACCACTTCTAGTTCAGAACCATCAAATAGCAACACTGTCCAACCACAACCTTCAGATGATCCTAGCATCCAAGCTCCATTTGCTATTGTCTACTCCCCATATACTGATGATGGAGGATGTAAGACTCCAGAAGAAATTACAGCCGATTTGACTATGATTGCTGGTAAAGGAATTAAACAGATTAGATCCTATGGTACTGATTGTAATTCTATTGATGTTGTGTTACCTGTTCTGGGTCAATTAGGTATGAGTGTAAACCAAGGGGTTTGGATGCAAGATAGCGTTGATTCAATTGATGATCAGATTCAACAAATAATTGAATATGGAAAAACAAATGGTTGGGACATATTTGCTTTTTTAACTATTGGGAATGAAGCCATTAATTCGAAATTTGTTGGTATTGATGATTTAATTGCTAAGCTAGCTGATACTAAGCAATTATTACGTGATGCGGGATATGACGGTCAAATAACCACCGCCGAACCACCTGCTACTTTCTTTGAATATCCTCAATTGTGTACTAATTCGGTAATTGATCTTGTTGCAATTAATCCTCATTCTTATTTCAATGCAAATATTGATCCGCCAAGTGCTGGTAATTATATCACGGAGCAAAAGGGACAAGTCGAAAAAATATGCTCTGGTAAACAAGTCGTTATTACTGAAACTGGATATCCTTCTCAGGGTGCTACTCTTGGTCAAAATGTTCCTACTCCTGAAAATCAGAGAATTGCAATTGAATCTATAATAGAAGCAACCGATGGAAATTGTACTATCTTGACCACTTTTAATGATTACTGGAAAGATCCTGGACCATATGGTATTGAACAACATTTCGGTGCTATCCATTTATTTATTTAGATGAGTTATTTTTCACATTTCATATATAAACAAATATTTCAGTTCGTCTTTAGTTATTGCTCATTAATATAAAATTTTCACAGATATATTGTAGAAGTATCAATCGTAACCCTCTTCTCTTCGCAGTCAATTGCCAATAAAAAGAACGGGTCCAGGTAATTTACAGTGAGATAATAAAATACAGCAACAGAAGATTTCTCTCCAATTAATTATCCAACTCCAGAAGCTACATTAACAACTGAAAGAAGCAGTAACGATACCTAACTTGCCTACAATAACTACTATGATATTCATTCGATAAATCGGGTGTCACGTGATAATTTTATCCGAAAATGTCACCAATTTTTTTTGAAAGGGATTCACCTTGAAGTTTATACGAAGTACATCCATCCAAGGATCATCTCACCAAGTTCTATGACAGGAGGCAAGGAAGTGTTAATAGGAAAGATTAAAAAAGATCAAAAGGGAGACCACGGCCGTTCCCTCGAAACAGATCGAAAATTGCATGGGAACCTATTGGAAAAAATCGATGATGATGTGTTGAATGTTAATCGAATAAAGCAAGCCATGAATGCTACTGTTTCTCAGCAACATACCATCGAAGAAGAGATGGAGACCCAATCAAAAGATGCAGAAGCAGACGAAAATTGGCATATTGCCTCTGAATATTATAAGAATATCGATACGAAAGCATTTCGACAATATGAACTAGCATGTGACAGGGTTAAACAATTCTATGAAGAACAACATGAAAAACAAACCGTGGCGTATAATATCCAAGCTCGAATAAACTTCAAAACGAAAACTCGGGCACGAATGTCGATTTGGGAGGGTTTGGAAAAGTTGAATAAGCTATTGGATGATTCTGATCCCGATACTGAATTATCACAAATTGATCATGCGATTCAGACTGCGGAAGCAATACGACGGGATGGAAAACCAAGATGGTTTCAACTAGTTGGATTGATTCATGATTTGGGCAAGTTGTTATATTTTTTTGATTCAATAGGACAATGGGATGTCGTTGGAGATACTTTTCCTGTCGGATGTAAGTTTTCCAAAAGAATTATATTACCTGATAGTTTTGCTAAGAATCCTGATTTTTTGAATCCTTTGTACAACACGAAATACGGCATTTATTCGAAACATTGTGGGTTAGATAAAGTCATGCTAAGTTGGGGTCATGATGAGTATATGTATCATGTTGCTAAAAGCAACTCAACACTACCCGTGGAGGCATTAGCAATGATACGATACCATTCATTCTACCCCTGGCATCAAGAATACGCGTATAGCTATCTAATGGATGAGCATGATAAAGAAATGTTGAAGGCAGTACAAGCATTTAATAAGTATGATTTGTATTCAAAAGTTGATCAGACTTATGATATTGAAGACTTGAAACCTTATTATTTAGAATTGATAGATGAGTTTTTTCCAAACAAGATCATTGATTTTTAGAAATATATGACATCTTTTAAGAGATCACTTAAAATGTTTGTGCATTTCCCCTTTGATTGTAACTATCCGCTAATTGTTTGAATTCTCTACGTATTGTCTTTGCATCATCAAACATATCTTGATGCTCTAAGACATGACCACCTGCAGGTTTAGCGCGCGAATTCGCTTGTAATCAAATGATCGAAATATAGAAACTAACATTAATTGAAAGACTGTTGATGAATTGTAAGACTTCTCGATTTGTCTCATTCAAACAATTTCCTAATTGGATGAATCCTGAAATCTTTGAAATCAAAGCAATATTTTTATTATTATCATCCGTAATTACTATGTGATGAGTCAAAATATTAAGAAAGTGTAATTTTTTGAATAGCAAGAACCTTTTCCGCCTGGTAAAATAAATAGATTGTTTAATGTCTTCCTATGATCAACAAGCCAGCCAAATATTGTCACAATTACCTGCTGCGCCAGAATTTAAGGGATGTTTGGATGATCTGGAAGATGAATCTATGTTTTCTCATCCTTTATCACAAACCTCCTGTTAGTCAAGAGATTGAGCGAAGGTTTGAACTTGACCCTATATGATAGAAACACATGCTATAATGGAAACATAAGTCTTGGACCAAGTTTGCCCTAACCGAAACCCAATAAAGAGAAATATTTGGATCGTGAATAGCTTTACCACATACCTCATATTCCATAGAAATTTCTATATAAGTAGTTATGATTTTTTGAATCACAATATATCTGTAATTGGAGTTGCAAGTTATAGTTATAACTGATTGGGATGCAGAATGGTAGCCGATATGTATCAATCATGTGCAGAAGTCCAAATCTACAACTTAGCTAAACATTACCTGAATATTTGGTGGTTTTTCTCTATTATACTTTTGTTTCCATAGCTACCAGTTGATCTCTAAAATTTTTATACGCTTTTATTTAATACGTGAACATACTCTAAATATCTAAAGGTTCAAACAAAAATACAAAAAAATCTGGATAATAACACATTAAGGGTATATGTAATCAAATACAAGAAAAAATGTACAATCTCTAATAATCCCAGAGCAACCTATAAAACGGAAACAAAAATCAAAATCGGAATTGTTAACCAACTCAAATAACCCACGTTTTGACCAACAGCACCTCCTTCGAAAACCGGCACTGTGGGTGTGTTTGTGGTGGAACTGGAAACTCCTTCATAAGAAGCAATTGAAACATACGAAGCAGCAGCCACGACTCCGTTAGCTGCTGGTAATTGGTCAACTTTTGCAGGTGAATTCCCACTCTGTTGGTTGGATGGATTTCGTGCTCCACTTCCCAACAGTTGTGAAGGTTGGGCACCATTTTGTTGTTCATGAACTCCAGGTGATTGTTGTGCATTAGCAACAACTCGAGTAGGTTGTACATTAACAACAACCTTAGTTTCAGCTAATGGACAATATGTAGTATAAACAATATCAACAGAAGTCCAGCAGGCATAACCAGTGGTAACTGGTGCTAAGTTGCATTTGTCTTCAGAACATGAAAGAATAGAAATAACTGTGGTTTTAATATCGCTTAAAGTAACATAACCATCTTTATTATTCCATAATGAACCAGCGACAACTGCGGGAGAGCCGCTAGTTGCTGGAGATACCGCTGCTGCTACTGTTGTTGTGATTGAAGAGTTGGCCCATCTATTTGAACTTAATATGAGAGATGAAGCTGCAATCGCACTAGAATTTGGATCTTCAGTGGATGAAGCTTCGGTAACGGCTGAACCAACGTTTGACGACACCCCAGAAGAACTTGGATCAATGGAAGCTGGATCATCGGTAGAATTTGAAGCTAATAGTGGATCGACCATAATTGATTCTTCTTCTGTAGAATTTGGGTCTTCGGTGGTAGACACTTCTTCTGTAAAACTTGTTTCTTCAGCAAAACTTGTTTCTTCAGCAGAACTTGTTTCTTCAGCAGAACTTGTTTCTTCAGCAGAACTTGTTTCTTCAGCAGAACTTGTTTCTTCAGCAGAACTTGTTTCTTCAGCAGAACTTGTTTCTTCAGCAGAACTTGTTTCTTCAGCAGAACTTGTTTCTTCAGCAGAACTTGTTTCTTCAGCACTAGAAGTAGGCGTGGACTCTAAAACAAATTGAATTTGTTCAACAAAGTTTTGTCCCTCTTCATTCGTATTTAACCAAGCTAAGGATGCATCCCAGATAGCTACCCCGGAGAAGTTAGGCATACTTCTAAGTAATTCCAACTTGTCAGACAATTGATCAGGATCGACGTAGGAATCAGAACTTCCGGCAAAAAGTCCAACGAATAATTGAGCATCTGGATTGGGAGACACTTCAACGAATTTTTGCCACTTATCAAAATTGAAAGAATCTCCATTGACATTACAAAAATTGTTATAAAACTGAATAAAGATATAATCAAGAGGGACTTCTTCCAACAAGCTACCTAATAATACTTCTGGTAGTGGGCATTGGGGAGCTGCTGATAAATAGTATGTTTTATCTGGATCATCATCGAATTTCTCTCTTAAAGCTTCAGCTAATTGAACATAACCTGTTGTAGATCCTGTTTCAATATCAAAATCAAACCCATCTACTACTGCTTCTCCAAATGGTCTTTGTGAGTCTTCTGTCCCACCACCGAATTTGTTCCACAACACGTCTGCAAATTCAACCGCCTGATCAGTTGTTTCAAATCCGTAGCCATCCACCGCACCACCTAACGATAAAAGTACCTTTTTACCAGCGGCCTGACAGTCGATGATATCATTTCCGATTTCTGGACAATTTAATAAATCGGACCCAGAAAATACTTGCAGGCATTGATTAGCAAAATTTAACTCCAACTCAGTAAATTTAATGACAAATGATATTACTACTATATCCACATCAGGGTTCTGACAATAGTAACGAAGACGTTCTTGACCACCGTTATCTGTTTGTTTACCGGAACCGTTTTGTCCCCAATATAGAGCGACTGTATCTTGTGCCTTAGCCATATTTACTGCTAGCAATGCAGCAATAAGTAATCTTTTGATTAGTAACATTTCTTAACCTACTAAAGCTGTTTGATACAATGAAAAGCTACTCTAAAGTGAAAAAAAAAGAATCTAATAGATTGAAACGAATGACTTGGTGTGATTGTTGAAAGAATGAAAAGTAGTTGGTAAAAAGGGAAGGAAACTTAGTTATATCTAGTTTTTCTTTCTTTATCTTTAAGAAAGATTTTGACTAAGAAGAAATCGACTTACATCCAAGACTTTTTATAATAAAACCAAACAAACAAACAAACGAGATTCTCCTTATGACTATGAAAAATCTCCTTTTATTTTCCTTGGTTTAACTTTTATTTATTTCTTACTGTAAATCAGCCTATACAGATATTTTCTTAAATCGTTATTATTATTAATTTTAACAACTTCTGTTAAATTTTTTGCAAACTAAAATAATATTAATTGTTATCAGTAGTATATTTTGGATTATTTTTTCGGGAACAAATATTTTTTAACTGGAAAATTGTAGAAAATATTATGTTTTGTAAACACAAAATTATAAATATACACAAAAGCCCGATTTACAGTTCTCCAGAAACAAGATTATTTCCGTTGTAACATTAACATGATCTTATCATTCTTTATAGTATTAACGTGTAAAATCATAGTTATATAAAATAAGAAAGACATTATAGGGGTAGAGGGAGATTGAATGACAACCAGATAGTCTTATGTATTTATTCACGACTAGAAGAAAAAAATCAAGAAACAACCATTAGACTCATAATGGTAAATCAAATTACTGTAGCCACATGGGCTTTTAGCTGTTGCTACGTAACGGGTGACCACCGAAAAATCTTATTAACTTTTGATTCCTATTTCCTAATTGAGAATTAAGATCACTGAATATAGATTACATTATTCAAATTAAAAAAAAAAAATAACTTGAAAATGCATGTAGGAAAACAAGTTACTAATTTAGTTCGCGATTATTTTTTTAACAGTAATTTGTAAACATGATTTGCTTGACCCTCTTCTTATTCTTCAATTTTATTCTTGCTCATTACTATTGCCTTAACAACAAGTCAATTGTTGGCACTGTAGGTTAACTAATGGTAACCAAATTATATCTCACAAGTAACACCGCAAGAATCACAATATATTGCCTTGCTCGCCGACCCTTAGAGGATGTCATTTGAAGCACGAACGACTAAATTCGAATAAATGTGGCAATCAGATTAATTACTTAATAACAGCTAAAAGATTTTAATTCTCCCGACGACAATAAAAAACTCGCTAATAAAGTTCCACTTACTTTACTCGATATAGCTGCACTTACCCACGCATGCTCTCACACATAATTAAGTCATAAACCCAATTTTGGAAAACATGTATGATGTACTATAAGGTATGTCAATTCTCTGCATAGCCATGCACATTTGGTCGTTTAACCATTGACTCAAACCTCTTGTGAGCCCATGTCGTTGTAATTGGTTGCGCTTTTGCAGTTTTTAGGTTACATGTTACAATTCCTTTACAGCCTATTATTTAAGAAAAGACTTTATTTGTCCACAGGCCAATTTTTCTTCTATGTTTTTCCTTTTAAATAAGTATATTGATTACAAATAAAAAGTAACATTTTTATACTCCATTATAGAAGTCAAGCAATCGGACTCAGTGAGTTATAGTTTTATTATATTTAGAACAAGAGTGTATAATTTATTGTGTGTAACAATCTATAAGAAAGAATGGGTACCCACAAAAAAACAACCAATCACCATAATTTAACAACGAGACGCGTCTTTTAGTATTCGGTCATTGTTTAACTCATTTGATGAACCCCTTCCCAAGTTCGTAAATTGTTTTCTTATTCTCAAAAACAAAGAACGCGGTTTCTAATATACTAAAAGGTAACTTTGCTTAATTATATAGAATTGTGGATATCTTGAGCAAGCAATAACCATCAGTTTCGTTTCTTTGTTGATGTTTATCCGATTGTTTAAGACAATTGGTTTGTGGAAAAAAACCTAAGTTTCGTAAACAACAAACAAGAAAACTTCTGCAACTCAAAACTATATGCTGCTCAAATAGAATTGCAACAATTGTTTCTAAATCTTATCCCATGCATTGTATTTTTCCAACCACGATTTTTGGTACATACACCCCTTACAGGGCTTTAAAACAATAAAAATATTAAATCTTTGCAAAGTATTGCCACCAACCCTCTTTGATTCATTATATAAGATTTTTAAATACAAAGACTCCAATACAATCATTACTAAATACGTCCATTCTAGTGCCCATTAACGAGGATTCTTCTTGTTTATAATATCAATTGTACTCAATGGTCCGAAAGAAGGACACAAACCTATTTTGAGATATTTCCTCACGAAACCAGATTTCCATCAACTTTGCTTCTTGATGCGGACTTCGTTATTTAATTGTTTCAACCTTCTAAAAAAATGAAACTACAAGTACTTACTCGTCACAGCATTTAAGGTGAGGCGTTTATGTAGTTATTTAATGCTACCCAATCCCAACACATGCAAGTGAGAGAATCCGTCAAATTGGTTGGTAACATTTTTTAAAACACACAACCTTTTCTCTTTCAATTTAACTCCCATTATATTAATTTAGATGACTGAGAAGTACGTAAATTTATACTCTATTGTTACTTCCCGATATTTTGTAGAAGAACTTAACTGTGGTTAAATTTCATGGGATAGTAAAGAGAAGTTCCAACTACCTTCAACTAATATTCTAGCACATTAGCCTCGGGTTGGAGTATGTTTGAAGCCTCTAAGCAGTCAATGGAGTGAACTACATTAACGAAGATCAAGATTAACGTCAAAGTATCAAAGAAATCTATCAATTTTCTTCTATGGAATAAAGTGAAATTTGAAACCTAACCCAACACAAGCATTTGGGCAGATGTACGGTTGGGTGGTGGCAGGGGTTAATTTGTAACTGTAAATCCTATATACTAGTAACACGACAAGATAAGTGAAGAACTACAAAGCACTGGTAACTAGACCATGGTATTCATCTGTACACAAATTTTTTTCCTGTCAAATTTTAGTCTTAGGAGAACGTTATTTCCTTCGTCTGATATTGAAACTGAGAGTATCAAAACTCATTCAAAATCTTCTTAGAGTTAACTATCCATAATATGAAATTTAAACTAACAGAATAGTTGGAATTGAATGGAATTATTTGGAGGTTCGAATTGACAGCAATTGATTGGGCCTTGGAATTGACTGGATTTTTGACTTGAACTTGGATTCAATTTTGGATTTGAAATGTGATTTGAAGTTGAATGGAAGGAAATATAATCATTGTTATTATTTTATTCATACAACTGCTGTGTATTTATCTTGTAGAGATGTCTCTCAAAGTATCAAATCGTCAATAATGGATGTTGCTTTAAATGTTGCCTTGATATATCGGTTGTACAATTGTATTGAATTTGTTAACTCTCTGCGATATTAGTTTTTGAACTTTAAGTACACAAGAAAAAGAATGCGTGATAAATAGAGTTTGGAATACATAATGGATATGTGGATCTTTTATTGTTTCATACAAATTTTCGCAACCACTGTTAAGAAATCCTCGCAAACATACCAGCGTTAATAATTGATGTAGATTAACAAACTAACTATCAGAAGCTAGTTATCATGATGTGATGATTTTCTTTCTGTATTTCTGCTATGAACTTTTAACTTATGTATTACAGCTTTGAGCTGAGCTTTTGTTAAGAAGTTGACTCTATTGATTCAGCTATGTCACCAGTTCGGTTGTAAATTTGCAAGTAATTAGAAAAGGAAACGATAAAGGTCAAAACTATATTTATCGTGCATTTTATTTATCTTACATTAGATTCAATTTTTATGATTTACTATATAAATAGAGTTCGCTTCATATGCTAATCGTTGCTCTGGCTTTTTCTGCAGAACATGGGTAAAAAATATTTTGACATTTAAGTCCCCGAACGGTATCAAGATAATCGCATAGTTAGATTTCTTATTCTCGGTAAATACATTTGAGATCTATTGGAGGATTTCCGGAACTGCTAATTATTCATATATAAAGTAACTGTCAGGGCTAACAATGCATCGGTGAAAACGATTCCTTTTCCAATATTGTAAGGAAGAAACTCGGGACTGTAGACTATAATACATGAGGTTCCTTCCTTTATCTCTTTGAAGAAATTGCGCACTAAAGAAAAACTTCGCCATAATGATGCTACTCATTGATAATACTTGATATAAGGGCACTCCAAACATAGGTGGGTAGCATGAGCCCAAATCTACCAATTGAATAAACTTGGTATTGTACACCCATCAAAGAATCCCCCGGAAATGTACATTGTTTGCGAATGCCATGTTATTCTTTCTTACCATCCTGAATCTAATTGATAGTTTGAATTAGACTATTGAAAGTTTTAATATGTGAACATTCGCAAATAATAGTTTGATACAGTCTTTTCTAACTGGTAATGGTGTTCTTTGTTTGAAAGGCTGTGGTTTCTTCAAAACTTGTGAAAAACTTACAAAAAAAAATCAAATGGGCAAAAAACTGGCACGATAAAACTCTTAAAACCCTTTTCATTTCCATTAATAACCTGAGAGTTTGAAAATGATTCTGCTTATCAGCTATCGAACTGAATGCTTTACCCATCTTAGACTTGTTCTGGTTGAATCAGAATCTATGCATCCAAAAAAGCGGCAAAATCGCCAACCGTTGAATTTTCTATACCAATTCAGTAAAAGTTACAATAAAATAGTATACTCGTCTCTTTGACTAAGTAGGGAGGCAGAACCAAAATGACTTAAAGTGGTTCAAAAAAAACTTATATAGGCTTATCATGTAATTGGATATTACATAGCGTTGTGTGAGATTTTCCCACGAAAGGGTGTGCTCACCAAAAAAACCAGCATATTTCTAACTTTGACAGAATATTCATATTCGGAAGATTTTTAAATCATATTGTTGACTATTTCGACTTTTCAGATGGATAGCAATGGAGAAGCAGACGAACAGCTATGTTAGCGTCGTCGTCTTTCCACCATGTAGATGATTTCTTTTACATATCCATTGATGACTTTTGCCTCTTTTCTTTTTGACAATGACGGATTACCCATAAGATAATTTGCGTTAAATTTAAGGGTGACTTACTTTGCCACAATTCTAGCGACTCTTGATAATGGAGAATGTGATGAATCAGGGGGAGGTTGATATTCAAGAGCGTGACAAACGTGTGAATCTCAACATAAGTCTTAAATCATTTATAATAAAAATAAGCTTTTAAATTTCGAGGAAAGCTTCACTAGCTCAGTTGGCAGAGCGTCAGTCTCATAGTTAATTCTAATTGTGAAATCTGAAGGTCGACAGTTCGAGCCTGCCGTGGAGCACTTGGTTTTTTTTGTTTTGGAAAATGTTTCCAACTTCCGTGGGAGGTTGCATAAGTGAAAATATATCAAAGCAGTAAATTAGCAAAAGTTTGAGAGGTCATTGAAAATTTTCAATTTGGTTTCATTCTATGCCGTACCAAAAAGCAAGAAAATCACTTTCACTCTCTCATGTTATATTTTTTATATGTTATCAATCTCGCAGCTCTACCTTTGAAAATTGTTAAACATTATGAATAATTAATGAAGCATTTTGCTCCAAAGTAAGCTGACGAGTTCTATAAACTCATCTTATTCGTTTTGGAAATGATGCTAATATAACTTGAAACACATCAAATTAATCATAGTTATTTCAAGCACACCCCTTAAGAGCATAATTTCCATCACAGAACCAGAAAAAAAAATTCCGTAGAAAATAAACTTTTACGCAACAAGATCTAAAGGTTGTAGATTACAGCAGTTGAAATTCATTGAAACGATGAAGGTTGTTGAATCACGATAAAGAAAATAAGTCCTATACAGTAATAACCAAGAAACTAAGCTCTTCCCTTTTTAAATTAGAAATTTAATTTGAAACTACTCTCCAGCAGCATCTTTTCTCAGTCAAGATCGTTTTGATTCTCACCATAAGTCGGAAAGTAACATAGGTTAGTGAGTATTGTCAAAGCAAAGCACACCAATTTTTTTGGTTACATACCCATATCCCATTGTGGTAGTAGCCATTTGGTGCTCAGGTAACGGTTATTCGGCTAGAGCTGCATGAAAACCTATCACCAGGTGTAGTTATTTTTTTCTTTTTAACACAAAAGAAAATTTTTATAAACTATTTAACTATCCTTTGAAATCCCATCGAAGGGAATTTATTAAGTTTTCTTTTCTTTTCTTTTCTTTCCTTCTCTAACTTGACATTCATTATTCGTTCTACATTTACAATATGGCTCAGTTATCCTCCGCAGGAAGTAATGCGATTATCTACCTAACATATGGGTTTATGTTAGTCAGTGCGTTATTCTTGGCTTGGAAATATGCAAATTCTTCACAATTTTTACAATCAAATGGAACTCAAAGGGGGATTCCGTTGGCATTGAATTTTATTGCTTCAGGTATGTTAATAACACCAACTAAAACTCCTCGTTTCTATTGAAAGATAATATTCAAAAGGGGCGAATAATAATTCTTTTTTTTTAACATTAACTTTACATTCTTACATTATAGACAGGTTTCGGAACTTAACATTATTCAGACAAACTAGCGGGTGTCCCTATATTTCTCGTTAGAAATAAAGGCGACTGAGAATATACCGTTTGAACTCGATCAAGTTAGTACTTGCGTGAGGAAAAGTTTGTTAAAAAAATGGCACATTAGTAATGCTGAATTATACTAACATGATTCTCTTAACAGCTATGGGGGTAGGGATTCTTACAACGTACGCTCAAATCGCCAATATTGCAGGTTTACACGGTCTCTTGGTATATACCATTTGTGGGGCAATTCCAATTGTTGGATTTGCATTAGTGGGTCCAATTATCAGAAAGAAATGTCCTGATGGATTTATCTTGACCGAATGGGTTAGACAAAGATTTGGTACTGTTACCGCGATATACTTATCTTTCTTCACCTGTTTGACTATGTTTTTATTCATGGTTGGTGAATTGGCAGCTATTAGAGGTGCGATTGAAACTTTGACTGGATTAAATGCTCTTGGTGCCGTTATTGTCGAATGCGCAGTCACTACAATCTACACATTCTTTGGAGGATTCAGAATTAGTTTTATCACTGACAATTTTCAAGGAGCATGCGTATTGATTTTAATAGTCATTTGTGCCGCTGGTATGGGCTCCTACATTGAAATTGATACTTCTAAAGTTGGACCAAGTGGATTATTGGAAGCAAATAAGTTGGGTTGGCAATTAATCTATATTTTATTTGTCGCGATTGTCACTAATGACTGTTTCTTATCTGGGTTTTGGTTGAGAACCTTCGCATCCAAGACGAATAAGGATTTGTGGATTGGTACTTCGATTGCGGCAACCGTCACCTTCATTATCTGTACTTTGGTAGGTACTCCTGGATTTTTGGCTGTTTGGTCTGGTGATTTAGAAGTTGGGGATGAAATGGGGTACAATGCTTTCTTTATCTTATTAGCGAAGATGCCTAAATGGATTGTTGCCTTTGTCATCATTTTCTGTGTTGTTTTATCTACATGTACGTTCGATTCATTGCAATCAGCCATGGTTTCGACCATTTCCAACGACATCTTCAGAAATAAGCTCCATTTGACCGTTACTAGATGTTTGGTTATTGTTATTATTATTCCAATTGTTATCTTAGCAGTCAAGGTCGCAGATAGTATCTTGCAAATTTATTTAATTGCTGATTTAGTTTCTGCTGCCATAATTCCTGCTATTTTCTTGGGTTTAAGCGATAGATTATTCTGGTACATTCGTGGATTTGATGTGATGTGTGGTGGGTTGGGTGCTTTACTTGGGGTTTTCATTTTTGGTACTGTTTATTACGGAACTGCCAAAGAAGGTGCCAAATTATTATTGATCTGGAATGGTATTTATAGTGCTGAAGATTGGGGTGCATTTGGTGCATTTGTCATTGCTCCATTCGGAGGTTTAGCCATTACTTTTGCTTCTGTGGGATTGAGAATCGGGGCATCGTACTTGATTAGCAACATTACTGGCAAACCTTTCACTGCTTTAGACAAGCCAGTGCCTACTGTTACTGAAGAATCCGAATCAATATATGGTTCCTTGGACGAAGAACAACAAAAGAAGTCAGCAACAGTTGCTTAATATACCTGAAGACGTTTATGATTTGAAATAGTTTTATTTGTATTAATTAATAGAAAAAATCTTACAATGGCATCGTAATAAATTTTACGTATAAGTATTGGCAGTAGCAAGGAGTGTCAGTTATTGATTTCTTTTCATTTTGAAAAGTTTTCGAATAGAATTTGAAATGAAAACTTCAGATATGTAAGTTCACATTACTTCTAATATAAAATTCCCGTTTTTAAGAACGATGGTCTCTCTGTCACCAGAAGAGGCTTTTTTGTATCTCCAAAAAACGGGTGTAGCGAAATGTGTGGCGCATGCACAGTTTATCCCCCCAAAAAATACGAGAAATTTCATGCACCCGTCAATTTCGACCAACCCCCCAAATTCCTGATTTTGTGTGTCATAATGTTCAAGCACAAAGATAGCCAACAAAGATAATCACCAAAACCTTAAAAATGCATTCATTTGATGTCTCATTCTCAAAGAGGCTCGTTCAATGTAGTTGTGCGATATTTTGGTGTTTATTAGCTGGGGGTCCAATTTTTGGGTTTGCTGCATTAAAGCCAATCTTAATCTATGAACATGTGTATGAACAAGTTTGTAATCCTCCATCTACATTTGAACCGACGTTGCTTGAAAACAATCAAATAGTTGCAAAATGTGTGGAACAAGATTTGAAATTAAATTTCATGTTTACTATAGCTGCTATGCTTACAAATGTCTCGGCCTTAATAATTGGGCGTATATTGGACAGTTATGGTCCTAAAATATGTGGATTAATTGGATCACTTTTACTTTATCTCGCATGTTTTACTTTCATTTTTGCAAAGAAAGCATTGTTATTTGATCCTTATTTAGCTGGATATGGTTTGTTAGCATTGGGTGGGCCATTTGTGTATATTTCTTCGTTTCAACTATCCAACTCATTTCCCAAAAAGAGTGGAACAGTATTGGCACTAATATCAGGTGCATTTGATGCATCCTCCGCTATATTCTTATTATACCGTTTTCTATACACACAATCCAAAGCAAGTTTCCCCTTGGAGAAATTCTTTGCCATGTATTTAATAGTTCCAACATTCATCACCTTAGTCCAAATCACAATTATGCCCAACAAATCATATAACACAAGTCCAAATAATACATTATGTATCAATGATCAAGAAAATGTTGGACATACAGTTTCATCTGCCTCGCTGGGATCTGAAATCACGTCGTTGCTAGAACCACTGTCGAATCCCATGCCACATTATGATTCGATGGGAGATTCGTTAAAGCAACCATATGCTGAAGAAGGCGAGGAGAATTTGGTTACGAATTCAGGGGGGGTGTTTGGAATTTTGCATGGATATTCTTCGGTGTATCAACTTCATACTTATTGGTTTATTTTGATTTGTTTATTCAGTATTATTCAAATGCTAAGATTGAACTATTTTGTAGCTACTATTGGAACTCAATATCAGTACTTATTCGGATCAGTTGAGTTGGCGGAACAACTCAATAAGTTTTTTGATGTTGCCTTGCCATTAGGTGGACTTATTAGTATTCCGTTTATTGGTATGTTTTTAGATTATTGTTCGACAGTCGTGGTTTTGACTGGCTTGATTTGTATATCATTAGCTATTGGGATATTGGGGTTGTTTCCCAATTATACAGTGGCTGTCGTGGGGATCTGTTTCTTTGTGGCATATAGACCATTATTTTATACTACAATTCTGGATTACTGTGCTAAAGTTTTTGGATTTGAAACCTTTGGAACAGTTTATGGAACAATTGTATGTGTCAGTGGCTTTTTTAACTATTCCCAAACTTGGTTTGATCAGTTAACTCATACGACATTTGAAATGGATCCCCTTCCAGTTAATATTTTACTTGTCTTACTGAATGGAGTTATTGGATTAATTACAGTTCTCTATGTTAACGTTCAAGCGAGACAGTATAATGCTAGAAAGTCACGGCTTGATCAGTAAACATCGAATTATATAGAGTGTTTAGTGCGAGTACCATAAAGAAAATAAGAATTTTGCTTAGCGTCACCTTTGCAACCATACACGTTGCCAAGAAATGGTTAATTCCCTGTGATCTTTTTATGAGAGCTTTAAGGCACATGGACTCTCAAAGTAACCAACAATGTAACTTTAAGACAAAAAATGAGATGTTTCTCGTTAATGCAGAATCATGTTAAATGGCTAGCTGACATAATTTGAGCCCTGTCAAATACTCGAACAATGGAATTTCACACAAAAGTGGTGGTGGAATGACGAGAAAAATTCCTTCACCAATCTCAAAATTCTTTTCACTGCAATTTCACTTGCCATTATTTTGATAACAGCTTTGAAATGACATGAAGACCATAATTCCAATCTTATTCCTCATTGAAATAGTCCTATGTTCTATAGGTGATACTTTACCAGAGTTTCAAATATGCTTACAACAATGCCCTCCATGTAGTAGTTCACTCAATCTACTTTGGTCATGTGAGGCGCAATGTAATTATGAATGTCAACAATATGTTACTGATCAAAGAGAGCTTTCGGGATTAGAAATGGTTCAGTTTTATGGAAAATGGCCATTTATTAAAGTGTTCGGTATCCAAGAATTCTTTTCTACTGTATTTTCCTTGGGAAACTTTTATGTTAATTACCGAAACTTTGCCAAGATTTATCGACAATATCGTAGAAATGAAAGAGAATATCGAGTAATGTATTTTCAATATGTGGTCTTGTTAGTTGTTAGTTGTATTGGTTGGACTTTTAGTACTATTTTCCATTTGAGAGATACTTCCCAAACTGAGACTCTTGATTATTTTGGTGCCTTTGCAATAATGTTGGCGAATTTGAATGCGATCTTTGTTCGTTATTTTGCTTTGTTTAAGAAGCCAGCGCTATTGAAAGTTTGGGTGACATTGTTGGTAATAGTCTTTATTTATCATTGCAACAAATTATTAACAAATTGGGATTATTCGTATAATACGAAGATTAATGTTATCATTGGGTTATTTGGTATGATATTGTGGATATTACATTCATTGAATACGTTTAGGAAATACAATAAGAATTATTTAATTTATAATAACTCAATTCAATTGTTGCCATATGAAACAAAATTGCTTAATAAATTGAACTATCTTTCAGTTGCAAAGTCCAAGTTAATTCCTTTAATTCCAATTTCAAATAATATATTTTTGTTGTGTGGGTTGAGTTTTGAATTAAGGGATTTTCCTCCGATTGGGAGATTAATTGATGCTCATAGTCTATGGCATTTGGTGACTATATTTCCAAGCATTATCTGGTATGATTGGAATATTTGGGATATTGAGATGTTAAAAATTAGCAATACTATGAAGCTACCCATGAAATAGCCACTGAGTTATTCTATACAAGAGTAACAGATTGATGAAAATTTCCAATTCTTGTGAGGAAAAGGGGATGGGATAAGTGCGTGGGTATATTGAAAAATATTCGTAAAGGTCGTATCGCCACCTGTCTCGAGTGTTAATATTTTTCTCGGGTAGTAAGGGATATGGTTGAATGTGGCAAGGGGCGATGGATGTTGATCACGAGATTAGGATATCCCTGAAATTATTTTTAGAGGGTAGAAACGAAACTGGGAGTCATTTTATATTTAGACTATATAGACGATAATAGATCCTTTGGGTAAAGGAGCGTGCAAAGGAATATATAAGAAAAATAAAACCTAAGAACCTATATAACGAAAAGAAATGAAACAATAACTATAAGCTGTAATTACAAGAGATAATAGTGGGGGAACTATTTGTTGTTATTTCCTATTGGTGTGGGGTTGAAGGTTTATCGAATGAAATTGGTACTTTTTTCAAATTATGAATAAAACCAAGAAATCTTTGGAGTTGCGACTGGATGACCTTTCTCTCCATATCATTGTTTCTTATTGTCATGTATGTAGATGCCCCTTGAAAAATTCACAATGTCATTGTAAAGTAAAAAAAAAGGTTGCAAATGGAATTGGTAGTCAACATGAAAAGAATACTGCTAAACACATTTTTCAATTAGGTAGCAATACATATTAAACCTCCCCCGATCCATTAAATCGTTATCTCTATGCATAAACAGCCTTCGTCTTAAATTAAAACCACATAAAACGGATGACGTAGAAAATTCGTATAATAAATAAAATTTGAAAATATAATGCAAGGAAGTATTCTTCGGAATGGAAGGAATGCAAAAATGGTGGGAGTTTTTTAAATGGATTGATTGGACTTTGTGCAAGATCTGGGTCAAACGGGACTTAATGGTTTGGCCCTTTCTTTACTTAGCCTTCTTCTAAGGTAAACTTTAGTAAATTTGAATAGGATTGATATCAAGATTATAGTGAAAATTGCCTTTATTAGGACGCTAACTGTCATTAACTCTGAAAAGTCGATTGTTTTGCATTTTGACCAAAAATCATTGACCGTAGAACTAGGTGCCACAGCCTTGGCATAAAATTTATGTTCCTCTAATAAAGATTTATCATCCGTGGGAGAAGGTATCATTTGTAATATTAATATGATACAACGTTTATCAAATGTAGATGACTTAGCGAAAGTATAGTAGTATCAATTATAAATAAGCAACCCTTTTGGAAATGTTAGTTTTTAAAAATAAGAGAGATGTGCAAATCTATTTATATATTTCATAAATACGTTTAAATTTAGGGCCTATGGGATATAACCGTAAATGTGAATTTACTAAAAAAAAATATTTTTCTTAAAATCTAAAAATTACATCACAGGTAAGACCCAAAACAAAAATAAATAATTGGAGCATAGCTTAGCATAAACATCATCCACACAAAACACTGCTCCATTTTGTATGGAACTTTGCCCTCTTAATTAATGTTTTGTGCTTTAGCAGATTTATCAAAATGCCAAGCGTATCGTTTCAAAGTGTAAACTCTTGTTCCCCCAGGCCTTTTTCCTTTTTGCCTACAGCAATTTAAAGCAATAGTTCTTAAAAAAGCCCAAAAATAACAATTTTAAAAGAAAAAGTAAACAGTAGTGCACATAAACAAATCTAAATGATAAAATGATGGGTAAAAAATATTTTAGATTGTCACTCCGGAGATTTTTTATTGCGAGAAAGATTGTGATATTTTTAGACAATACGAACAATTACTATTTACTATTAATAATCAAAGGATAAAACAACATAAACACTAAACGATCCGCTAAACCAAACACACAATACACTTGTATTGTGGGTGTTATACAGTGCAAATTTTGCTTATAACTCGGCCAAAGTGATTACTTAATAGAAATTTGTGTTACGTAGAACTCTTTTCTTCTGTTGCTTATTTGGAAATATCTCTTGGCAAACGCATACAACTGTGCAAACCATCTACTTTCTGAAACCTGCCTCAAATGCCGCCTTTTTTCACCGGAATCTACAGTAACGTGCGAGTTTCCCCTATGTTCTTGAGATGTTGTCTTGCGGAAAGCAAAAAAAATGTGGTGAATGTTGCCTAGGAATCATGTTTTCAATCTGGTATATTGTGAATGCACAATTGAATTGCACAAGGTAATAAAATTATTGTATCACTTTGACAATCAAACTGAAATTTGTTTTTTGTGACCCTATGCCACGTTTAAACTTATTGACATACAATCCCATTTATTTCCTCCTCGTCAAAGGAAGTTGAGAGTATATCTCGGGTATTGTTGACTGACTTGAAACTCTACAAAGTGTAATCACAAGAATTATTCGGAATCCGTGTCCTCAATTATCTTTAAATGACCATGATCCCCAATATCAGAACAGTTGTCAAGATAATTTCTTGATTAGATATCAATAACAACTCCTGATACCAGACAACAAGTTACGCATTTTTAGGGTGCTTCGATATTTGGAAATAATTTATGTTCTTTTCTAATAATTAACGGGCAGGCGAACATAGATAGATGCTCCTGAAACATCTTATCCGGTACTTCTTGGTACATATAATCACGTAACTTCGTCTCCGATTTCAATTATAGTTTTAGTACTGGTGTCTTATAATATACAAAAAAATTAGTTATAAATGATGCTATTTCAAGCTACAGGTTGTATTGTGTTGAGTAAATAAAATTATGATAGAACAAGTATGAAATCCCCACAATTAAAACTTCTTCTCATCTTTCGAGATTGGATCATCTAGGAGATTTTCGGACGTTCAATAGCAGGCATAAATGATTAGAACACACTGATAACTCACCTTTATGCAATTTATTGTTCGATCTAGTTCGACATTCTTGATCTTATTATTCTTCTTCAGGCAATATCTTTGAAACTGTGGAAATCTACCGGTTGGAATAATGTAATTTGGAAATGATCGATTTACTGAATGTGAATTTCAGTGTAAAGTTCGATATACTATACCCTTTCTTTGTAAGGTTCTTCCTTAGAAGTTTATCAGTCTTCCTTGTTTTTCTTGGGACCACTTCCGTGTCCTTTTCTAATTGCTTCAATTCATCCTGAAGGGTCAGTTTGTGTTGAACGGGACTACCGCTATAATTCAGTCCACTCTGCTCCCGCAATGCCGTATCCTTGTTTTGAAAGGGTTTTTTGGTTCATGTGGCAATCACAAAAAGACTGGATGGGAAGATGCATCGTGCTTTATTTTGGAATCTCTCCCGGGATACTTGGCTTTCCAGATACTAATCAGCTGGAATATTGGACGTTTAACGTTATTGTCTTAGATAGGTTCTCCATTCTAGAAATTTGTTACACGCGTGGTTACTTTACTTCGTCTGAAGTTTCGGGAATAGTGACGTGAGTATTTGGGGGCAATTCTTCTAGTTGTAAAAACTTTTGGAAGGGTTTTCTTAAAGTTATATTCCAATTAATTGGTTGTTTAGGTAGTGTTGAATTGTAAAATTTGCTTTATCTGTGAATATTCTAGAAAGAGAAGCAAGTTAAATTGTACATGTGTAATCTTTTTCTTTATAAATATTTCGCAAAAACAGGGTGATTGTTCTAATATGGCATCTCCAAACAGCAATAGTTCGTGGCAGGAATTGGACTTCTATGAAGGCTTTCTTAAGTTTCTTTGTTGAAAAGTTGAAAGTAAACGAATAATTGTATTGTTACGGTCTCCAGGCGAGCCAAACACATTGTTATATAAAAATGTAAGATCCACTCCTTTAATTCTTAGCAACAATTAAGCTGGTTGAGATTACAAAGAATTCGTCAAACCTCTTGAACTTAAATAGAAGCTGTGGTTCTCTAGCGTCAATTCGAATTACATAGAAAGCAGTTCCACTATCCAAAGTGAAGAAGAAAATTGCAAAAAAATGGACGAGTCCGGAGTCGAACCGGAGACCTTTCGCATGCTAAGCGAACGCGCTACCAACTACGCCACACGCCCGTTGTCCTTTTTTACCTCTTGAAGTATTAGTATTCGTGGACTTTTTATCGCGTGATCCGGATTATTAAATGGAAATAAGCACTTTAAATTATTCTACTGGTCAAATATCTAGGTGCTGGATTTCTTTCTGTTTATTTTCCAACCTAGACGGTTACTAGAGTTAGATTTGTTGATCAAACGGGGTTATTAGTATTTTCAAAAAAAATTCGTAAGAGATTAACAAAAAGTTTCAGTTTTTTTTGGCTTTTCAAACACTGTTATTTACATCTTTTAAGTTCCACTAGATCTATGTAGTTCTTATACATGCCAGCACACAGAACTATCTTAGTAATGGATAGAACAAATAACAGTAAATCTCAGGAAAGAAAATTAGCCTACTCAAAAAGCTAGGAAAACTTCTTATAGGCAGCCTTCTACAAGGGCACATGAACAACAGCACCATTTTTTTTCTTGTAACCCCCAGAAGTCAGAAATTATCACCCCACGGTGGTCAATTATTATGGAGTGGGACCAGACGGCCCGTATAATGTGGAATTTCCTCGCGACAGTAACCTCATTTTTGTTTTAGCACCACCAACCAGCCTAGAAGAGGGTTGTAGGGCCTTTTTTTTCTTTGTTTTATTGGGAAGAGGTCTGTAATAACACTCAGGGGGCGTAATTCAAGGAAATTAGATCTATAGACTATAAATACTCTCAAATGAAGAGTCGGTATATCACAGCATGTTTCGACATTCGAAAATTTTAAACCAAAGAGGGTTTCAAATGGAATGGTGTACCAAAAGTACAAGAGTAACTACTATCACAAAATTGTATCAAGAAAACGTCTCTTCCCAAATCATGAAATATCACAGCATGAGTAATCGATTTATTGACATCATGAATTATCCAAAACAAAAGTAACCAGAGAAAAGGAGCAAAATCATGTAGAAACAATTGGCACATTTGCTACCGAAAAAGAATTTCATCTATTTTGCAACCATTTTCACAATTCATTATCTGAATAATCAGATTCACCAACAATTTCGCTATTCCCAGTAACACAAGAATAAATCAAGGAATATTCATTAGTGGAATTCTTACCTACTTGAAAATTAAATCGAATTGGTGAATTTTTCTGGATTAATTTCAATTCATCATTCATGATCACATCTGAAACTAATATGCAATCAAAATTTTCTGAAACTCTAATCAAGACCTTGGCAATTATAGCAATTGGAGTAGGATCTAAGTAATAGTTTTTGGAAAGGTCGATATTTATTAATTTACGCCAATCCATAACGTTCCAATTCTTAATGGATTTTATTTTTGAATGACGGAGATGGACGGCTTCGATGGATTGAGGGAGAATAAAATTATTGTAACGGAAGTAGGTTGTTAATCGATTGTAGGAAAGTGATAATTCCCTTAATTTTGAAAATCGATAGAACAGACCAATGAATCGACGAATCTTGAGGTGATCTAATCTCAAATAAATTAACGAATCGGGGAGCGTGTTCAAGTCGATTTGGGGAACGAATCCTGTCGAAATTTCCAATGTGGTTAATTTGTCACATTTAGAAAAGTCAAATTTATGAAAGTTTTCGTTGGAAATATTAAGGTTTAATAATGATAAAAGTCTCAAACTGTTTGAGAAAACCACCAGTTTCATATTTTCCGTAATATTGCCATCATTTTGGCGAGTTCCAACTAGTCTTAAAATTTGTAAATTGCAGGGTAAATTCTCTAACCAATTAGTTTCATCAATATTTAATCTACGCAAATTGAATGCATTAAGTTTTCTTAAACTTGAAGGCAATTTGAACAACGGATCATCAAATTCAAATTCATGACTAATCCACAAGCTTTCTAAGTTGTCGTTTAATCTTAATTTTGAGCTTTTGTTAATCAGAGATGGGATGTCCAAAGTCTTCATTCTGTTGCAAGGCAAGATATTCAATTCATTCAAACCATCACATAATCTAATCAAGGTCATGCTCGATGGTAAACTAGACGAAAATGAGTCACTTGATTTGAAGGAATTCCCAGTTATGTTCAAAGTCCTGAAATATTGCAATTGATTCAAATTCGTAGATCCAATATTTCTTAATCGATTATCATCTAAGAATAACCCACGTAATCTCATTGGGAAACTCACTTGATCAACAAATTCAATATTCATTGATCTAAAATCAAGGAATGAAATCAGCTGTGGGAACTTCAAACTTTCTAAGGATCCAACAAAGCCCGCCAAGTTGGATAATGTTAACGACTGCAAATTTGGAGGCAATTTCAATTCATGACAGTTAATTTGTATATAATTGCAATTCTTAATGGTCAACGTTTTCAACGAAAAAGGTAATTTGAACTCTTTCCCAATTCTAAATGTATACATCCCAAAAGTACTAAAGAAATACCTTGGCATACTTCTAACCAAAATGTTTATAATTTCTGCATTTTTCAAATTATCACAATCAATAATTAATGTTTCCAATTTTTCTGGAAACTCACTCAATAGAAAGAATCCCGGTGATAATAATGCCCCAATCCATTCTAATTTACGTAAATTGGTGTATTTCTCTAACCCCTCCAATTGAAATAGGTTCTTACATTTGTTGAAGACCAATTCTTGAATTTGTAATGGGAGTTTAGCATTGCTCAATGTTTTAAGTTCTTCACAATTTACTTCAAAACGTTCAAGATTACACAAGTCGGTCATTGAGATTGAAAACTGTTCAAACTCAAGTCCAAAATCAACGCTAATGGAAACAACAAATTCTCTTAAACTCTGAGGAAGATTCAATTTCTCACTACGAACTCTTAAATCAAAAATATTCAAATATTGTAAAGTCTTAGGTAAGCATTCCAAATCCTCTTGATCGATTTGTATTTCTCTCAATGTCAATCGATTCAAACTCTTCAATGATTCGAATAATTGTTTAGTATTCCTGATTTTACCCATATATATCAATTCCTTCAAATTTTGTGAAAACGAAACTTTATCAACAGGTACGGCGAATAATTCCAATTTGGAGATGTTATAGGGTAGTTCAGATATGCGATTGAGCAAACTCCACCAACTATCCTCTCGCCTATGTATAACATAATTCAATCTAATCATGCGAATCATTATATTTTCAGCTTTTTCAATGATTAGAGGAGCTTGTTGCAACACCTCAAAAAATGACAAATGATTGTTGAACTGAATGAATTTAGGAAAGAATTGAAGTTTATCCACTGTTTTGATTAGTGAGATTGAGTTAGGAAAGGTTATCGTTGATTTCATATCATATTCTTCTGATATTGGCGTATAATCGGAACATTCTTTATCTTCACTAACAAATGGATCTTCAATTTTATCTAAACCTTCATGTTCGACAATAACCTTTGAGAATAATTTGGATAATATGAATTTCCTGAAGAAAGGAATGTCCATTAAGAGTTTTTGAGAATGGTCAGGAATACAATTTACTATCAATTGTGTTACCTCTGGAGGCAATGTAAATAGTTTGGTAAGAACCTCGTCTGACATTATAAAAAAGGGGGTATTAATTAAGGGGTAGTGAAAGTCAAGACAGTTATAAAGTTTAGTAGGAGCAGCAACAATGTTAAACAATATTCAATTACAAATCTCAGGATTAGCGAATAAGTTAAGGGATACAAAAACAATTGTTATTTATATACTCAAATTTCTTGGTTGGGATGTTGCAAAACGAGTTGATGAGATCATCCAGAAGTTTTCAAAAACGTAAAATTTTATGGTTACATCTACGACATTTCTTATCAGTGAAGTACGACATTTATAAAAAATCGATGATGTCATGCTACAACGCGACATCTTAAAGCCACAATGAATTCACAATGAAGGTTATTGGTATAACCATGATTTCGGAGTATTTACAAAGCAGAAGAACAATAATTCAACAAAGTAACTGCTTATTGAGACAACTAGCTAATTGCGTAGTTTTCTAAATTAAACGATAGCCCCACAATTGTTTAACCATAGAGTAGAGAATTACGCAAGCCACAAAACAACCGTGAGTCAGCATTTTTTTCTTATCAATGTGTATAACAATCAGACAATTGAGTCTTATCAAATTAAAATCTAAAGGAGATACATTTCGTGACCATTGCGCAATTCATATTTGTATACGATTATTTGAGCGAATGCTTCGCCTGTTTGGGGCGGGAGGAAGTTTTAGATATGTATTATTATTTCCTTTCCCAAGTTTCGGTCAATCTTACTGGGTGAAATTAATCATGTGAAGAAGGAGATAGCATCTCACGATCTACAGTAAAGAAAAAGATAATCGAATAAACAGCCCAGTGAAGGGCAACCCAGAACAGTTGCAATGTTCTAAAACAGTAGAGTGCAAGAAATTCCTTTGGGGACTAACACTAACTTGTTTGCCAAACCTCAGACATGGACAATAGATTTAATATTGTATATTCATGCATTTAAATTAGTATAAATATAAATAAACTATCTCTAATCAACTTCAAACCATTTTCTTTATTCCTGTTACTCTTATTTCCTCTTAAACATTAATTTCTTCCAGATTGACTTCTTTTTTTCACCGCTCCCACTCAGTCCAGAATCATTGCTCTTGGTGCTCTTAATCCCACTCCCGTTAGCTCCACCCTTGTCGGAAACAACGCTACTACCTCGCCTCTTTTTCAAATCACTACGTAATTTCTCATTCTTGGATTCTTCATCGTCATCGTAACTAATCAATGATTTCACTTTATATATCGGTGAAGGATTTTCATCATCATTGGCTCCGGAAGTACTGCCCGCAATTCCTCCTGGAGAGCTTTGTGATTTATAAATTGCATAAATCTTTTCATCAAGTTTCAAGGCCTTATTTTTCGAGTTTAAAGCCGCCATGAAATTAGTAGATTCAATAAATGAATTATCGGATACTACTGTAATCAAATCAAGGTATTTTTGCGGATCAGTAAATGAACGTTCATGCAATGTTTTGAGAGTCTTTTGATATCTGTCTCGACGCAATTCTTCGGAACTAGAGTTTAACTGATTCGTTAATTCTTCTGGATTTTCGAATGATTCAATTGATGATATTTCTGAATTTTCGGATGAATGGGCAGATGCTGTATCGGAAGAAGGTGTTTTTTGGATGGGTGGTTTGTCTTCAACTGTTGGGCTGGGTGTCGCTGATGAAAATACAATTTTGGGTGCGGCGATTTGATCACTGCTGAACTTCAAAGTGGATGAGCTTGGCTTAACATCAGGTTGGGATAAGATACCATTTCCCACGATTAAGACGGGGACAGTAGAATACTTTAATATATAGGAAGATAATTTTATCAAGTATTGTTGATGAGAGGCTGCCATTTTGATTGGGTATTTGAAATTAAGATTTGATGATTTAGTACCGATGATGATAATATTTGGTTGATATTGTTTAAAGAGCTTTTGTAGCATGTACTTTTCACCATATAGTATCTTAACTGTACTTAAACCTGATTCTTCAGGATTATCAAGAACAAATTCAACTGTGATTTTTAACTTCAAATTTAATTTAGCTGAACATTCAACGACATAATCCAACAAATTGCTGCATTTATTATGTAAGAAATCATATATTGATGTTTTCTTCCTTCTATTGGTATAATCTTTAATGAAACTATTGGGTATCAAGGCAGAGATTATCAAATAATCTCCATCAATTAAAAAGTTACTTTCTTCAGATTTGTGCTGATTAATCAACAATAACCAATCTATAGAGTTCCATGTATGCTTTCTTCCATTTAAGACAGTTAACAAAGTTCGATTGTATTTCATGGTATCAAATTCAGCATGTTGAACTGTTAAACTTATTGATCGGTAGTTATTTTCATTTGAACTAGGATATATGATTTTCTTTGTTCCTGATTGTTGAGAAAGAAGACTACTAGGTGTCGTACTGACTCTTCTAGTGGGAGACAAATAATACGTTTTCTGATTATCAAACTTAAACTTATCTAAATCATGAATTGATTTCGTTTGAAATTGAGGATCTAAAGCTAATAATTCTTCATCAGTCATCCCAGCATATGATTTTCTTCTAGGAGCATCTGTACTTGCAATGCCACTTGGTGGTGGCGGAGGTGTTTTTGGCTCAGCCATAATTTCATCTTCACTGTGATAGCGTATAGTTGCCTTATCAATATCACCACCCTCTTGGTATAAATGGTTTCTCATATTGTATTCTAATTGTTGTTCACTTACTTTATTTTTAAGAATGGATTTTGAAGGGGGGTCAGGTAACTTTAACTTCTTTCTAGGCACATACGTATTTTGTTTTGATACCAAAGCGTTAAAAGTAGATTCAAAACTGGTAACATTTGCTGCATGAGAAGCCGAACTCAATGATTGAGGAGCAGAGTATAAAGAATAGGACGGTTTGAACATCGACGGCGTGGCTAAGTTATAAATAGCTTGATTAACAACGACATTAGAGTCATCATCAGGATGTAAGTTATTGAATGAGACTCTTCTAGTATATGGAGAAGTGTAATTTAGCTGATCATGGTGGTGGTGGTGGTTATCATCATCATCATCATCCAGTGGTGATGCTCTCCTAGCATTTGGTTTAATGTTGTAAGGATCTGAGGATAAAAGTGGATCAGACGGAGTACTATTATTGGTAGATAATACTGCTGACATATGATGAGGAAGATTTTCTCTGAGGATCTATTGTTGCTATAGTAAACTATTTGGGGGCGTGCAAGTGGTTTTATATGTGGAATGTGTTGTTTGATGTTTAACCAATTGAATTTTATGACTTAGTATGGGGTAAAAATTTAAGGAAGGCTTAGCTTTCTTTTTTTTTTTCTGCTTAATTAACTTACTTTTTATTGTTGTGACTGAAATTTGTGAAGGTGTCTGCAATTACAGTAATAAAGCAAGAAAAAAGTTTTCACGTGAATGGGGGTCTATACAGATACAATATTGTAAGATGAGAGATATTATATATTGATAAGATGATGAATCAATTGTAGTTTATTCTATATTGCTTTAAAAAGCCTAAAATGTTAGTTGATGTTCAAGATTAACCCAGGAAAAAAAAATCGAACGGTTTGGTTAGTATTTAAAGTAAAGGGAACGAAAAAGTGAAATCTTGTTATCTTTAAAATAATTTTACTGCAAGATTGTATTGTGTATAAATTGCCATCCACACCTAGGCACAATTGCTTATTTTCTTTATTATTATTCTTTGTAAAAGCCAAGATAGAGAGAAATCTGTACAGAGCATTGCCATTTCACAGTATTTTTTGTTATTGTTCACTTTTCCATCCCATTATTTCAATTGTTTATTTTTTTTGACCATGCTCTTGTTAATGAGAAACCTTGTTAATCCATTAGGTTTTCCACATTGTTGACGTGAAGTTTTTAGATTATTTCATACTTACATAGTAGTAAAAACAATACTGGATAATAATAAGGTATTAGCCCACTTTTGCAAAGTCTATTATCAAATATGCAAGAGATAAAATGCAAGTACAGCAAGCACATGGACCAGGGGCACTACACGACGCACCATCACCAATAAGTAACATAAGCCAAGAAACAAATGATATACATAGAACACCTTGTTTCATTTTAATTTCCGCTTGTGGTAACACAAAATTATAACATCTTATTTAACTTACCCTGCGTGATGATGTAACTGAACAACAGGAACTAATATTTTCACACAAGAATAAGAACAAGAACATGAACATGAACAATAACAACCACAAGTTTACACTATCTGGAATTACCACGAAAAACGAATTCACTACTTTTAAGGCAACATGAACTAAATTCCTATTCGCTAAAGTTTAATACTGCATTATGCCGAGAAATTGATACTTGGCCATTTAAGATGTTGCTCCCCCCTGTTAAGCTTTCTTACCATATCACTATGCAACTTATGAGTATGTTTTGTATGTTTTTTATACCACTCATAACCCAATCACTTCGTTCTTGTGATGATGTTACTTTAGTTTCTTCTTCTTGGCTTGTATTCTTGAATCTTCGACGGTTCAGGCAACTCCCCTCATCTTGTTTCATAATGGAAAAACAAAGCCCATGTTTCATCACAACCTACAGCTCGCTAAATAAGAGTAATTAACTCGGAAATTGATAGTCTATTGTAAAATATGATATTACAATTATGAAAAAAAATAAATTCATAAAATTTGGAAAGAGAATTTATCACAAAGTTCTGTCTTGATGAGAAAGACAAAGATAACGATGATGGGGGAAAATTAAAGGGTTTCAAAAAACCCTTTGACTGGCCAATGAAAATACACTAAGTAGATTGAAATAACCCACCTCACGGGCTCAGAATACACCCACATTCCTTGTACCAAGTACATATAAAGAAAACCGAAATCACAAGAAAATAATCAATACATTGCATAAAGTGTATGTCATTATGAAAAGATAAATTTGATAGTTCATTTTATCTGATCAAGGTGTAAAATTTTTTTTCCTAATTATAATTAAAGTAAAATTTGTGTTACTTGGTAAGAAGTTTATAAGTTACGTTTGTTGTTCCAAGGATTATGAACTATTTCAATGAAAATCCCTCAAGTGGAATAAGAGTAAAAGAACATTCTGTTCTGAATCCAACTGTTTCTAGGCAGAGAAATCGGTTGTTCATTGGGATCGTTTCGTTAATTATTTTTTTCTACTTTGTTGAGATTATTCTGCTTTTATTCCATCATTCAGTAAAATTAACAAGCAATGACTTTATTTTTATATAACTCTCAACAAGCTGAATCAACAAAGGTAAATTGCAAGATTTATGACAATATATCACCATTCATTAGTAGATAAGATTTCTCTTATTAAAAGAAAACGTTTATCTAATTGAATTAGCTGGTTGCAAACTCAACTGGGTCCTTATTCTTGCCATAATTTCCTGCATGTGAATGACATGAGGCTGAAAACATATCTAATAGCATCAATTTTTTTCAAATTTCAGTTAGTAAACAAATACAGTAATTACACATACACCGCGATGAGATGTTAATATGTCTATATATTTCCATTAGCAAAAGTTACCCGAGAGAATTAACAGATACACTACTTTGAGAGTATATATACTTGATTCCATACATTTCTCTCTAATAATACGAAAATATTTATTCATTTTCTTGGAGTGTTTGTTTTTCAATTGTTAATAACTATTAACGGAATTATAAACAAATCTAAAAATAAAGTTAAATAAATTAAAACAATTAAAAGAATCTCGAAAGACTTAAAGGCAGTACAAATATTTCAATTCAATCTAATAAAACCAATTTTTTCTTTCTCTTTTTAAAACAATTTAACCCCTTCTTCTTTTCTCTTAATATTTACCATATAGGGATACCAACCACATTTCACATATAAGCATTCACTTTAACTTTAAAATTGACTTAGCTTACATTCAACAAACTTGTAATCATCACCGCTTGACTTCCCCCATAATTTTTTTTTTTAGCCCAGAAAACAAAAACAAAAAATTCCCTTGCAATGTCTGGTAATATTATAGTGAGTGACCCTTGGTTTGACCCAATTCCAGTTGAAGATTTCAAGAAAATCAATCGGTTAAGCAGACAGAATGTCCCCCATGAAAGACCAATTGAACCTGAAGATAAGATTGGGAATTATGATATTAGGTGTGGACCAATTTTGAAATTATTAGGAACTCATGAAAATGGAAAACTGAATTATCGTGGCTCTTTACTCTTGGTCGTTAAAAATTCTCCAGAACTGGCTCCTCCTGCGATTACATACAAGATTGGTCCAAGCACAACTGATAATAAAGAAGAAAAGTTTTTGAATGGAGAGTTTCCAAGTGTCAAATTCTTTGAACGTCATGGTTATTCATTCTTTAGGTATTCGATTGAATTAGATTTGAAACCCTATGAACAAAAAGTTGAATATTATATTGAAGATCACTTTAAGAAATCATTCCAATTTTATATCCCATCAATTGAACAATCAATGAATGTAATTTCTTTCTCATGTAATGGATTTTCATTGGGCCTGGATGCTTCAGAATATCAATCCTCAATGTGGCTCGATGTGTTAAACAAACATGCTGATCAACATTATCATGTCATGTTGGGAGGTGGGGATCAAATCTATTGTGATTCTATCAAATTACAATCACAAGCTTTACAAGAGTGGACAAAGTTGGATTCACACAAAAAATTGACTTTTAAGGTCACTGATGAAATTGCTACCGAATTCGAAGATTATTATCTTGAACATTATATGGATTGGTTCGGAAAAGGGTTTTGGATTGGGAAAAAATCAAGAACATTAGAACCATTGTTCCCATTGACAATGTCTCAAATCCCAAGTGTCAATATTTATGATGATCATGATATAATTGATGGATTTGGTTCATATGATCATTCGACAATGTCATCGGAAATTTTCCGTAGTATTGGGAATTTGGCATATAAATATTACATGCTCTTTCAACATCAATTGAACCCCGATGAAGAAGCTCATGAAGAGGATTCTTGTTGGGTTTTGGGTGATAAACCAGGTGAATACATTCAACACAAGAATCATTCGAATTATATTCGATTAGGTAAGGAGATTGCCTTATTGGGATTAGATTGCAGAACTGAGCGGAAATTACATGAAATTGTGTGTCCTGAATCGTATAAAAGGACCTTTGATCGTTTAACTAAGGAAATCACGGCCAATTCGGATATAAAACATGTATTGGTAATGTTGGGAGTTCCAATTTTTTATCCTCGTTTAGTTTGGTTGGAATGGTTATTGACTTCCACTGTCTTTAAGCCAGTTCGTAAATTGGCTGAAAAGGGTGTTCTTGATCGAGGATTAGTTAATGAGTTTGATGGGGATATTGAAGTTTTGGATGATTTGAATGATCATTGGTGTGCAAAACACCATAAACGTGAAAGAAATAAGTTGATTTTGGATCTTATTGAATTTCAAGCTAAGAATGAAGTTAGGGTGACTATCTTATCGGGAGATGTTCATTTATGTTGTATAGGTAGAATGAAGTCGAAATTCCATCATCATAGGCTTTCTCATAAATTATTACAAGGAGTCGATGATGCCAATAAGGAAATGTTACAATCACCTGAATGTGATCCTAGATTAATGTTCAATGTTATTAGTTCTGCAATTACAAATGTTCCACCTCCGGATCCTATGGCTTCGTTACTTAACTCTAGAAGTAAGATTCATCATTATAATCGTGATACTGACGAAGATATGGTTCCAATCTTTATTAGAGATGTTGATGGAAAAAAGAGAGAAAATTTACAATTTTTGAATAGAAGAAATTGGTCTGATTTAGTAATTGCCAAACAATCAAAATATAAAGACTTACTCAATAATGGCGAGGCCATAAGAAAGTTCCCACAGCCTGTATTTGATGGTGATGAGACTGATTTTATGGCAGGTAAAGAACCCGACGAAAGAAATGTCAAGTATCCTCTCTTACCTGATAGTTTAGTCACTACTATTCATGTTGAACGCGAGAAACATAATTTTGATTCACCAACGACTGGATATGAAGTGTTTATTCCAAAATTAATTGGGAAGTATGCCTTGGACGCGGCTCCAGTAAAACATCTTGAACATTTTGCCAATCAAAAAAACATTAATTAATTAAAAGAAAAACCTTTAAAAAATTCATCAAAAAACATTCTTCCATTAAAAGCGTTGTTATTCTTGTCTTTAATTTATTTGTAATCTTTTTGTATTATACTGAATAAAATGAAAATATTTGAATATGGCTGTATAGGTCAATATCTTTTCTCTCGAATGTCTATTATTTATTGAAACTTTCCAATTCATTCATAGCTTGTATCATCTTTATATTTTCATAAGAAAGATTCATCCCATTGATCTCATATATATCCACAACATTGACATCATTACCATCATAAAAGCCTTCAATACTAACAATAGTACCCTTTCTTAGAATGTTTCCTGATAGAGCTTCCAATTGTTCGAATATATTTATTTTGATTGGGTTATTTGTGGTGGTTGGAGATATTGTAGGTATGGTTGCTATTAACAAACTTGATTCGTCAGGGATGTACGAAATAACCTGACCGATTATACGAACTCGATATATTCTTGATATTGAAGCATTGGGGAACTCGAACTTTAGTTTATCTGGTTCCAATATCAATTTGGTCATTGACCATTGTCAGAAGGTCAATGATGCTTTATTTGACGACGCGTGAAAAACTAAAATAATAAAAGGAAAGTTCCTCGCGAGTCTTATCAAGCAAATCCTTTACAATAATAATTAAATTTTTACTTAGATAAATAAAACAACGTCTCTACATAAACTTCTCTAACTAAGTGTTGGGATATCTCTAACTAAGTGTGGGTGTATGTATATCAACCATCAATGATACTCTCTGCATATGAATCATCACTTTTATAAGTAATTTTCTTAGATTTAATATCTTCTTTCACCTCCAAATACTTACACGGTTTCAAAACATATCCAAATGTCCTATCACTCCCACTACAATCAAATGCAAATTCAACAGTCTTGTTTGCTGTCACAACACATAATTGACCAACCCAACCACTTTGTGTTGGTTTGGTGATCTTCAAAGGTATCCTAAAGTGATCTGCTTCATATCGGTTGTATACGTGACATACTCTTGTAGCCATTGTTTGTAATGTAGATGGATGGAAACTGCAAAGTTCCAATCCTAATACTTTAAGTGCCCTAACAACAATATCTGTATTATCATACTCGTCCAATTTTTGGTGAAACTCTTGTTTTGTTATCAAATATGCTTGGTAAATAAACGAATATTCTTCATTCAACATGCTCTGATAACTCAGTCTTTCCAGTTTTGATTTATGATTATTCAAATATCGATCGCAATAATTTTGAAATTTATTATAACCTTCATCATCATTCCAAATCAAATGTGAGCAATATCCTTTACTAAAGCTTGGTACATGTTTTGAAAATACTTGTTCATCAAAATAATAACATCCATATTTTAAAGCATTTGCTAAACAAGTTTTTGCAGTAGTAAGAGGCCATAATACTTCTAGTCTGCCCGATGCAGTATGTACATCTCCCAAACCTGACAATAACATGTTAACTCGTTCAGGAACAGCAATATCAAGTTTTGAAATCTCTTGTAGGTATTGTAAATCGCCTTCATTGATTTGATTTAGATGATGGAAAGTAGCCCAAAGCTGTTGAAATTCTTTAATGTGGACCATTGCCATAAGTAATAAATATCTTCTTTGGTCGGGTTCTTCCTGCATTATACCCAAGACTTGATTCTTTACATGAGAAGTAATGCGGAATGAGATGGAGTCACTTAGCTCAAAACTGGCTAATGGCGGTAGTTTGACATCTTGTGTTTGTATCGTCTCAGGAGAAGTTGGATTGGACTCTTGTTGTGAGGTTATGGGGAACATGTTATATCAGAGGGTGTGTGAATGTGTGTGTCAATTCGTCTATGTTTTCAAAGGGTTTGTAAAGCTATGTCTATGTGATTTTTTTCCTAAAGTATACTAACTATATATTTGAATAAACCAAGTGAAAGAGTTCGTGTTTATAAACGTTAAAAGAAAAAGAGAGAGAGAAAGGTTTTTAATGGTAGGTAACATAATTTAAACTTTGTGGTTAATTGAGTTTTTTTGTTTTTGTTGAATAAAACTAAAATAAAGGACAAACAAAGGAATAAAATGGAGTGAACTAATCCATTTGTAAGGCTGTAGTATTATTATCTTGTGATTGTTTGAAATTCTATGAAATTCTATGCTTTTAATGTATTAATTAAATAAACTTTTAATAGTTCAGGGTTAAATGATTCATTGCATACGCGTTATTCTGTACTTGTTTATTGCCTTTATTAATAGAATGCAATCTACAGAAAGTAATTCACCTTCCAAAAGCTTCCACACATACAACAAGGTAGACTCTCAGCCGTTGACACCACGACTAACACACAAAATAAATAGCTTAACAAAAGAAACAGTTATAATTTATGGTCCATAATGAAAAGTACCTGGGAGTAAAATGAAAAATCGTTTAAATCAGAATGTTATTTTTTCTCTCTAATAGATCCCCTTGTGTTGTACTGCTACCCCCTTAGAACTATAATAAAGTTGGAACTCACAACAAAATCCCCTCCCCCCTTTCATTAACGTAATTGAAATTTGATAACAGTTGTATTTCTGTTATGCATTAATGCTTTACTGCAAGTTAAAGCTAACGATGTGAGTTTTAATCTCGCTTTTGTACGCAGGAAATCGCCTTGACTTTTTCCAATTTAAGACTTACAAAAAAAACTCTGCACAGATCTCGAGAAGCAATTGAAAAATCAGTTGATGAACTCTTTAAGCCGCCTTTATCCAAGTTGCCAAGGCCAGGGTATTGTGAATCTCACCTGGCTACCATGAAAGATATTGTTATCCAAACTCTAGCACCTCTTGCAACACTGACATCCAAATCAGCAAGAAGGAAACATCTAAGATCTAGTTTCTCGTTGATAATCCAATGTTCCAATTACGAATCACAATGGTCCCAAGAGCATCTATATAACAGACTCACATAATAAGAATTCCAATGTCTATCAGCCAGAAAGCGGGGGATGTATAGATAGTGAGGAGTGTGCTCATCTTGGAAATGAGATCTTGGATACTTTGCAGCTTGAAAAGTCGCATCTGGTTTTGCTTCACTCATAGATTGTAAAATGGATAAATGTTTCTAGGCAACTTGTATCAGGCTCTCTCAGAGAATTCATCAACTCTTTTTGCGCATCCTTCTGGAGAATACTTCAGGAGTCTTTTGGGTTTGAGCTTTGTTTGTTTGGACCTTTTTAAATGAGCAATCTTTTGTATGAGATCGTAGTTGTCGCTGGATTCACTCTCGCTAAACAATTTCAAATAGATTCAAACAACTTTAACAATAGATTCATCTTTAACAATAATATACGAACACTCCAGAAAGCTGCCCAGCAAAGCGGTCAAGTCAACGATCAACAATACTTTCTCCGTTTATGATGTGAATGTTCCCGCTAGTGAAAGTCAATCTTGCGCCAACTTCGAACCCCTGAGGTATTCTCCAGAAGAATGCCAAAAGGTGTGAATCTAGCACCATCTACGATTTCCCACAACAGGTTACTGATATGAAAAGGTGTGAATCTAGCAGCGGGGACATTCACATTATAAAAAGGATTCTTGATTTTTTGAATTAACAATATTACAGGCAGCCTTTCGTGACTGTTCATATTTAGTTTCCTAGGAATATTTATCCAATTTTGAAAGCTTTGAGTTTAGAAACAAAGCCAGAAGAGTCTCAGCATGCTACTTTTCCAGCTGCAAAGTATCCAAAAATTCATTGCCAAGATAGATTCAAAGTATATAAAATCTCACCAATGTGCTTCTCCAAAATCTTAAAAGTCAAAACCCGGCTCCCATAACCAATTAAGCAAAACAAGACAAGAAAACATCCAACAGCTACATCAGACAGATATCGACTCATGGAACTTAACTGAAGCATAATAGTCGCTATCAAAAACTTCACCAGTTCCTGGTTCGTTTGTTGATGATAGTCGTGAATTCCATTAGCCAAATTTTAGTACGCAAAACTGGCATCACTTCCTGAACTTTTCTGAGTTCCAGAGATGGACCATTTTTCTGAGCCAATTGGATATTCTGATTGATAGTAATTATTCTAATTGTCATTGGTAAGTTTGAATTCTTAGTTTCAGTGTGAATGTCTTCATATAGGTAAGTTTGGGACCATTATAATTGATCATTGTAATTGGATAGAGCAACTGAATCTTGGATGTTTATGATAGCCATGTTGTTTGGGGTTTTCTGCACTTTTAGCATATTTATATAACTTTTGGATTAGGTGTTGGGTTTTTTTTTGCAACAAATTTTTTTGGGTCATTGTTTGTTTTCCTTAACTATGGGTGTTGTAAAAAATAAAGAAAACAAACTTACCAAATTGAAGATCAATGTACCAAAAAATGAAAGAAACCCACAGAAAAGGGATACTAATAAATGGTTTCTACGTGTGATGACAGTATATAATCGCATCCGGTTTTATGAACGTTTCTTCTTCTTCAAATGGAGAAGTAATTAACTTGACAATTTGAATCTCCTTGGACTATTTTTTTACATCACATTCTGCTGATTTCGTATGCAAAATTATCTCTTTGTCTATTCACCGATAGGGCTCCCCTGTCTAACCTCTCTTGCTATTGTTAATATCCAGCAAATCATCGGGCACATGTCATAAGAGATAATAGAGTCATTCTAAAGCATAATAATATATATTAAATTATAAACGTATTTCATAAATATTGTACACTAATATATATAATCAATCAATTAAACTAAAAAAAATAAGTAAAACAAATTTAAATCAAATAATTTCTTTCTATTTTTTTTTTAATTCATTGCAAAGCATAAACCCCATTTATTAATAACCCAATATAGTTATTATTTGTACAACACTTCCTTTCCAATTACCCAAAACCTTTAAAATTTAAGGAAACATTTGGTGTAGATGTTGGCGTGTTTTGCTTAATTGCAATAGTCTTGATCTCCCTGAGCTTTTTTTTTAGTTCAATTTTTTTTTCGCCTGTTAGGATCCTGATGTCTAGTTCTATGAGCTTTAATTCATCCATCACAGATTGAGGTATTCCGTCCTCATACTTAGCAAATATCCGTTTCGTTAAGCTATCCAATTTCTTGTGATAATAAGCAAATTTATCCTCGAATTTATGCTCCTCCACATCTATATACCTAGTAGTTTTTGGTTGATAGCCATTGCAAATCTTAAGATGTAAGTGTCCTTGGGACCATTTAGATTCAATACCGAAATCCTGTTCAGTGTGGGAAGGAGAACGTTTGTTAGATTTTTGAGACTGAGCAGTTTTAAAAGGAGCCTCTTGGCAACGAGGTTTTGGATACGTTGCTGCGGTTGAAGGTTCATGTTGCTGAGATTTTTGAGATTTGGCAGTGTTAAAAGGATCCTCTTGGAAACGAGGTTTTGTATATTTTGCATCGGTTGAAGGATCACGTTGGCAATGAGAAGATTCTGGTTTTGCTTCGCTAATCTTTTTCAAGATAGGAAATATATCTCTAGGCAACTTATTATATCTCTGTTTCTCAAAGAATTCGTCAACTCTTTTGGCGCATCCCTCTGGACACCACTTTAAGACTCTTCTCTGCTTGGACTTCGTTTGATAAGGAGAAATCCAATCGTCGTCGGTGCTAAAATCACACCTGTTGAATGCTTTAGCACTTGCTAAAAGATCTCCATAGCTGGTACTGCTAGTTTCACACATTGCTAAATAAGCAATCTTTTGTTCGACATCGAATTTGGCGCTAGATGCACTTTCACTAGGGGGAACATTCACATTATAAAATCTTTTTTTGATTGTTGCTTTCACATTTTCAAATGCAGTCTTTCTAGACTGTTCATATCTAGTTGTTAAATCCATTGTTAAAATTGTTTTAATCTATTTGAAGTTGTTTTATCAATGGAGAAGAAGAAGGAATGTAAATTGAAATTGTAAAAGTAACCGCTTTGAAAATTTTGCAATTTTATGTGTTCCACATTTTTTTCTTTGGATTGCAGCAATAATTTTCTCACTTGACTATTATAACAAATGGTAGCACCACAAATTGGTTTCTCATTTCCAAACCAAATTTCTGGTTGATAACGTGAGTTCTGGAATTTGCCGTTTTCTAAGCATAACGTATATAACTTCAGTAAGTCCTCATAGTAAGGCTTGGAATAAAAAAGTGAAACCTTTCAATAATCGTTTTTCGACGTTTATAATCACACTATGTGGGAATCATAAACTCAGATTATAAGAGTTTCCAACAATGGTAGCAAAAATGAAAAATTAAATCCGAAGATAAAACTAGTTGCTTCCATGAGTTTCATTCGGCAGTCTACAATTTCCAAAATGAAAACATTATTTGATTCTCTCAAATAGTACTTGACCACTTTATGTTCACTTGGTGAATCCTCGTTCGATTTGCTTTACTTTCATGCAAGAAAATCTAGTAGTATCCCATAGGCCATGACACTATATTAAAATTTGTTGGGAGAACTTTTTACATTGATCGACGATTATACCAATTACTCTAAGATAATTGAAAAAAAGAAAATCAATCAGGCATTTATTAAATCTATAATTACAATTCGGCTGCCCTTAATCTAGCTGCCAATACCAAAGATTGTTCAATCTCGTATAAATATGGAAAACATTATCAAAGAATCGAGAAGCAATAGGTCTTTTGATTTTAAAAGTAGGAGTAACAACGTCCCTTTCAATGGTTAATGGATTAATTCCAATATGAATGTTATGTAAGATTTCATAACCATTCAATTTACCTCTAACATTCTTATTAATCATATCTAAAAAAGTCTTAACCTCAACACTGTTCAACTCATCAAGAATCTCGTTGGTTGAAATATCAACCTTACTATATCCCAAATTTTCATTCAAAAACTCCAATCCTTTTTCATATTCAACACCAACAATACCAACTGAATATTCTTTCAAGGAATCACCATGAACGTAAAGTTGACTAATAAGAGGATTGGAAGATAAGTATCTGTTCTCAATCTTTTCAGGAGAGATATATTCCCCTTGTTGCAACTTAAAGAAGTTCTTGATTCTATCAATAATAATTACTCTACCAGGTTTTGGATCAACACTGGCAATATCTCCAGTATGAAACCAACCTTCACCATCTTCACTAAACACTTTATTAGTTTCTTTCAAATTATAATAATATCCTTTGAAAATTTGAGGACCTCTCAACATCAATTCCCCACGATTATCAGCAATAGAATAACCCAAATCACTACAATCACGTTACTTAAATTCTGCAGCAAGTCCAACAGCACCACAACTTCCAGGACTCAGTTCATAAGGATCAGTATATGGAATAGCATCTCCAGAGTCAGTCAATCCATATAATTGTCTAAGTCCAATATTCAACCTAGCCTTTAAATAAATAATTGTAGATGGTGCAATTCGAGCACTTCCAGTTTGCATCCATTTAACATTATCAAATCCTCAATCCTCTAAGTCTACGATATGGTTCAAAATTATCCATAGTACGTTCGCAAGGATGAAGCACAAGACACTAGCCGGAAATCTTTACTACAGCTACCATCATATTTCAGGTGCTCACCGAATTTATACTCCATGATTCTATTAACCTGTTTCTGGCGTCATATCCTTAATTTGACTCTTAATCATAGCTTCTAAAGGAGTCACCAATCTAGGTACCATGGAGAAATAAGCTGGTTTGATGATTCTAATATCGCCAAGCAAATCATCAAATGGATTGATTTCTTAAACAGGTTTACCAAGAGTTAATTGTGGGAAACCAAGATTATATCCACCACATAATACAAATGCACTTGTTTCTCTTCCATAAATTTGGGTTAAAGGAAGGAAGATGTACGAAAAGAGTAAGACTCACAGCGCTACCATAAAAACAAAGGAAGGAAAAAAATATCATCTCGATGGCAGTTGAAGATGTTGGGATGAGATCTTGTGAAATATTTCAAATAGGGTAAATCTATAAAACTTAGTTTCACACATATTGAAATCATGCAGATATTAAATGAGAGGGACAGTTTCCTATCGACTTATGAAGTAGCACAGCATTTAAAAGGAATAAAGAAGAAATATAATTGGACTTTTTCAGAAGAAGATGAAAAGGAACTACAACAAGATAAACGTAGAAATAAGAATCGTTTCACTGCTTGTGGATTGAATCTTGAAGTTATAACAAGAGATATATTATCATATGTCAGTCATAGTCCTACATCAGTGATAAATACTGATGATAAGTTCAAAGAATTACTTGTCTTTTTGAATCAATTCGAATTGATGAAAATTGAAAAATTACAAATTATAGATTTATTACCAAGATCAATTGTTACTTTATATTCACTAGTTGAAGAATGTGATCAAAGATTTAACGAAGAGATTTGTGAAAGTATAATTGCCAAAATAGACGAATTATTTCCTATAGAAAAGGAAGAAGAAGAAGAAGAAGAAGAACAAGAGGGAGAAGAAGGAGAGGAAGGAGAAGTGGAAAAGGACGACGACGAAATGAACGAATAGATATATATATATTATTACCCAAGACCATGTACATTAATAAATAAAATAAATAAATAAAGCAGATAAAAAAATCTATATAAAGTCACCCATTATACTTTGTTTTGTGAATACCAAATCATCTTCTTCCTCTAATCTTTCCAAAGGGTAACGAAAATTGGCAGGGGGCACGATTTCAATAGGCATTCTGATTTGTCCTATTAATGGAAAGTTCACCTGTGTTAATCCATGTGTAGATATTTGATCTCTGAAATCACCTACCCTTTCTGTCATCTCACCTAATAATCCCGCAACTCCAAGTGCAAAAACAGACTCTCCTCCATCTTCAGAATTAATCCACGAATGTTCTTCTATTGATGTACTGGTTTCATCAAGCTCGATATTTTGTTTGGCTACATAATCACGAGATGCAATTTTTGTCAATCCCAAATCTTTATCTAATGGATCTGATGTTTCGGCACTTTCAACCTGTTCCGCTTCAATATCGGGTCCAAAATGATTTTCAACCAAATGTTGAATCACTGGCCAACCATAGGCATTGGCAAACCTTCTCCTAACTATAATATTATTATGAGCCTCGGGCTTCAATTTAACAACAACTTTTCTCCATGACATTTTCTTGTGATATTCACGAGCGATCTCTTCCTCAAAGGCGGCATAATCAACAGATTCCAACATTAACTTCTTCTTAATTGTGGTATAACTATCTTCAGTAGCCATCTTTGTACTCTGGAATGTACTAGACTCTTGGTTTGCTAGCTCCAGTTTTCTTGTTGTTGGCGGTAGATCCAGTTCATAATATATCTTATCGTGCAAAATCACATTTTCTCTAGAATCTGGATCAACAATGTATTTCATAGGTGGTAAAGGTGGTAAGAGTAACGAAGGCACTGATTCAAAAAATGTCGAATTAGGAATCTCTTGAATCTTGGTATCCTCCTTCGTCGTTGGACCATCTTGGTCTGTTGTTTCTTGTCCCATTCTAGTTTGAAATCGGTGATAGGAAACTTCTGTAGGTTTTTGTTTCTGAGGCATTAAATAGGATAGTAAAGTTTGTACTGGCAGGGTGTCAGTAATTTTTGGAACTCTGGTGGTTGCATCATTTGAACCATTAACATCAACTGAATTTATAATCTGGGATAATGCTTTGTAATCAAGATATAATAAACAAGAAGTCCTCAAGGGAACAATACCATCGTTCACGGCATTTGCATACAAAGTTCTTCTTTTGAATTGCTTCAACACCACATGAGTTGGACCCGAAGGCAACAAAAGCAATAATGGTCTTGAATCATTCTCAAGAATTTTCAATCCCAATTCTTGACCAGTTTTCCCCACAGCACCTGCCAGGAGTGCAAGTTGCACAAGAACCGGATTTTCATTCACCACGCCTAATAATGGAGATGCTAATGTAATAAAATTTTCTGGTTTGATTTTATCGAAAAACCACGGGAAATTGACCTTTAAATATGCAATTGCAAATGTTTGAACACAACCACCTAACGAATGACCAATAAACGAAATTTTTTCTACTTTTCCATTATTAAATGTTTCGTTTTTAGTGACTAGTTCGACGATATATTCCGCAACTCTACTTCCCAAATATTTTATACCTCGTTCTGTTTTGGCAGTGTTTCCAAAAAATCCTTTAACAACAACATTCGAGTCAGGACTAGAAGTCGCGTCAATTTGCTCCTTTAAATATAACATATCTGTACCTGTATTTGAATGTAGTCCGTGAGTTAAAATAACCAAATGAATTGGTTTATCGGGATTAGGAAGTGGTAGATTCCAAATATCATAAGTATCCCAATTGTCGACATGGATCAAAGGATTAAAAATTCCAATACGATCTGAATTCTTGATCAATCTTTCTGGAAATGAAGATTCATGTAATATTTGTTTGGAAGTCCCAATCATGATTTCAAAATCTATGGAAATTGTATTATTGAATATGATTTGAGATACGACATCGACAGTCCACCAATAATCTTCCTTTAATGTATGACAAGACAATTGTACGTAAAATGATTGACCTGGAAGTAATTGAGGTTCATACACTGGTTGATCTGCGGTTATGAAGCATTTTTGATTCTGATTATAATCCAGCAGTCGACAATCGACGTACAATATGTACGGACCAGCTATTAGTATTCGGTTAGTAAAATTGTGAATTTAGCAACATTAGCGAAAACACATACCTAAAAATATTGCTCTCTTGGATAAAGGTTCCAAATTCTTAATCTTAAGCCATAGGGTTGGAGGTATCACTATTTCATCATCTTTCAATTGGGGTGTAAAACTGATTTTGAATCTTTCAATCTGACCAGCCTTAACTGATTTAACTTGACGAAAGAGGATCTTATCTTCCATACGATTTAGTTGATCTTTAGTGACAGCTATGGGAATGTCAATCCTTGGATCATTACCATTCATCCGATACCTAGGCAACTGAGAATAGCTTTATAAAGTAATGATTTAATAAATTAATTTTTGTTGGGAAATGGTTTATTAAAATCACAATGATGATGAAGCCATGTGATATTTTAGTATAACGGTTGTTTTTGTGTGTGTGGTCACTGGTCACACTTGACGCAAACCACAAAAAATTAACGCGACACTATGCGACAGACGACAGACATACCAGTCACTGTCACAAATATCATCGTCAATTCAGAGAAGGTGTTTTCGAGTTCTGTTGAAAAACTTAATAAACGAGGAGAACCTTGTACTAAGCAATATATGAGTGCAGAAGATTTACATCCCATAGAGTTGGCTGCTCATACTCTATTAAGTGGATCATTGGATAACTTAAATGAAAATTTCGAACTGTTGAACCAATCGCAGATTGTACTATTGACGAGGCTAAAGTTGATTGAGAACAAATTGGTTGAATTTAAACACATAATAGATGGCAATCTAATAGATGATCGCACATTAACAGAACAATTCATGAAGATAAAAGAATTACGAAAGAGATTGGAGTCGTGTATAAAAACTCTTGAGAAAGTCGAATCAAGAGTAGAACGAATTGAAAATAGACTTGGATAAATACAATTTCTACAGCATAAAATATTTAGCTATACGTTTTAAAGGATATTTAGAAGAATTTGATGAATCTGTATGGGAATCCTACACCCTTCAATCCAAAGATTGACAAGACTAAACTGAAAAGACCAAAAATCAATACACTTGTAACACCAACCAACACAAGACCAACAGATTGATTCTTAATTTCTGGAGCCTTCTTAATCAAGATAACCACCAATAAACTCAAGACACCATATACGAATGACATGATTTGAGTTTCAACTCCCAATTGATTTTGTTGACCAGGTAAAAAGTACTCGACCCTTCCATCAGGATGTTCTACTATATAAGGAACACCTCTTATTTGGTTAAACATATAACCAGTAATAAAGAATAAGATTGCAACCAAGGATAAAAAGATCCAAGGAACTTTGGTTCTTAATGCTTGGATGATCTTTTGATGGAATTTCTTAAGAACCACCAATGTAGAAAGAGCCCATACGACATTTGTAATAACTTTGGTTTTGTCGATTGGGATATGCAAATTGAATTTATGACCTGTAATTTGCGAGAACCATTCAATCATCAAGTATTTATGATCGCCTGCAAAGAATTGGTATTCAGTCTTTTCAGATTGGAAATTGTTTGGACCCAAACTATTAGTAGGACGGAAATAGAAAATCTTTGGAATAGAGTTTAATTGAAATATAGCAAATAACTTCTTTGAATCATCGTATTCGGCCTTAAAGAAATAGATATTCTTTGGCGCAATCTCTTTATCTTCAGGATCAAAATCAGTTATACCTTCGGGATGGTCTTGGTACCACGAATTAGCAACAATTTCAAAAGCAGGCCCAATTTCTCTACACAAGACACAATTGATCTTGCTCGATTCAGAAGTAAAGAAAACTACCACATGATAATCCCTTTTCCCATTTAAAATAGTTTCATAATTTTCATCATTGATAGGTAACACCTTGCTGGTATCTTTCTTTGTCTTTATAATGTCTAACAATTGTTCATCTCGAAAGCCAGCAAAGGCAATTGAGAGAAAACTGGCAATCACCAAGTATACGTGCAACAAAGAGCCCCTCATTTTCAATTGGTTAAAGCGTGTTCCGTTACCAAAGTGTAATAATAAACACAATCCTCAGCAACAATTTTCAATTCCGTGCCCCCCTAGAGCCCATAGTTAGAGAGAGAACACCTTGTCACCAAAGGAGAACAAGAAAAAAATTCCAAAATACATCACGTGATACAATTACCGTTTTAGGATTGGGTGCAAAAATCTCTAATTATTATTATTCCATGGTCTACTTAAATTCTATTGGATTGCTACATCCAACCTCAACAGTACACCTACCAAACCCAATCTCGAACCGTTCGATTAAAAGAATATACATCCCTGGTTTTTCAATTCGTGCATCTACGAACACTCCATATAATGAATCATCAAATTTTTCATTTATTTGCACAGGCATTGATGTGTTTGCATTAAAAATCGATGCCCTAATTGCTGGTCGATAATTTGTTAAACTTTCATACTCTTCTTGATCTCTATTAAAATGATTAAGATGAAATATTATTCGTGTATTGTATTTTTCGAGTTGAAAGTATAGTTTATATCTATTGGTGTTTTCCCAACTGAACTCTTGCTTTCGAGTAAACAAACCTAGAGCTTGAGGAATCTTATCAAGTTTGAGTTGCGATGATGAGGAGTTTAGGAGAAGGACAAACTTATCCTTTGATCTATCGTAGTTTGATATTACTAATTTATAATATCCTGGAATTAATTCATAATTGTTTAATTGGAAATTTGGATTGTAGTTTTCATTATTTATCAATTTAGATTTATCAAAACTGCGGATCTTCAGTCCAAATTTGGATTTTTCAGTATGAAATAAATGGAAATTAACTAGAGAATGTTCTCCATATAACACGACAACTAATTTGATGGATTCTTTTATTGCTATATCGTACTGTGGATTATTGATATACGTTGACATCGACCAACTGCCTCCATTTGTTCCTTCTGCCCACTCACCTTCAATTATTGGTAATGTATGATCATACAAATATTTCAGCTTTGAAAATTTGAAGTCAGCTGAAATGTTATTGAACAACGACAAGGTTAAATTACAGTTTTTATTTGACGAAACCACGGCAGTGTATGCTTGACCTGGCTTACATTTAACTTTAACTAAATGTAATCTACTATTCGTTTCTTCTGATAAATTTAGAATTTTAAATTGTGTAGGAGTTAATACTTTGGATGGTGAATCGAATACATTAACATTAATCCAAGCTTGTTCTGAACCCAAATGGTGCTCAAGAAGTAACCAGACTCCTTGTTCTTTGGGTGTATCATTGACAAATGTATACTGAGGTTTGTTGAAAATATAGCCATCTTTAACGCGATATATCAAGCTTTGCCTGTACGTATACTTGAACCTTCTTGTTGGATTCCAATTTACATACAAGTATCTAAATGAACTCAAATCATCCACTGAGATACATCGGTCAATTAACGAATTATCAATCCAAGGATTTTTTAATTTTAAACCACGACTAGCAAAATTATACCCATCAATAACATAATCATGTTCAGATACCAATTTCAACTGAGTACTTAATTTTTTACTTAATGTACCGGTACCAATCCCCAACACAACGTCACCTGATTCTTTGAGCTTCCAGAGCTCAGGAAACCAAGCAGGGAGTTGCCCATTTTGTATTCGGATGATGTCAGGAATCCATCCAGTAATCATGTATGTATCATTTGCCATATTTGAGCCACCAAATACATATCCATCGCCCATGACTTTCAAATATGCTTTTTCGATCAAAGCAGGCCAATATAATTGTGGATCGGTGAATGATTTCATAAAAATGTTTCGATCTTCATTCTTTAGAAATGGAAGTCGATTATCAATAGTGACACTACGTGGTATTCCGTTGAACATAAGTTTGATTTTATATTTTGAACTGCATGCGTGGGGGGATACTATACTCAAAAGCGGGAATGATCGGGAATCGATGATTGCTAAAATTGAAGAAACAAACGAACAATTAGATAGCACGTCTTGATAGAGGAAGGATAGGTCTTCATAGACATCACTCCAGTCTTCTATATCAACGGACCTTAGTTCAGCATCATAGGGAAGCTTCTGAATTGCTTTGTTCTCATCTTCGAAGGGGAGTTGTTGATTTATAAAAATTGAATTTTGAGAAGTTAGATCTGATGAAAGATTGAGTACTGGAGGATACATTTCACCAGACACTTTAGAGCACATCCAATCAAGCTTTGCCGTTAATGTAAGCGGCTTAGATAGGACATTATAGTGATTTAGAGCATACTGGGATAATATCTTCATGTGAGAGGTTTCAGGAGGCGTTGTTGTTGTTTTTGGTACCTTGGAGGTTATCTCTTTTGAAAAACTATTTAACCACTTGATTCCCTCAAGACATTCTCTTTTGGCTTTTGTATGATCGTCTATTGCTTGATGGAAATGACTTAATTGTAAATGATGTAAGAATTGTTCAAACGACATCAATGGTGGTTAAACAACAACCAAACCAATTTTTTTTTTCTTTTAAGTTTCACAACCTGCTGTTAAATAACTTCTTCACCACTATGTCAACGATAAGAAATAGAAAATACAAGAAGGACCATAGTGGTTATGATTCAAAAGTTGAGTCCAAGAGGAAGAAGAAGAAGACGAGTTTGTCGTTGACGTCATTAACATCGTCCAAATTAATTGCATTCATATTTGTCGTTCGTTTAATAAATGCATTTTTGATTCAAACATTCTTCCAGGCAGATGAATACTATCAAGCATTGGAGCCAGCCCATAATTTTATCTATGGATACGGATACATGACATGGGAATGGAAACAACACCTAAGATCCTCAATTCATCCTTTAATATATGCAATGGGATATAAATTAGCTGGAGAGAATATATTTTTAATTCATGTCGTACCGCGAATCATAAATGCCCTAATCGCAACCACTATAGAGTATAATTTGTACAAATTTGTCGAGAGATACGATTCACAATATGCATTAACTACTTTGATACTATCACTATTAAACCCATTTAATTGGTATGTAATTACAAGATCCTTCTCTAATAATTTAGAGACGATGCTTACAGTGATTGCTCTTCGATTTTGGCCCTGGGATTATAAATTGAAAGCAAGAAACAGATGTTTTATTAGTTTGGGTGTTGGTGTTATAAGTTGTATTATTCGTCCTACGAATGTCTTAATTTGGGTTCCCTTGGGCATATGGCTACTCTTGAAATGTGATTGTATTTCATTTAAATGGGCCTTATTATGCGTGGCTGAAATTATTGCGATATTAAGTATTAATACTTATTTGGACTATTTGTTTTATCAGGAGTTTACATTTCCATTATACAATTTTCTTGAATTCAATGTGATTAAGAATTTGTCAATCTTTTATGGGACTGCTCCTTGGCATTTTTATATATTCCAGGCAATTCCATTAATGATGTTGATTTATTTGCCATTGATGATATATGGACTTGAGTTGAATGTATTGACAGTCACTAGTATGATTTATGTGTTTGGGTTTTCATTGATTGCCCATAAAGAGTTTAGGTTCATATATCCACTTCAACCAATCATGTTGTATTTTGCAGCCAAGGGATATTGGAAATTAAAGCCAAGATTTACAACAATTACCATCATACTTAATGTATGCATTAGTATATTTTTCACATTAGTTAATGAACGTGGAGTAATTGATGTGATGTATTTCTTAGGGAATCAAGACCAACAAAAATCAATTGGTTTTTTTACGCCATGTCATTCAACACCTTGGCAAAGTTATTTCCATAATCCCAATTTAAACGCGTGGTTTTTAACATGTGAACCTCCTTTACATTTGAATAAACCCTCATTAGAAGAAATTAGACAATATCGGGATGAGTCGGATCAATTTTACGATTCACCTCGAGAATTTATGCAAGAAAAATTAGGTCATGTATTACCTTACACGGATTATTTGATTATTTTTCAACCACTTGAGAAGTTAATGGATGACACGTTATCGGAATATCATAAGTGTCAGCGGTTCTTTAATAGTTATTTTCACTGGGATAATAGACGAAGTGGTGATATTATAGTTTACTGCAGGAATCATAATTAGAGGGATTATCTACATGTTGCAGTATTGATTAAATGGAAGAATTACCGTGCAACATTAATTTGTAAGTTGCCGATTGTTTCGATCAGTTGATGGTGTTTTGTTTATTGCCTTTTTCGGATGCCGCTGCCCTTTTCGCGGCACACATATCCGCCGCACACATGATTAACTAAAATGAATGGAAACCATAGTTTTTTTTTTGGGTGTGTTCTAATCGGTTTTTAGAGTTCCGATTTTTTGGTCCAAGCAAAAGAAGTAGAGTAATCTAGACGACTTATTTGACAGTAGAATAAATGCATTATATGTCAGATGCTTGTGATGCCTCCCGAGTATATGCGCTTAAACACTGGTATGCTTAAGGTGAATAATGCACTTAATCAGCTATACGTTCTAAAATCCGACATAATCGAGAATATTGTATTTTTGTGAAAGATACTTGTGGAAATGTAGCTGGCTAACAATGAAATTATAATTTGACTAAACAATGGGTTATCAGATGGAGAATGAAAGAAAGTACACTTTGAAGAAAAAAAACATATGATCTGGAGTCAGCAGTAGTCATATTTTTCTGTTAAGGTTACTAGACACAAAAAATGTTACATCAGATGGTTCCCAATCTTTGAGGTAAACAATATGCATTAGCGGAATACGTGGAATACAACTAGGGAGGGGTCACGAGATTTGGATTTGGATAAATTTACGTAAGTGCATAAGTAATGATGTATGGTTAGAGTAATTGTTTGACTCGTGGGGAAGACAAATAGCAAGTATTTGTGAATTGTCAAGAAACAAATTTGAAAAGTTTTCTTGGATCAAGGAAACAATCCGTTCGAAATTCAGAATGTAGATATAAACGGTGCTTAGTTGATGTATCTCAAATAGATTATCATTGTATTAGGTGACCCAATACCTTCCCTAGCATTCGCACCGTTAAGTTTTGGGAATACGGATGAATAATGGGTAATAAGGAGATGCATCATAGCACCAGGTAAAATTTGTGTGCTGTTCAATTGTTTATGTTGAAACGGAATAGAAATATTTTTTAACAATAATTATTTAAATTATTTTTTATCAATTGTTCCATCGCAAAAAAGGTCTCCGAATTGGAAAATAAAGACACTCCACTCATGTCACTCTCCCTAAAAAAAATTACATCCCTCTCTTGGAAAATTTCACTTTTTGTTTATTTTGGGATCTAATAATAATGGGTTACATTGCCTGATTATCTTTTTCTCGATTGTCTCACTCCCTATCTCTTGAATTGGGGGGGGCGTATATAAGGACATGTTTATCCCCCTTAATTGATGCAATTGATTTTTTTATCTTTTTCCTTTCTTTTTATGTTTATTAGTTCTTCAGTTCGCTTTAGATCAAACTTACTTAAAATAATGTCCGAAATCCCCAAAACTCAAAAGGCCGTCGTCTTTGAAACCAACGGTGGTCCATTACAATACAAAGACATCCCAGTCCCAGTTCCAAAAGCTAATGAAATTTTAATCAATGTCAAGTACTCTGGTGTTTGTCACACTGATTTACACGCCTGGAAGGGTGATTGGCCATTACCAACCAAGTTACCATTAGTTGGTGGTCACGAAGGTGCTGGTGTCGTTGTAGCTATGGGTGAAAACGTCAAGGGCTGGAAGATTGGTGATTACGCCGGTATCAAGTGGTTAAACGGTTCTTGTATGTCTTGTGAATTCTGTCAACAAACCGATGAACCAAACTGTCCAGAAGCTGACTTATCTGGTTACACCCACGATGGTTCTTTCCAACAGTATGCTACTGCTGACGCTGTTCAAGCTGCTAGAATCCCAGCTGGTACTGATTTAGCTCACGTTGCTCCAATTTTATGTGCTGGTATCACTGTTTACAAAGCTTTAAAGACTGCCGACCGTAAGGCTGGTGACTGGGTCTGTATCTCCGGTGCTGGTGGTGGTTTAGGTTCTTTAGCCATTCAATACGCTAAAGCTATGGGTTTCAGAGTCGTTGCAATTGATGGTGGTGAAGAAAAGGGTGAATTCTGTAAGTCTTTAGGTGCTGAAGCTTATGTTGATTTCACCAAGGAAAAGGACTTGGTTGCTGCTGTCCAAAAGGCTACAGACGGTGGTCCACATGCCTCTATCAACGTTTCTGTTTCTGAAAAGGCTATTGCTCAATCGTGTGAATATACTCGTTCTACTGGTAGTGTTGTCCTTGTTGGTTTACCAGCTGGTGCCAAGGTTGTTACCCCAGTCTTTGACTCTGTTGTCAAGAGTTTAAGTATTAAGGGTTCTTATGTTGGTAACAGAGCCGACTCTCAACGTGCTATTGACATGTTCTCTCGTGGTTTAATCAAGTGTCCTATCCAAGTTGTCGGTTTATCTGAATTACCAGAAGTTTATAATTTGATGGAACAAGGTAAGATTTTAGGTAGATACGTTGTTGACACCTCCAAGTAAACTAGTCATTCCTAAGTACACAACTAGAACAACTTTACTGACTAGTTGAGAAATGAAGAATTTACATATATTATATCGGTTTAGAGTTAATGAAATAAACATTAGTGTTTCTTAGATTTCGATATTTTTCCGAATCTTTTTTCTTTGCATTGTAAACACAAAATATTTACTTGGAAAGATTAATTATTAGTAATTTTGTGGTGGCTGCAAAGTTTCTGGTGAGGTAGAAACAAAAATCAATAATAAATCGAATCTTCGTGTAATTAATATAAACATGATGCACTTTTGTGTGTTTGAGGTGATTTATTACATCGTGTCCATGAGCTGTGATGTTAATTGTTGGAGTTTCTGTAGTAGTGCATGTAGTAGTAATTATTTGCATGTAGTTCAGAGAAAGTTAGTGAAACTTGTTATGTAAAATCTTGCTCCCACAATTTTTTCACGACCCGAGTGAAGGGGAAACCTTTATATGTAGAACTACTTCGAATACAATTAACGCTTAAATGCTGATAAAATCAAATGAAGATACTCATATTTATTAGTTACCTTAATAAATCATCTCATTTGTGGCATTTAATAATTAGATACTTCAATCCGAGTTGCTTGTAAATCTCTCACTCAATACAAAAACTCATTTAGCAATATCTATGCTGACGATTTGAGTCTTTCATACAATATGGAACTTTTTCAAGAATTGAAAATTCGACTAATTGCTTTGTAGAAATTGCTAAAGCTTACATTATTTGAAACTCAAAACAAGCTCTGCGTGTTCTTTGCTCTTTTCATTACCGCACTGTAGGACCAACAGAGACGATATTTATTGAGGGTTTCGAAAATCTTCTTGCTTTGGAAAATTACTTAAACCACGCTTATACTCTAACCAAGAACATCTGTCTTCGTTGAGCACCTCGTTTACAACTACAGAACAGTGCCCCAAAAACCCATGCCGGAAACTTTCGAGACCTGCAATATCTATTGCTAAAATAGCTAAATCGCAAGACAATTAAGATCTAAGTCTGGCAATTTCCTTTTCAAGTGCTTTAACTTTATCATTAAGGACATTATATTGAATTTGATTCATCAACACTTCGTCGTTGATCAATTCAATTGTTTTATTCTTTTCTTTTATCTCAAGCATTAAATTCTCAATCTTACTTTGTAGTTTGGCATTACTTCTTTCTAACGATTTTATCTTAGATACCTCTTGTTTTATCCTTTGTTCCAACTTTTCGTTATTGATGGTCGAAGTATTAAGACTTGATATCAAATCGGTGTTTTCATTCTTTAGCTGTTGGTTTTCTTTTAGGATAATTGCTCTGTCCAAATCCTCTTGTTTCAAATTAGTAGAAGTCAATGATGGTGACGGCGATCTGTCGTATTGATATTTCTGCTGTTGTTTCTGAAGCTTCTGGATCTCTAATTGTTGGGATAGTTGTTGGAAGGCGAAAAAGTACTTGTTATCCCTTCCTTCAAAGGAATCTCTCATATTCAATTGTTTTAAGATTTCTTCACTCCATTTGGCATTGCTCATCTTGTATATTTATACTCCTATGGCTCCAATAGATCCTCAATTTATGCTGCACACACGGTGAGTTATTACGTGACCGTGGCAATGCGTGTTTTTAGTAGCAGTACTAAATTTTGTGGTATTTTTTTTGGTCGTTAAGCATTAGAGAGTTTATTTACAACCACAAATCATTCTATTGCCATCAATAACAATACGAATAGTTAACAATATAGTAGATAAAATATATAGACACTAGTTGATTTGTTATTATCTGTTTCAATTGGTTCAAATGACAGCTAGCCAGGATGATTCAAATAAAAACAGCAACAACACCAGAAACGATAAATACACAGAAGGAAACAATGCTTTATCCGTGCTAAGAAGGCAATCCCAAAATCAGGGATGCAACGCAGTGACACTACGAAAGGAATCAAAATCACCTCAAAGTGTACAGGAGAATGACAAATCTCAAGAAGAAGTGCAGCAACAAGAAGGGATCGATGGAACTCAAAGCAACCAACAACTGACTAGCATGGCACCTACAATTTCAACAACAAACCGCCTCTCAACCCTCTTCTTCTGGAATCAACAGAATCAAGTGCCAAACATAGATGAATCTTCAATAAATGAAGAAGTGACTCATTCCATTCAAAATGGTAGAAATGGGGTTATCCATCAAGATCAAGTAAACAAGCAAACAAATGAAGAACCAGAACAACCACGACAACAAGTAGAATTACCCCAGTCTGAACAACAACAGTCTCAAGAACAAGATAAAACAACTGGATCTAGCATTCCAAATAATACTGACCAGTGGTGGATAATTCGATATTTACCAATTGGTTCAGTTGCTGCATATTTAAGTGGTCAATCAGAAACAAATGAAAATCATACTGAACAAACTCCACTACTTTCTTCAAACACCTCCGAACATCAACGGCAGCTGCAGACGGAGCAACAGCCAGCGAATCAATCCTGGTGGGATTGGGTCTGGAAAGGAACAGGGGAAAGCCAAGACAATGAAGATGACTACGATGCTTCACATACTTCCAACCTAACCTATTTCAAAGCTGCTAAAAATGCAATTGAGAACTCTAAAGAGGTTTCGCACTATGCATTCAAGAGTTCATTTACAAATCATATAAATACACATACGAAAGAAGTTGAATTAGCCGTAGTTGGAACCATAACTGAGTTCCAACCAGTACGATATCATTCACGAAAGGAACCGTTGCTACCAAATGAAGTACAGGAGAAGTCGCTTCGGAAAAGGCCGGGAAGTTCATCGGCAAGTTCGATGTTGGAAGGGCATAGTAACGCCGGTATAGATACATTCAAGATTGGTTCGAAAATTGCTCCAAGCTTTCAAGACAATTATAGAACAAGAACATTGAGAACAGCATTAAGAATTTTATCCCAAAATATTATATGCACCATGAAGAAAGAGAATCATTTATATAGCAAAAGTTTCAATGAAATCGAAAAGAGCCGGGGAAAATTAAACAAGATTGTGATTATTTCGGTTCATGGATTTCTACCTACGAAATTTGTACGCGCAGTAATTGGTCAAAATACTGGTAATTCTATCAGATTTGTCAACCAAGCTTCAAAAGCAGTTTTAAAATGGTTGAGTAAAGATAATCCTCGATTTAGAGTGTCTGATTATGATATAGAAACCATTGCGTTAGAGGGAGAAGGAAAAATAAATGATCGAGTAGAAAAGTTAATGATATTGTTAAACAATTGGATGGATCTGTTGAACAGAAGTGATTTTATATTTGTGATTAGTCATGGTCATGCTACCCCTGTTGCCATTAATTTGTTCGCAAGATTGTTGCAACAACATCTGAGTTGGCAAAGATGGAAGAAATTGGGATTGCTATGTATGTGTGGATTACAACTAGGTCCATTTATGGGAATGGATACTAAGATAGTCACTCGGGCATTCACAACGATTGAAAACGAAATAATTCGGGAACTATTTGAATTTCAAAAACCATATTCCAAATTATCTTTACAATTGAATGTATCGATGAAGATATTGATGAAAAATAACGTAAAGGTTACATTTACTGCATCAACGACAGACCAATTTATCCCATTAAGTTCTGCACTTGCATTACAATTTTCTCATCCTAATATACATCGGAACATATATCAAGGTAAATCGGAAAATCCAATGGTAGTTGCAGACCCAACAACCTTTAATGTTGCCGATGCTTCAAATGCACCATTCTTGACAGCCTTATTAATGATAATCTGCATGATGAAGAATGTAGGCAAAGATTTTGATTACAATATCATCAGAGAATTAAGTGATAAATTTAATATCGAGGGAACACCCAAGGGACATTGTAACGTGTTTGACGATGAACAGATTTATATGGAGGCAATCCGATATTCGTTAGAGACAACAAGCTTAATCCATGTACAAGAGTTGACTATAAATAACCTTAAACCATTGGATAGCGGTAGCTTTCATAGTTTATTGCCATGGAATATACGAAGTTTGTTACAAGATTTGGTTGAACTTAAGCATATCGGAAGTGTAAAGTTGATTGAAGAATTGTTGAGTAGGTTTAAGTCCTGGCAACCTGTTCCAAAACAATGGAAAGATATTAAGTATTGCTTAGAGGTGTTGAACGATTTTGAAGTTGAAGAGTTGTTTATGTAATTGGATATACTTATTTTATGTTTACATAGTCGTTTGATATAGAAAATAAGTGTTCGACTTATATTCCTAGCTAATTGTTTAATACATTTTGTATGTTTTCGTCCAATTAGACAATATGCTGTAAGCCTTAAACCACAGGAAACAGAGGAGAAGAAGGAATGTCTAGAGTGGGTTGAGTTTGGCTTTAAATATTAAGTAATGATAAGCAAATGATTTCTCCGTAGAAGTCTTCCCAATCACGATCTGTAAGTTCGATATTTTAATTAGAAGATTGGTCAGAAATTTAACCAAAATTTGGCCAATGCTTTCTAAACAAAGAGGCTGCAAAATTCGAGAATAATCAAAATCCAAACAATCGAATTACGACAAAATCCTTTACAATTGCTGTCTACGGCATTTATATGGGGAGGGGGGGGCAGGATTTAGATAACACAGTTTATTCAGATTTCCATTGGTATTTTTTATCTCAGATATAAACTTTACGATAACCAATAAATTTTAAAGTTTAGTACTATTATTTTTACTTACGAGAGTATAGCTAAAAATCTTAAATATTTCTGAAATAAGTGCTCGCCGAGACCCTCCCCTAAAACTCAAAAATGTTAGTTTCACTGTAGGGTTGCTGTTTAGTTACTTGCTTGCACGTAATAACACGTGAGTTAGCAGGTTGTTTTGTTTTTCCGTATCTCCGCTTGTTTTTTTGTTTGTCCTATTAATTCAATGGCTCACAGAGAGGGGCACCTTTATAATATTTTTTAGGCTTTTCTTTTGTGATTTGTTTTATAAAATATTTCAAAAATGATGACAGATCAATCAGGCATGGCACTGCACTACAGATTGGGGACGGTAGACAGGACGGTGATAATTGTGGAAGGATAAAATACACGATCATGCTAGGCGTTAATAACAACTTGAAAATCTCAATTCCGAGGTGGAAACATTCCTTTCTTTGCACTCATTGGAATCAAACACTTTCTCCACAAATAGAGCCAAGAAATGTTGACTATACCGTCGTTGATCTGTCTACCTAAACTCTCACATAAATACGAACCATCCAAATGAACGCTCAAAACTGGAATGAATGTTGTTTTGCAATCGGAATTACAAAGTACCAAGCCACAAAAATAGTGAACAAGACTCAATAGTCACGTCAGATCCTGTTATATTCAGCAAGGCATATTTTATCCACAGTTTGTGCAAGACATCTGCCCCTACCTTCCCAATCTTTGAATGCGGAAATAATAGTCTTGTATGGAGTAAGTTGGGTTTTGCTGTAACGGATTGCAAGATATTTTGCCATTCGGAAAACCTTTCCAGATATCCGTTGATAATATTTTTTTTCTCTGGCCTTTGTTGAGTTGTTAACGATTCTTATTGGATGAAGATCTTCAGTTTTCGACGCAAAGCTATATACTATTGTTGCAAATCAATTGATTATTTTCTACACATGTCAACGTCTTTTTTTTACAAGTTTCTTTGTAGAGAAAGCCCTTTTTGTCCGATAAAGGGCCGTTTAACCGTTTTGACTTGTTGGATAGAACATAACATCAAGCAGCAGATAATTTGAACAATATGATGAAAATCTTCACCATTATTTCGGTTCCAAGAGAAACCTTGGTATGCAACCATTGTTTTGTTTTCCCTACTGTAACATCTCTTGTTTTCTCCAGTCGGCAGTAAAATAGACATTAAGTCCGGGCAAATGAACGGCTTAAAATGTCTATTTTATCTTAGCTATCTTTTTAGTTCAATCAGAAATGCGGGCAGATTGTTTACATTTCGCAATCAGGGTTTCAAACGGCTTTCTTTCGGGGTTCAGGTCAATAATTCCACGGCAAACCGTTAGATAAACCCACTTCACTAGATCCATGCGAGAAAAGATCAACCAACCAAAAAAAAACCGTTCGCTTGAAAATTTTGGTTTTGTGTGAATTCAAGAAAAAAAGCCATTCAGTCAACCGTAACCCCCCTGTGGAAGAAATGTACCGCCTACATACTAGACCGCCACAAAACACTTTCTGTTGCCTTGGGAGAATGACATATTACAATTGTGTAACAGATCTCAAAGTACCCCGAACAATAAAACTGACTGTATCACAAAAATATCGCTTGCGCAATATTGGAGATTCATAGTTGATGTAACCATTTCAATGCAGAAAAATCCAGATCCCTGAGGGTACTAGTCACTTCTATTTCTGAGATGTACTTTAAAAAGAAAGCATCCAAGAGGCGGTTCGTTTTTTCAAGTATTTACCTCATCTCATATTATTATTTTGATAATAAGTATGAGTGCTTCTTCCAGAAGCCACTAAGTTGGAACATATCTTAAGAAATCTTGAGTAATTTTTTAGTGCAGGTTTAAGCGTCATTGTCCCTAAGAAAAAATTATAATATTTTTCGAATGGTGATGCAAAGCAATGTATGTAAAAGAAATGTCGTAATTTTCACTTGATATTGTTGCGTCGATTGTCGTTTGAACGCGTCGAGACTTTAATGGAAGTTACCAAAGGACTAAGAAAACGGACCTTATAACCAGAAAAATTACACAATTGAGACTGGTACAGGGTTTCGGTAAAGCAACATCTTAAAGTAAGTGGTTGGGAGGTTGAATTCATATGCTAGAAAATAATGCAGAGAAAAAAAATCCAGCAGGAAGGTCCTGTTTAAGGTGTTTTGTTCAGGGCAGTCATTTTTATTTTTTAATATTTTTTACTTTATGTACTACAACCAAAAAAAAATAATAAAAAATATTCTTCATTGGTTACGATTTTCCCAATCGGTTTGAGATTCCGCAAATCATGAGACAGTTGAGAATAGCAACGAATAAGCATTAAATCATAGGTTATAGTCACAAGAGAGAAACAGTTATGTGGAGGGGGAAAATGACTCGCACTACCGTTATACAATATTATATTATAGAACATGTTTCCATCATGATATCATCATCCTTTGTCATGATCTGTGTCATAAGATCATTCGGGAAGTCGCAGATAAGAAAAGGCGTCACGACAATCCAGCATAAAACAATAATAATTCATTTGAACGGAACTGAAAAAATATAAAATAGCTGCGAAAAAAGGAAAGAGAATTATAACATATTTTTTTCGGGATTATAATTACGGTGGAGAGATTTCATTGTCAGAAACTCATCTCGCTGACAATATGGAACTCTTTTGTTCGAGGATAAGAGATTTTTAACATAAGATTTGCTTTCAGAAAGCAAGGGGTTGTGGTGGTATACCTACAATTCCGTCGCTTATTCCCTACATTCTACTACATTGGAAGATCTGTCTTCCATTTCCAAAGCTAACACGAAAAGGTGCAGAAAACGTTTAAAAACGAACTCAAAAAAGAAATTTATTATTTTTTACTTCACCCATTGTTTTACATAAAAAATACTCACAAGTGCATATAAAATAGTTGAGTATTTTCTATCTCAAAAACTTTTTTTTTTTTGAGAAAATAAAAAAAGCATTCCATTTTTTTTGCAAGTCAAGAGAAGTTCAAAAAGAACTCAAGCAAACATTTATAAAAGAGTACTTCCGCCTCTATAGTTCTAGTTCTGTTTTTTTATGGAAAAGGTATATATATATATAACGAAGAGGTTAGACTTATTACCTAAATTTCAAAATTTGCTTGTGTGACTGTCAGCCAACCACTTTCCCTGCATTTTATAATTTTGTTAACATAGATTACCATACTTACCATAAAAATAAATAAGGAACTTCAGCATAATTACACATGTCGTCGACAGAGTCAAAGAGAACCAGAGCCTCAGGAGAGGTGCTAGACTTTTTAATATCAGAATTCCAACGCAATCCAAATCCAAACCCTGAGCAACGGAAATATATAAGCGATCGCTCCGGGATGAATGAAAAGGCCGTTCGTATCTGGTTTCAAAATAGAAGAGCTAAAATAAGAAAGTTCGAAAGATTACAGAAGAGCAATGGTGGTAGTATTCCTCAACCACCTTCCGGTATGTCGCTGCGGAGTTCAACTTATAGTCGGTATTCTAGTTTGAGTTCCGTGGATTTCCATAATTTTAGGTTATCACAATCGATACCAATTGAGATTAATGATAAATATTGTTTTGTTGATTGTTCTTCACTTTCTGTTGGGTCATGGCAAAGATTGAGAACAGGATATCATGATGAAAATGTTTTAAAGACCAATCTTTTGAATTTATCCCCTTTTACTTTGAATACCTTGATGAATAATGTTGATTTATTGGTTTTACTATCGAAGAAGAACTTTGAGATTAATTATTTCTTCCTGGCAATTTCAAATAATTCAAAGATATTGTTTAGAATATTTTATCCTGTTAGTTCGATCTCGACATGTTCATTGTTAGACAATAATATCAGTAAGGAAAACAATGAGTTAAGATTGACTTTAACCCATCAACCAAAATTTTCTGTATATTTCTTTGACGGAATTAACTCAAATTCAAACCAGTGGTCAATTTGCGATGACTTTAGTGAAGGACAACAAGTGAGTCAAGCTTACATCAAAGAAGGTACAAGCACAACAATTCCTCATGTGTTGGTAGGACCAAAAAGTTCATTACAATATCTTAACCTGTTCATTTTAGAAAACAATCAGGTATACTCTAAGGTTGTTACTCCTCCAGCACAACGTTCTTCATCGAATGTTTCAAATACCACTCAACAAATTGTTGGACATCTTTCAGAGTCTGCAAAAGTTAAATACAACTTCCAAGATGAATTGTTTTGGAATGAAAAACCAAACAATGCATCTCCGGCAAATCATGGTGTGTATCCGATGGCCAATGATGCAGAATATTACAACAATAACAACGATACCAATCTTGACAACAGCAATCAAATTAACAGTAATATTTCAAACCCAACAACAGCTTCATCCAACAATACAAACGGCGGAGACAACTCTCCATTTTCAATTCATTCAAATCCACAACTTTATCCTTCGGAAAGTACAACCCCGCCTTCTTCAGCAAATCCTCGAGCCACCAACAGCGCATTCGACAACATGACAGAGAGCCATCATCATCATCATCATCAACAACAGCAACATCTCATTCATAACTCAGCACCAACACCTGATATTTTTAGCGCATTGAGTGATGCAACTCACAAGGAGTATTCAACAACCTCGGGTCAAACTCCTTCTGGTGGCGCTGGAGCCTTATTTATGAGTAATCCAAATGATAATGATTCCATCAACAGCCCATCATTGAATCACATGGCTAATAGTTTATCTCACGCATATACTCACCAAACTTTTGGGAACAATGACCTTGATACCAATGATGATTTCCCACTTGGATTGGGTGACTTTGGTGTTGTAGGCGACAATTCCAATAGTGGTAATATGGGCGGACGTAGTCGTGTTGGTGGTGCATCGCGTCTGAGCAATACTGAACCAGGTGTGGACAATTTCATAGACTTTGGAAGCAATTATCCTTAGAGAGGTAAGAAAAGCGGAAAACAATAGAAGTAGCATAGGGTTCATTTCATTTCAGAGATTTTTATAATTGTACTGACTTGTTACAGTATGATTCAGTTAAAGACTTTATTGTATTTATTTATTCTTATTTAATTCATCTTTGTTAGCCATATTTTTAAGTTAATAGTTTATGCTAAATAGAAAAATTACTGCATCATTTCCACCCCCTGTAATTCATTTAGGAGTAGAGATCGTCGTCAATTAATACCATAGCCAATGGTTGACAGTTTAAAACGCAATAATATACGACGTTGTTGTGCTGCATAAATTAATCGCGTCGAAGCTTTCGTTTGATATTAGTCCAGTTCAGAGCTAATTAGACGAGAAACATACATAATCAAGAAATGCATCTCAAGTGTCGACGTTCTTGATCAAGTTCGAGGGTCGATCATTGACCAACAGTGACTAAATACCGAGACTTGATCTTTTAATTAAGAAATGAGAATTAATACACCATACTTCATAAACACTAGAACACTTCAAACAGGCTACTAGTTGAAAGTTAAGGAAAGAGGGGTATCAACGGAATCTTCAACGTTTTAAAAATAGACAGGGTTCCGCCTTACTGCAAAAAATCAGACTTGGTTTATCCATTTTTATTTAATGGATTGTTTCATAATTGAATGAACAACAACGTTGTTTAGATTGTTTTGAGATGTTATAAGTATATGCTTTACTACTTGTTGTTGATGGTGCTCGAGGATGTTGACGCAAAGATGACAAATATGTCAAAGCTAATTGAAAAAAAAGAAAAAGAAAATGTGTAACGTTACATTAAAGTGTTTATTTTTCAGCTAGTGACCAAAAGAAAAATGAATGACAATTTTGAATTGTCGGCGGAATGTGGGGCAAAACTCCTCCATGTGATTCTTTTACGAGCTAATATACTATAATTATAAAAAAAGCATCATTTCCTTCTTGTAGAGATTGCTACATATAGCCTTAATTATTAGCTAGTTACGTTCCATACTCTAGTTGCTTACATAGATCAACCATGGCTGAAAGAAGATTATTTAAAGAGTATAAGCAATACAAAAAATCACCACCTAGTTTGTCCAATCCTCAGATCCTATCATTAGCACCTGTGGATGAAGAAAATATTTTTGTATGGCATTCAACGATTGCTAAACCAACCAAAGAGTCCAATGCATACTACTATGGCGGTCAGTGGGACTTAAGTATAAGTATCACTCCGCAATATCCAATAGAACCACCAGTGATCAAATTCATCACTCCTATTCTTCATCCTAACATTAATATGTCCACTGGGGAAATTTGTCTAGATATTTTAAAGAAAGAATCTTGGTCCCCTGCTTGGAATTTAGAATATTTGGTGACGGCTATCTTGATGTTATTGGACTCTCCTGAACCGGATTCGCCGCTAAACATAGATGCAGCAAATCTATATCGTCATGACTCGGTTGCATTTGAGAGCATGGTCCAATTTAGTCTTTGGAAGAATAATTCCTTCTACAGAGGAAATTTTGCAAACATTAATGCATCTACAAGCTCTACGAGTATTGTTAAATCTACACCGATAATTCGAGATATTAGCGGGTCAAAGAACTTGACTATAGTAAATTAGGGCTTAAATTGAAGAGTTTCTTTTCTTATGAGTTTCCGATTCATGTTTCTTCTTAATAAAAAGTACAACGTCAGTAGATGTGAGTGTTCGATATGTTTCATTTCTGTATATTTGTATGGCTTTCTAATAGAAAATATTTTCATGAAATTCTTCCACATCTATATTTCTACAGTAACTTGACATCATTTTCGTTTGTTATATATGGATGTTTTTCGTATATTAAATCAAAATCCTATTATACAGTAGCAGTATTAAAAACCAAAAATAAGCATCGGCATACAGTGATAGCCCAACTTAACGTAATCTTCTGGCTTCTCTTTCGGATTCCATTAAACATAAGATGTCATTTTCTCTGACTGGACCTTTAACGTTTCTAACGATGGTTCTGGAAGTGTCTTCAATGAATTCAACTCTGACTTGAGTAACACCACCTCTTGAACCAGTTCTACCTAAGACCTTGATAACCTTGGCTAATGTAACTTGAGCTTTAGCGTCCATTTTGTTCTAATGCTTGTGTATATAGTATATCAGAAATTTAAGAGTATCTAAAGGTAACAAATGTTAAAGAAAATTTTTTTTTCAGTGTATTCTTCGTTTCTTCGCAGTAAGCAAAAGAAAGCTGTTGAGAGAGATGCAAAAGTGGAAAAAAAAGAAAAAAGGATTGATGTCGTGTGAAACTCAAAAGTTTATAGGGACACCAGAAAAATGTTGATCACAGGTAGGGTAACCCATCCAAAAGAACTGGGTAGGTACTGCATGTAACTTTAGAATGATGGAGTGCAAATGGATTGAAATAAACTATAATAATGTTATCAGCTTTCCAATGCACGACAAATATCTGCAAGACCACTTTTTCATAAGAGTTCCTGTCTGAACTTCAAATTATGTTGACCTAAGATTTTGCATAGTACGACTTTAGAATTGCTATTCTGGAATAAAAATTGGAGAACGTCCGAGAAGAAGCTGATTAGGATTATAGACTTGATGTAATACACGTAAGGAGTTGGCGGTCAATAAGTTGACGTTTGAAGTGATTGATGATTCTATTAACCACATTAATTGCTTTGGTATGACGAAGAATCAGATCTCCACCACCTAAGGCTTGTTACCGCCAATGAAGTATATTAATCCTTTCATCAAGGACAAGAATCGCCAGGCTAGTTTTTTTTAATCAAATACACAACCGTCTTGCGAAAGAGTTGGAATCATACGGTATGAAAGGTTCTTTTTGGGGGTTGATGAGATTAATTTTGTACTTTGGCCTGCCTACGGTCCAATTGATCGATATCTAAAATCCGTTCATTCATTTGTTGCACTCCAGTTTTTGTTACAGAAAAGCCATTCCAAAGTTTCCTTGTGAGAAAGCTTGGGACAAGTTTGTCGCAAGTTCAGAGAAAGTAACTTGAGAAGATTTATCATTTCTTGGAAACTAACATTAATTTGGTGTTATTTCGCTTGGGGATATCCTTGGTAGAATCTTTTCCGACGATACTGAAGTGAACTCGGTGGTGAACCAAACTCAAAACAGTTGCAACAGGAACGCTAACAAGGGTGGAAAGAATCCTAATACTCCAGAGAATAAGTATAAGCATAAGCATAAGGGGAAGAATCAACAATAGAACTCAAACAATAAACTAAGAACTCCTCGAGTTCTGATCCTGAAGACGAGTTGAACAACCAAGAGTTCAGAGGTGATCAGTGTGCTATTGGCGTTGCCAAAACCGCTTTTGCTAATTCAATTTACTTTGCTACAATTGATGAATCTGACGATTACAATCAATGCACTACAAGGTGGAAATCATGAGCTAGCGATAAAATTTGATTCTGGTATTAGTTTCTTTGGTAACAAAGATCTATTAACTAATTATCATGACTCGAGTAGTAAGCTGTTTACTCTACCAAACGACTCAGCTGTAAAAGGTAGTAGTATTAGGAATGAAGTGATCCAAGCTGAAGGTATTAAGTTGATGTCACGCAATGTCCATTGTTTTTATTTGTTTTGTTGTATACTACAGTATTACAGATTAGAATCGGAGATTAGTCGGATGGCGGATAAGGAATTTTCTAGCCAGGAATTGTATAGAAAGTATTTCAAATATAAATTCTAAATTGGTACATCTACATGATCCAACATTTCAAATAACTGGAATAGAATAATCAGAGAAAATATTGAAAGGGAAGAATCTTTAAGATCGAGACAATACAAATTTGTTTTTGCAGCCATTGGATGAACTCAAATGCAAAAAACAAATATAACAATCACTCGTAAGAGGTCTGTGGAAAAAAACTCTGGGAGATACTTGAACAAACTTTCTGCAAAATTTATCCAATATTGTATGCAAATTCATGAAATTAAAAGATTTATTAAAACTATATAGCGATTTTCTCTAGCAATCTAACTTGGTATTATTTTTTCAAAATACCGATTTTCAGTACTTTTTTTCACCAGCCGTTTGCTGCCATAACAGCCTCAAGAAGCTTTGGCTTTTGCAATTAAATTATCAATTTTCTGTTGAGGTATTTCCTGCCAGGCTTCAGCTAAGGCTTCTTGAAGAGCTTCACGGACAGCTTTAGGTCCCTTGAGAGTTTGAATATCAGGTCTAACCTTGTATACCATTTTTTGAGCTCCGACGAAAGGTGTTCAATTGGGTTTAGATCTGGGGAGTAAGGTGGCCATTCTAACGCCAGAATTTCATGCACAGTTATAAAATCCTTAATAACACCTGCTGTATGGATTGGAGCGTTATCATGCATGAATGTAAGCTTCCTTGTATACATATTCTCCTTCACATACTGAAATAACTCTTAGCGGTGAACCCAGTTTGACCGGAGTCTGAATCACGCTTCATAATTCTACATTCCACTGTCAATTCCGATTCCTGCCCATACCATGACACTTACATGTCTCTCTTTAGGAACTGCTTGGATCATTTCGTGGTCCCACTTTTGCTGTGGATTCCGAGACACCCAAGCCCTGTCTTTCCCGGACCACCCGCGCTCAACGGAAGATTCATAAAAGATTACTTTTCTCCAAAATGACATATCCTTGTCCTTGTATTTCATAGCAAAGTCAAGTCTCATCTTCCTAACGTCTTCTTTGAACTTTGGACGCTTTCTGGCCCTATGTTTCTTTATATAGTATTTCCTTAAGAAAACAGATAGGTAGACCTTGAAATTTCTACTCCACAAGCCTTCATGACCTCCTCATTGGTGTATGTCGGATCATTTCAACAAGCTCTCGCTATTCGACGTTCATCATATTAACAACGTAGCCGGCTAGATCTTGTTTGGACTGGTATTGCCCGAGTTCTAGAGCTTGTTTCTCGACTTATAGATAGTGGATTTATATACTTTAAGCTCGGCCGCCAAATCGGTCTTCTTAACTCCAAATCTAAAAAAGGCAGCAATGTAAGCTCTTTCCTCAGGCTTCAACTCACTCCAGCTACGCGATTAACGTTGATTGGAGCGGATGGAATACGTTTTGGTGCCATGGCGAAGAAAAGAAGAAGGTTTTTTTACATAGACGCGTCTTTTTTTTTCCACAGACTTCTTGTTGTGATGCGGGGAGGGATGGACACCCCGGTAAATAAGGCCAAAATTTGGATACTCTTACTTACCCGGACTGAAGGTTTTTACTCATATCTACTCGTCCTCATTTTTACCTTACTGATACTTATGTATATTTACCCGTACCCAACCGTGTTTACTCTTCCATAATATAATGGATTTTATAAGCGATGATAATTATAACAAATATTTTATTGCAAAATTGAAACTATGCTACATCTAAATCTAACCAGTCCATTTTCTTTGTAAGGACTTCCATAGATTGCGCTCTCCAAGACTTTAAAAGTGCAAGTTTTTTGCCAGTCAGTGGAATAATTCCATTGCGGGAATGGGTGATTATATTTCCAACAACGGAAAATGTACGTTCTATGGAAGCTGATGTGGCAGGAATCGCCAAATACGCCTTGCCAAAATACTGAGAACTGGGTATTCCTTGCTGTTCGTTTTCCAATATTTAAGAGGATCGACGTACTCATCTTCAGTTTCTTCCCGTAAGTGAACAGCATATTCTGCTTCCCTCTTATGTTTTTTAACGTACTTAGAAAATCGTCCTTTTTTGGAAGAGCTAGTTCTCTCTACCTCGGTTTCATCTAATAGGCCTCTACTCTGGATTTCGAGATCTGTGTAATAATCTGCAAGTAATTGCTCCATACATCTCTTAGTGGTAAAATCGAAAGCTAACACTTCATCCTCTTCATAGTGCAGTAGCTTCATCCTTGGGTCCAAAATCGTGCCTAAATGGTATGCCTTGCAATTCTCTGCTAAATCCTCCGCAAGGCTCCTTGGAAAATATTTGTTTAACTTATCAATCCCTTTCTCAAGAGCCGTAATGAAAGTAACAGAATTCAATCCCTGATTAGTATATAAGTCATTTGAACCGGACTTTGCTTTATCATGGCATTTTGCCCTATATTGTTCAAGCAACTGGTGAATCTGATATATATATACCAACGAGCCGTTTATTGTTAAATAAGTTTGTCCCTGCAAAAAAGTTGATAGCTCTACTAATATCTCGAAATTTTCTTGATTCCTTTTAGAATGTCCCATTCACCAGCCTATCATCGCATCTGTGTCATTTGTTTTCTTGAGAACGTATTTTAGATCCTCTTTGAATTTTAATGTTGCCACAATCATATAATAAGGGGAGTTCCGTTCAACGGAAGTATCCAAAGGAATCTTAGAAGCTACATTTGATCTATTGCTTCCATTTCTTTTTGAATTAATAGATTCTTCAAAAAGCAGTCTAAGCTCTCTCCGATTATCTAAAAGACCGAAAAGGCGGCGAATACGATGAATAATTTGGGTACCTAGAGTGGTACTTTTGGATTAAGCGGCATATTCCTTGATTATATCCTGAGCGACAAGTTTTATTATGTGTGCAGCACATCTGATATCGTGTTCGAATTTCTTCAACGAAAGCCGAAAGACATGCCAATTCTGTCAAGAAAAAGCGACGAAATCCTCCTAATAACTGCGCAATATGCAGTACGGGAAAACGCGAATAAACAAAATTTATTCACTTACTCGAGCAATATCCAACTCATACTCGTTCTCGTGGTAAATAAGCAAATATTTAACCGCGAGTACGAGTAAATAAAATAAGCGCAGTTAAATGGTTGCGGGTAATCGAATCATAGGATTTGATTAACACACAAAAGACAAGGTTCGACAAAACCTGATCGTTGAAACATTTTCAAACACAGAAGTATTTGACTGTAAAAGTATATAAACATTTAATGATTCTATCTATCAATAATCTATCAAGGAACTATAGTTTGCATCCAATTTACTAAGTTAACTAATATCTCATATTGAGTTTACTGTAGTTAAGCAATATATAAATGCTATTCAGTCTCTATAATTTCCACACTTCTTACGAGTGACTACCTTACCATCACATAGCAGCCATCCAAATGTTAAAGAAAAGACGAAATCCATAAGCTTACTTGCTCTAGTTGATCGAACAACTTTGTTAAATTACTCCCTAGGAATAGAAGATCGTTTCCCAGTAACTCATCAATGCTTGAATTTGTAATTAATTACTCACTCACAAAGGACTTCATCATACTATAATTGAAAAGCCCCCCTTTGGAACTGTCCTCTTACCGTAACTTCGTCCCATAACCCCCCCTTCCCAATCTGCACTCAATCTACCCCCAATCTACAGTACTTCGAAGCAGTCAATTGTTTTTTTGTAGAAAAGTACTGTACTTTCTATTTAAGTCAGAACAAAATTGTTCTGAATAGATTAATATACAAGGTAAATCCTATCATTTGGTAGTTATGTAGGTTCTATGTTGTTTTACTTTCAAGAGAAGGGATGGCAGGTAAATATATATGAGAGATTTTATCAGAATTTGTACTCTGCATATCTATAGATGGCTGTCAAAGATATTAGATCTTTAAACACCTTTCAATTTTACAATAAACTACAAGTAGTTGAAAGCATTATGATAGCTTGGAACTACAAAGAGTTTGACAAATTTCAGATTTCAAAATGGAAGCAATATTATCACTAGCAAGTTTAGAATGTTCCTCGTCTGCAGTTCCTACTTGATATCTGTACTCTTGCTAGCATTGCGAATGAACCCATAAAAAAGGCTGCTGGTTTGTGGGTAATGAAAATTGATTGCAATTTTCCCCTTCGAATTACCGTCTTCCTGTTCAATATAATCTAACCAATGGCAGAAACTACAGAATACACACGAGTCTACAGCCACGTCGAAGTACCTCTAACCAACGGCTGATTCCTCGTATCATCTCACACCCAAATCATAATGATTGTAGCAATATTTGTAACTATAGGATTAGGCGAGTGCATTGTCACACGTTTATTATCAGGTAGCCAGTATCAGACCCACTGACTCGCCTTCTTCTCTAGGCAGAGGATTGGTAGTTTTCGAATCTTATAAACTATATAGAATTATACTATCATTTAGTGCAAATAAATTCTCATACAAATATCTTCTCATATAGCTATTATGAACTTAGAAATACAGAGTAATTGCAAAATAGAAGATAGGTAACATCATTAAAGATAAAAAATCATTTCTATATAATATCTATAAAAATATACAACTATTGTAAAACTTAATGATCGGAACTAACAAATACGATAGGCATTTCCGGATGTGGTGTTGGTACATTCGAACCCTCTTCTAAATCATCATCCAACAGGAACATTGGATATTTCTTCATACTCCTCTCTTTTGTATTATCAGCAGATTTGAACTTGTCATTTCTATCTTTTGTCTCGTTAGAAATCGCAAAATCGATAGAGCTATGCTGGGCCATTTCTTGTTTCAACAATGCTTCTTGGAGTTTTAAATAATGTTGATGTTGAGATGAGATCATACTGCTGCTATTAGACTTACTCAAACCTGGTGGTGAAGATCCGCCTGAAGAGGCAGTAGAACTAATGGGCGAAGTGATATTATTTGCAAAAGATTGCTCAAATGGGTTTATGTCGGGGCGACTTGGGGAAGGGCTGTGGATTTTAGGTGTAAAAATGCCTGACAACTTCTGGTCATTGTTAACTGATAATGAAACATGTGACTTGCCTGGGGACTGTGGGGGAGTTGCGGCTTGGTGGAGGGATCGATATTGACGTTGAAGGAATGAAAACCTTGCGTGATGGTCACTTCCGAACTTTAAGAGTTCGTATAAGTCATTATACCAGTTATCAAATTCGGCTTGAGACAAGCATTTGAATTTGATTCTTTTCAAATTGTTGTCAGATTTGATTAATGAGAAGGTATATGCTGATGAGTCTTGCTTAGAGCTAATTGAGTATTCGTTCAAATTGTAGGAACGGTTAGGGGTCATATCTGGACCGATAAAGCCGCCAATCTTCTCTTGCGATTTCTTAGTCATGGTAGATAACATATCTTCATCGTCACATTTGAATTCATGAAGATAATTACATGATAAGACATAATAGTATCTTGTATAATTCTTTAATAATCTCGACTTTTTGTAGATCACCCCGAATCGAATACATTTATTCTGGATTGAATCGGCATAAGGTAAAGTTATGGATTTAAAGTTTCTCATTTCACGTTTTGGATTCACATCACTAAAATTAAAGGTGTTTATGAAATTTTTGTTGTTCATGATGAAGTATTCCCAATCATTAAAGGACGAATTAGATACCTTCTCCTTCAAAAATTGATAATATTCAGGATTAAATTGTAATTTACCAAATTTATCAACTATCCAATTCAATTCTCTAATAATATAAGTAAATAAATCACGCGAGATGGTTTGAAGGTTCAAATATGAGGCAAACATGTAATTTTCAACCAAGAGTTGTTTCTTAATTTGATAATCGACGCGTAATTTTAGCAATAATGGGTCATCCAATGCCACCACGGTTATTCCTTCATCGTTGTCTTCGTCTTCACATAGCTTTCCCTTCATGACTGGATTGTTGGAGTTATATAACTCGATTGAACCCATGTATTTACTAAGTATTTGACCCGTGACGGATATTTCTTTGGATAAGTTAGCATTTGCAAACGATTCATTTGATAAAGAATGTTTAATTTCTTTGATTTTTGAAGACAACTGCTTTAAGATCGTTTCCAACCGAGGGATTAGTTTGTTATTTAAATCTCTATGGAGTTTATGGTTTTTCATGAAACTATCTTGATGGTAATTTAACAATAAAGTGGGTAGTTTGGTATATATGGAATCTGGAGAGAAGAAAGGTTGTAAGTCATTGGTATTGACTTCTGTAATTGGGTTTTGAGAAGATGCGGATGACCAACCTGGCGATGTTGCTTGCTTCAACGATAAACTTGAGGGAGATCTTTTATGAGTATTAGCTAAGTTCTTCAAAAATATGGCCGAAGAATTCGATTTTGCTTTTGTCAAAAGTGGTCTTTTATTATCAGATAAAGCAGCAGACGATGAGTTGGGTCCGCCAACAACAGTATTACCATTCCCATTCCAGGTTAATGATGACGTGTAACCGTCCAGACTATCTAAGCTGTTTAAACTTGAGTCTGAAAGATTCTTACGAAGATCTTTCGCATAAGCCACACTGTTTGAATCAGTGCCATTGGAAGGATTTGTCAATATATCATGAATAATTCTATTTGGCAAGTCTTTGCATCCAGGGAATTGGATACTTGAAATCAATTGATGATGTAAATTAGCTTCATACTCTTTAACAATAGCAATTTCCTTGAAGTAAAAAATCAAAGCTTTAATAAACAGTTTCCAATACTTGAAGAATTCAATCAAATCATCAATTGGTTTACTTTCAAATGAAGGTAAGTTGTGATAATATGGTGATCTTGAATCAATTGGTGGAAGAACTACTTCCTTGGTGAAGTCGAATGACGTCATAAAGTAGGGGACAAAAAAACTTCTCAGTCGTCAGTTAATAAATAATCTTTCAGTCTATAAGTGTATTACTTTATAATATACTCTAGTTATATAAATTTAAAGAAGAAAAGTTTATTTATTAAGAAAAAAATAGGGGAGAGTGGTGCTCTCTTATTAACTTTTTGCAAAAGATCGATGGAATCTGATCTGTTTGCTGTTGGAGTTGCTTTCTTTCTTTCTTTTATTGTTTTGTCTAAAAAGTTTTTAAAAAAAGAAACTTTTCTTTTTTCGCTCAATTGTTCTCGAACAAATCATCAACCGATGGTGTTGTGTTTATTTGACCTTTGATGGCATGATTCATTGGTAAACCATCAGAAGGGATGACTATACAATGGACGGTGATTCTAGAACTTTTTATCACTTAATCTTTCGTATATTTATTTATACCTACGTGTATACCATGTGCGACATGTGCCATTATCTATTTACAAGTTATCTCTTTTTAAGCAATTCGCGATGTCAATAGTTTGATATCATCCTTTCTTGTATTGAAGAATGTATCCAACAATGATTTATTCAGTTGCATTATATTCTTGATATCTTCTGGTATATCTTTTCTCAATTTCGCCTTATCTAGCTGGTCATTCAAATGTTCAAGTTTATCCAAAATTTCAAATCCTTTCATATAGTTTCTTAATTTCAAATAAACATCAAATTGTCCAATTAAACATGTGACATCGTTACTTGCTTCAACTCCTAATTTAAACCATTCTAACGCCTTATCAAAATTCTCAAACATGTTCATTTCTAAGAATCCTAGACTTTGAAAGGATTCTTTAAGCCCCTTACTTGCTGATATTTCCCAGTGATACTTCGAAACTCTAGGGTCGACTTCAACATACAACTGTCCAAGATAATAATGAGCCTTAATCGTGTAATTGTCAATCTCTCCGAACCTAATACATTTTTCAAAATAAAATTTGGCTTGCTTTAAGTCTGGTGGTTGTAAATAACTGAAAAAATACATTCCAAGATTGCAATAAACATGACTTGCCATTATAGTATCATTCTGTAACTTTATAAAATCTAACCAATAGTCCTTTGCTTTATCATATACTTTCATTTCAAACGCCAAATCACCACCCATTTTAAACACTAATGGATGTTTCAAATCTGTCAATTGTTTAATTAAATCATTAGCATATCGATAATCCTCTTTTGTTACACTTGTATCACCCCTAGCCTTTTTCCTAATTGTCTCAAATGCAAGAATTGTAATTGCATCATTATCACCCAACTCGGCAGCTTGCTCAACCAATTCATTCTCCAACTGCACCAAATTGGGATTCATGCTATGGGTCATTACTCTAATCGATCCAAGTACATTCTTAAATGTCATCAAATCGCTCGCTTTTGTATACTTTGGAAGTTTTATCTCATTGGGAGTGTCCAAATTGTCGTAGATTGATGATAATACAGGAATCATTTTCTTGTATGGCAATCGTGCATCATTGTCAAATAAAATTCTGTTGATTGTTCGTTTTGCTGGAAGGATTGAAAGAAGCGAAGGACGATTACTTTCGGTCAAAGAAGTAGCTGGAGTTGTGCTGGAAGAGTACAGTCGTACGCTTCGTATAATAGGTCGTATCATAGTTATTCTTGCAAAGAATAGCGAAGAGGGTTCTAATCTAGTAAAACGAGGAATTTTTTCAATCAAGCCATTAAGCTATTAATCAAATGGTAAACTAAATTTCTTAAAATTTTAACTCTAACTGTTTTTCTCCTCCAAAAAACCTCAATTAAAGCAAAAAATAAAGCTCGGTCGTGAACAAGCTTTGAATCTATCCAAAGCCCGACGCGGGGGTCGAACCCGCAACCTTTTGATGTCTAACTTAAGAGTCAAACGCTCTACCGATTGAGCTAGCCAGGCGCTGTTCGTCAAGTACAAAGTACAAATATGATATTATACGACCAACTAGATTGTGGGTTACATGAAAATCTTTTTCTTTTGATGTGAAACGCATCGCATCATCCTAGGCGTGAGTTACCCGTCAGTAAGAATCAATATTATGCAGAACATAGCTGCAAGATCCATACATTAAGTGGAGCAGATATGATCAAGTGGTTAGGCTTTAGGTTTGGATATCACTTATTGTTGTTTAATGAATGAGATGCAAGTTCATTTTTACAACATGTGTGTATGACTGCTCTTTAAAGTTTGACTTTGGTCAGACGGCATTAATTCAAGAATCTGGTTTGTGTTTGGAATGATACGTAGACTCACGTTAAGGAAACTCTGGGAGGCTTTCGAACCGTATTCCAGTTAAGTCTGGCAAGCAAACAGGGAAAGCTTTATATTGGTTATTCTTCCGAGTTTCACACTTACCTTCGTTAACCGTTGTCAAGGTCTGGTTATTGGAAAGTCGAAGGACTTAGGAAAGTTCTATCAAATTTCTGATCTTGCCAAATATGAAAGATTAAGTTCTTTAACTATGACTTGATATAAAAACCGATCTAGGGTTTCGCTGGACACATAGTTTGAGATACGATATTTAAGGGTCTGGGAATCCTTGAATTTCTCACAGACAATTATATAATTATATATATTACGTTACATCTAATATGCATTGATTAACACTTAAAGCATCATATTCCTTTAGCAAGCTTGGATTAAGTAGTAATACAAGATTCGAGTTTGTTTATTTGTTATTAAGTCCCTTCCCTGCTGATTCATTATATTAAGTGTAACAGGTATCATCAGGTTGCTTGCAGCTTGTGAGTCAGGAAGTTGTCCAAGTTTAGGAACTTGAAATTTTAGCCCTCGCTGTCTAAATAAGGTGAGATGTAAGCCGGTATTAGAAGCAGAGGTGTGAATGAAGATTTCTAGGAAGCTTGGTTTTGTTATATTTGGCAAAGGGATAATGTGACATTCGAGATTTGGCCAAACATTTGTTTTTGAACAAGTCACTTGTGAAACATTTGGAAATCAGCATGTATTCGTTGTCAGTTCCCATTGAAGAATCCAAAAGAAATATGTTACGTGTTAATGCAAAGAGCTTGTGGTTATAACTCAATGTGGTAATCGCAAGGTTACACTATTGCTAATGTGGTGATTTAGAGCCACTTAGGTTTAACTATGAATGAACGTACATTTGGAATTTGGAATATTCTTGGACACCTAGGAATTAGACAATTTGATTAGTATCGAGAGTGATATCTTTGAACAGGGCAAGTATCTTTGAAATAAGTTGGGAGTTCTCCAGGTCATTTTAGAACTAGATATCTTTGATAACTTTGATAACGATATATAACTTAGTTAGGTAGAATTCGACTGCTATACAATATATATTCAGGGGATATCGAGAAGAGCATTCTTTTAGATATTCGGTTTAGCTTTGTTAAACTATTTATCTGTTTATCTTATCACTCGTATTAGTACTAAGTTCCGTCGCCTCTACTGCGCATCAGTTGTATTAAAAAATTAGCACAAAGTTCATCAGCAAAACTCTAAATCACGTGAGGTTGGTGAATGACAACAGCAAATCAACTCATTAAACCAATCACCTAGATAAAATAGATTCTATTTTGAGGGGAAAACTGTCTATTTAGATTGCTCTGGTAAAAATTTCCAAAAAGAAATGACTATGTTAGCACTTTTGGGATGTAAGTGCCCTTTCTGACCATCACTGAACAGCCCAAATCTTCACTATAAACTTCAAATGGCATCGGATGCAATGGACTATATACTACTGATCTAGCCTCAACATAAGTAACCATCTGATGAAGTGAAAGTATCAAATTTAGTCTCCGAAAAAGGAGGATTGTGGTAGACTATAAAAATCGAGGACACATAAATTCATTGATGATGAAACGCTAAACAAAGTATCCCGAAGGCGGGGGATAATGACACCTGATGATCACATTCAAAGGAAAGGGCCTGCTTGTAATGTTTCTATTCATTCATGGCAGGTAGTAAAATGAATGCCAGGGTAATAGCCTTCTTTCTGGTCAATTGATTCAAGTAAATACCTATGTGCATGTACAGTGACTTTTCCCTCCCAAAATACAATCAACAAAGATTATTCAACATCTGAATTCATATGACCAATATGTGCTATTTAATTGGAAGATTAAGAAACAAAGCGATTCCGGCGCGCTTTCAGGGTTCACGGAATTTTTTATTTTTTTCATTAATCTCCATTGATAATTTGAGTCATCAATTCAAAAAGGTTTGAAAAGTTTTACTTACACTCTGTTTCTTTCTTTTCTTTCTTAGATCAAATTACGGAAGAAACATCCCAGCAATTCTATCATGAGTTTCCTCACCAAGACTGCTTCGTTCAAGAAGTATCAATTGTCAGCTCTCACCAAAACATTCTCCACCTCCACCATTTCTTTTGAAAAAAAATTGAACAAATATTCATCAATTGTCACCAATGATCCTTCGCAAGGTGCTTCCCAAGCCATGCTTTATGCTACTGGGTTCTCGGATGATGATTTCAGTAAGGCTCAAGTCGGGGTTGGTTCTGTTTGGTGGTCAGGAAATCCATGTAATATGCATCTTATGGAATTAAACAATAGATGTGCCGAATCCGTCAATAAGGCCGGTTTGAAAGCTATGCAATTCAATTCTATTGGTGTTAGTGATGGTATTACTAATGGTACCGAAGGTATGAGGTACTCTTTACAATCTCGTGAGATTATCGCTGATTCATTCGAGACTATGATTATGGCTCAATTATATGATGGTAATATTGCAATTCCATCTTGTGATAAAAATATGCCAGGTACTTTGATGGCCATGGGTAGACATAATAGACCAAGTATTATGGTTTATGGTGGTACTATCTTACCTGGATCTCCAACTTGTGGAACCAAAAATCCTGCAGTTGCTGATAAGATTGATATCATTAGTGCTTTCCAATCTTATGGTCAATATTTATCAAAACAAATCACAGACGAAGAAAGAATCGACATCGTTAAACATGCTTGTCCAGGTCCTGGTGCTTGTGGTGGTATGTATACTGCCAATACTATGGCCTCTGCTGCTGAAGTTATTGGGATGACTTTACCTTATTCATCTTCTGCTCCTGCTGTTTCCAAGGAAAAAGCAGCTGAATGTGCCAGTGTTGGTGAAGCTTTAAAGAACTTATTAATCATGGACTTAAAACCAAGAGATATCTTAACTAAGAAATCATTCGAAAATGCAATTGCCTACATTATTGCGACTGGTGGTTCTACTAATGCCGTCTTACATATTATTGCAATTGCCAGCTCGGTAGATATTGAAATTACTGTTGATGATTTCCAAAGAATTTCTGATAATACTCCACTCTTGGCCGATTTCAAACCAAGTGGTAAATATGTCATGGCCGATTTGCAAAAGTATGGTGGTACTCCAGCTGTCATGAAGTATTTGATGAAGGAAGGTTTCATTGATGGTGAACAATTAACCGTTACTGGTAAAACTATTAAAGAAAACTTGTCTAAAGTTCCTGAGTTGCCAGTTGAACAAGACATCATTAGACCAATTTCTAACCCATTAAAACCAAGTGGTCATTTACAAATCTTAAAGGGGTCCCTTGCTCCAGGATCTGCTGTTGGTAAGATTACTGGTAAAGAAGGTACTTACTTCAAAGGTAAAGCACGTGTTTTTGATGACGAACATGCTTTCATTACTGCATTAGAAAATGGAGAAATCAAGAAAGGTGAAAAAACTGTTTGTGTTATTAGATATGAAGGTCCAAAGGGTGGTCCAGGTATGCCAGAAATGTTAAAGCCTTCTTCTGCATTAATGGGTTATGGATTAGGTAAAGATGTTGCTCTTTTAACTGATGGTAGATTTTCTGGTGGATCTCATGGGTTCTTGATTGGTCATATTGTTCCAGAAGCCGCGGAAGGTGGTCCAATTGCTTTGGTTAATGACGGTGATGAAATTGTTATTGATGCTGAAAATAATAAGATTGATTTATTGGTTGATGAATCCGCTTTGGCTGAAAGAAGAAAGTTATGGACGCCACCTGAACCTCGTTATAAGAGAGGTACTTTGGCTAAGTATGCCAAATTAGTCAGTGATGCTTCAAAGGGTTGTGTTACTGATTTATTTTAGGTTGGAGTTAAATCAGATAAATGCATATTTACGGTTGTTTGTTTATTGTCGATCTGAAGGACATTTTCAATTCTCTTGACTTATGATCAGACTCTTTAATGAATTTTTTTATTGTATCTTTCAAGGTAACTTACAAGAGTAGATCGTGGTTTATTTATTTATGTGTATAATTTTAATATCCTAATGAATGGATTGAGTTTAATCTATTTTTGTTATTATAAGTTATTGTCTCTATTAAAGTAAGGTAAATTTACATTTTTATTTACTTTATTATTTCATTCTTACAGTATAATCATCACCACTTTGAGTGATATATCTCACCCAAGGATACGATTGATATTGTAATTTTGGTTCATTCACTCTCAAATATCTAACTTGAATACCACTGGTTGTAAAATATGGAATGCTAAAGTTAACTTTAATTGGCTTTTTAGTGATAATTGATTCGGGATCAGTGACAGCCGGTAAACCCAATTCAGCTCTCATGATATATTGTTTCCCTCCTGGGAAAGTTTTCAACTTCCATACAAGACAAGATTTTTCAGGAATCCATTTCACAGTTCCATATTCAGGTGAGAATTTTGGTGTATCTGCATCTTCTGGAATTGGAATTATAACTTCAACATTATTTGCAGTTGACTTCTTTTTAATTTGAGTTTTAACTGAGCATATAATTTCAATACGGGAATGTTTATGAACTTTGGTTTTGCAATTGACGAGAATTAAAGGTTTCATCAAAAATTGAGCCGATGATAATCTATATGACATTAATGTGAATTCACCATCTGGTGGAATAAATGTTATTATTCTTTCATTTTCGAATTTTGATAATCTTACACATTGGTGGAATTTTATATCTTCCATTTCGATTCCCTTGTTGTTGTTTCCAGATTCACCACCGCCATTATTTTCACCAGAAGTGAAGATACCTTTATCATTAAGACCTAATCGTAAATCTGGCATACCACTTAAATGAGATTTAATCTTAATCTCTCCCAAAATCTCACTATTTAATACTTGACCTTGAGCATTGATCAACATATTGATAGATTCAACAACATCCAAAAATGCTTCATTCTTTTTATAAAAAATTCCATCTTTTCTCCAACTAACGGCATTAGTAACTGCATTTGGAGGTTGAACTAAATGATTTGGAGTTGATCTGATTAATGAATAATAATCTTGGGTAATATATTCTTTCAAGATCTTTGTATCGGTGGTTTGTGGCACTCCGAAATCCATCATCTCATCCAATAATTCATAAATAATGACAAAGTTATCTCTAATACTTTCTTCCTCTAACGATTTGAAATATTGAGTCATTACTTCAACCAATTTAGATAAAAAGATAATTATTCCCATTATATTTTCATTCTTACGAGTTAATGCGCAGATATATAAATTGTTATGGTTAATAAAGATGTAATTGATGCCTTGATGGTTGATGAATGGCTTATATTCACCTTCATCATTCTCTAATTCCAATAATAATAATGGAAATTTCTCAATGGTGTTTGTTGGAATATCACCCTTGTAATCTCGGGAAAGTAATGGCTTCCCCTTAATATCTAAGAAATGGATCTGTGATGCCATGCTTTTAATATAATTTCTATGCTCTTAGTTGGGTTTCTATTGAAAAGGACGTCTAACAGGCTGATCAGCTTCAATGGAAATAAGACAATAAATATTATGGTAAATCAGTTGGTTGTAAAAGTGTTGTTCAAACGGTTTTAAAGTGGAAACAAAAAAAAAAAAAAATTAGTGAGAAAACATCCAATCTGCAACACTACTAGTTATCAAGTAATAAACTACATAACTGCCAACATCCAACAAACTTCAACAAAGTTTTGTAAGGAATCTAGGATGCAGTAAAAAAGGCTATACATATAATTATTATTAAAATGAAAGATGTAAGTTTTCTAATGGAAGGTTTATGTAAAAAGGTTAATATAATTCACAAGTAATAGGGAATATTTGAACTCTCATAAATACAGAACAAATTGATCATAATTTCCGTAAAAAATTGGGTGCAAAATGATTTAAATTTTATGGTAAACAATCATATACTGGTGGCTATTAGATTGAATGATTATGTAGTTATTATTGGTCGAATATTCTTCCTTTTCAGGGAATACCCCTAAACTACTCATCTCTTTACGTAACGTAAACTATGTCACCAAGAGAGATTTCTTTATATGAACAGCTCTCTCCATTCGCATCCAAGTGAACTAAAACAGAAATATTGTCCCCACAAGTCACCTGTTACTTTCTCAATACAAACATCTAGAGGGAACGTTACAACACATTGTTTCATGGCAACAGTTTTCGAGTAATGAGAGGTTGTGTTCTTATACGACTAAAAGGTATTTTTGATTATTGGTGGTAAAACAACATAAGAGAATTGAGCGAAGGATTAAAATACAAATTCTGAGGAAATTTTGTTAGACAACCAACAGAGCAACTGTAACAAAGTATATTCATACTAATTCTTAGTATGGTATTAAGTAACAAATGCTATTGTTAAATGTGTTTTAAAATTTTGGAAGTCGTTGTTGATCCTAAACCAGGTTTCCGTCACTATTCCGTGAAATTTGATTTTTAGTGTGTAAACTGTATAAGTTTCAGTTTTACAGTTTAGATGCCTTTTTGCTTCCGCACAAAAAGATCAATTCCAATTGGAACATTCGGGTGCACTCGAACACTCGGGTACACTCCAGTCCACAGACAAGAATTGAATTTTAAAAACCTTCTTATATCTTGCTAGGAATATATATCACACAATATTGGAGCTATTCTAACTCAACTTTATTAGTATCTCTATATATACTTACTTACAAAATATGACACAAACTGTGAACTTTGTATTCTGGTGAATAATCACAACATAAAAATTGATGGAAATGTTAAGTATGAAATGGCTTCTTTGATTTCTTACCCAATATTTACTTTTCCACCTCAGTATTCAAGAAAGTAACTCTTCCAGTATAGAAAAGATGTCTGAGTGATTTTACAGTCCAGATTTCTAGATATCAAGCGTCCTATTTATAACGAGAAGCGAATTTTCGAAGCCATGAGTATTGGCCCAGAGTATCACATGGGTCCCATCAACGCCAATTTGTACCCAAACTGAGAGTCTCCACCAAAAGCCGCAACGCCAATTAAAATTGTGATTCTACAATTTGGAGGTGATTGGATAAATACCAGTAAGAAAATCAAGGGAACATGTCCTGAAATCATGGTTGTTCCCCCATTGTAAGTTATTGATGGGATCTGGAAGGGTAACGGATCAAGAGGATTCATCAAATTCTACAGAGAAATTATAAGGGTCAGGACTGATCAACCTTTAACGAGATCAAGTGAAACTTTTCAGATCGTTTCACGGGAGCTTTGTAGTCATTTTGCATAAATAGCCTAGGGGTCCATAGCTACTCTTCTTATAAGTGAATTTTCCCAAGAAGAGTCAACTGTTCACTACTCCCTGGGAAACGGTACTCACATTCCCTGGACATTACATAATATCATACGTGAGACTGCCTATTTTTCAAATGTGTTAAGGGTATACCATGAAATATTTTGAACAACAAACAACAGATTGGGAACATGGACAATTGACACACAACACATTTACTGGGAGAAACAGTTCTAAAAGAAGAACAGGGAATAGAAGTAGCCTGAAGAATACTGTTCTTTTGTATTACATGGTTAAGATTTAGTTGACGTGACCTACGTCAATGCCGAGCCTTTGTTGTGCGTAGACACTGACACTGACAGTGTTTTTCTATTTCTATTGCAAGAACTTTTAATACGTCATAATTTCCATTAATTCTTCTTTGATACTAAATTATAAGAGTGTTGGATGTTTATTATTTTCCAGTCACTCAGTCGTAAAAATGGGGGAATAGTTTTAAGATACTGTTTACGAAGCTTTAATTGGCAACCCCCCAAAAAATATTCGCGTACTGGTGACCAAAAAAATAATAATTTACACGAGACCCGACATTACAAGACAAATAAGAAAAGGGAGAAATAATGGGATGAAGATGGGGATCCTTCTTCACTTTGTCTTTTCTATTGATCACCACACCTTTTGCGTGTACTGAGTACTAGGGAGGTATACACATAAACCAATTAATTATCAAAAAGAGGAGATGTGTTAATAAAAGCAAGTCAATTAGAAAACTAGCGGATTAGAAAATAATGTGATAGTATGCAAGTTAGTGTTAGTGAAAGAAAAGAAAATCATTTTGTTTTATCTGGAAAAAGGAGAGAATTGTTTTAAGGTTAAATCGCATTAACTAGTGGTATTAAGGGTGACTTCATGTACATTTTTTATCGTGATGTACGGTAAGCCTAGGTTTTGAATACACATTCTCTCTGCTTAAGCCTTTGAAGAGAATGAAGGGTAAAATTCATAACCCATAACAAAACTTTTTGTTTCTTTTTTAAGATGGGAATGTTGTTTTAATTCAAAATCTCGAGAAAGAAGAAATTGTGAATAACCCAAAATTAAATAAACACAAAAAACTTAATTTAACATTTAAATTTTTTTCATTCTTTGGTTGATATTAATTTACTTTGTAAATACTATTCTTTCCTTCGTCTCTTTAAACTCCTACAACCCCCTATTAAAACATACACAACTATGAAAGTCAAGTCACTCGCTACATTATCTTTATTATCCGCTGCTGCTTTAGCTATCACCCCAGTTGAAGTCAAAGGTAACGCTTTTTGGTTAAAGGATTCCGATACCAGATTCTACATTAGAGGTGTTGATTATCAACCAGGTGGTTCTTCTTTATTAGAAGATCCTTTAGCCGACACCGATGTCTGTACTAGAGATGTTGAATACTTCAAAGATTTAGGTATTAATACCGTCAGAGTTTATTCCATTGATAACACTAGAAACCATGATGAATGTATGCAAAAATTAGCCGATGCTGGTATTTATGTTATTATTGATGTCAACACTCCTTACTCCAGTATTACTAGAAAGGACGCAGACTGTAGTTACAATACTGACTATTTACAAGAAGTATTTGCTTCTGTCCAAGAATTTGCCAAATATGATAATACCTTAGGTTTCTTTGCTGGTAATGAAGTCATCAATGACGAGGATTCATTGGAAGCAGCACCTTATGTTAAGGCTGTGGTGAGAGATATCAAGACTTTCCTAAAGAATAGAAAGTTCAGAACAATCCCAGTTGGCTATTCCGCTGCCAGTGTCGTTGAATACAGATTACCAGCCGCATTATATTATAATTGTGGTGATGATGAAATGGCAAGAATTGATATGTATGGTGTTAATGATTATTCATGGTGTGGAAAAGCAAGTATGCAAACTTCTCAATATCAGCAACAAATGGAAGATTTCGCAAACTTGACCATTCCTGTATTTTTCAGTGAATTTGGATGTAACACTGTTTCCCCAAGACCATTCACCGAAATCGAGGCCCTCTATAGTGAAGACATGTCTTCTGTTTTTTCCGGAGGTTTAGTTTATGAATACTCAAATGAAGCAAATAACTACGGTTTGGTCGAACTTGATGGAAACAAAGTAAGCAAACTTGAAGATTTCGATACCTTAAAATCACAACTCAAAGCCAATCCAGGTCCAAAAGGTGATGGAGGATACTCAAGTAAAGAAGGTGCCAACAACTGTCCTCCAAAAACCAATGATTGGGATGTTTCAAAGGATATTCCAGATACCCCAGCTGGTGCTTTGAAATACTTAAATGGTGTTGCGAAACCTGAAGGTCATGGATTTGATGCCTATGTTCAACAAAATTGTAAGAATCCTAACAACACTATTGATGATTCTGGTAAGTACTCATCTACCATCCAAAATGACAGTGCTAGTGTTAGAGCTACTGCCGCTGGTGGAAGCACCTCTAGTGAATCTAAACAGAATGAAGCTGGCTCTGCTGGTCATGCATCTACTTTCTTGATGGGTGTTGCTGGTTTACTTGCCGGTTTATCATTACTTTAGGAAGATTGTTTTATGTACAGCGTTATTGGTTTATATTTTTTTGGTTATGGCGATCATCCTGTATAATGTTTTATAATTTAACGAATTTATTTGTTATTGAGAGAAAATGTTGGAATCTATTATTACCACTTGTAAGATTTAATTCTGCTTCCTATATCGTTTTGTCATTTGATTTTTATAATAATCAATGGCTGCAAAATAATCTACTTAAAATCAATTACCATACTCTTCTCTATTCTATCTTGTCCATTTTGTGTTACAGAAAGCGCAATATTTATCAAGATATAAACGGATTTATGCAAGTATTTAAACACCTCTCAGAATCAAGAAAGTCATTCACTTCATTACATATTGTATTCGACATTGCCTTCCTTCTTCGTTGATTTCTCCTTTTTAATCCTGTTTGTATAAACGGAGTTACACAAGTATTTAAAAACAACACAAACCTAAATGTCGTCAACTTCTCTTCCCCGTTCCCCTTGTCTTATCACCGAAAGCTTCACCCGGTTTTTTCCCAATCAAAATCTTACTTGCAGTATTTGTTTAATAAGGATTTAACGAGATTTACTTTCCTTTTAGGATTTTTTCCGCTAAGGTCAATTATTGTCTCCATCGCGTTCTCTTGCTGTTTTCATGAAGTTTCAGAAGCATTAAGTTAATTACACACTTTCAAAAATGGTCAAAGCAAAGTACGAACCTTCTGGTTAGGGGATAAAGCTAAACTAACTGCATTAAGAGAAACATTAAAGAAAACATCTTAGATCTAACTTAAATTGTAATTATATATAAAACAAACTAAAACAAGAATTTTACCTGTAACTTTCTAATTACCTCTCCAGAAGAAACTCTTTTTAACATCAAACTTACCAACTAAAGGAGTATTGTCGCTGCTGTTACCAACAAGAACATTATACACACCAGCTTGAACAGACCATTTATCTATATATTCATCCCAGAATGAAACAGAATCCTTGAGTGGTAATTCAACCTTGACTGATTTCTTTTCACCTGGAGATAAGCGAATCTTTTCGAATCCCTTAAGCTCCTTAATTGGACGAATAACATCAGATTCTGGTTTAGAAATGTAGATTTGAACAACTTCTGCACCTTGAATCTTACCAGTGTTTGTCACGTCAACACTTACGTCAATCTTATTTTCTGATTCATTGACAGAAACTTCCAAATTGGAAATATCAAAAGTAGTATAAGATAAACCAAATCCGAATGGGAATGCAACATTTCTTTCCATCTTTTCGTAAAATCTATATCCAACAAAAATATCTTCCCCATACAAAACTCTACCTCTTTCAGTCTTGAAGTTGAGATATGCTGGATTATCAATGTTCTTATGTGGGAAAGTTAAGGTTAATTTACCACTTGGATTAGCATCTCCAAACAAAATATCAGCAATAGCATTACCACCTTCGTTACCACCATACCAAGCGTGAACAATGGCTGGAGCTTTATCTAACCAAGGGAATTCAACGGGTGTACCTGATTGATTAACAATAACTGTGTTTGGATTAGCAGCAAGAACGGCCTCGATAAGTTGATCTTGTAATCCTTCTAATTTCATATGTGAACGATCGAATGATTCGGATTCCCATTCCTTATTTAAACCGATACATAAGATTACTTTATCGACTTTTTTAGCTAATTCAACAGCTACAGCAATTTCAGCTTCGTCATCAATACACTTTGCCATACCTAAGTTAAGACCACCACCAAAGTATTCATTAGTTTCACGTTGGAGAGTATAGGTTGGTGCAGAACCGAATTCAACTCTAATTTTGTAAGTCTTGCCCTTTTCTAATTCAATAATACCTCTTTCTTCGACAGTACCAGCATTAAAGAAACTATTACCAAGACGTTGTTTGGACTTGTTATCAACGATTAATTTATCATCAACAAAAAGTTGACCAGTTCCGACAACAGTAACACCAAATTCATAATCACCATCTTCTTCAGGAGTAAATTCACCTTCGATATCAATGTAGAATAAATAATTCTTAATTTTTTCGTTATAATAATCAACGAAATGGTAGTATGAAATATCAAGATCATATTCATCAATTAAGGTACGATTAGGGGTTCCTCGAGGTTCGAGATAGAATTTGATATTCAATCCCTTTTCACCAGTTTTTGGGTTCTTCACGAGTGGTCCCAATGCTGGCAAATTATTGTGAGCATAGGCACCAACAGTATATTGTGGAGGAGTTTCAAGTTTGGCAGAAATAGAATCAAAAGGAGTAGTGGCATAATAAGCTCTCAAAGAAGCAGACCCACCACCACAATAAGCAGCAAATTTGGCATTTGGTCCGATAACAGCAACTGTATCTTTCTTTGATAATGGTAAAATCTTGTTTTCATTCTTAAGAAGAACAATACCTTCTTGGGATAACTTACGCAAGAAAGCGGCAGTTTCTGGGGTGTTGTTATCGGTATCTTCTTTGCCATTTTCAGGAATACCACTCTTGTTGGCAAATTCAACTAATTTCAACACATTTCTAACTCTAGCATCAATATCTTGGATATTTACTTCACGGGTTCTAACCATGTGAGCAACTTGTTCTACTCTTCTAAAGTTAGTATGGCCAGGCATTTCAATATCTAATCCAGCTTCAATAGCATCTTTGGTGGTATAAGTACCAAACCAATCTGACATAATGGTACCTTCCCATCCCCATTCTTTTCTTAAAATATCATCAATAAGTCTCTTGTTTTGGGAACAATGTATACCATTCAACTTGTTATAACTGGTCATCAAAGCATGAGCATTACTTTCCTTTAAAGCAATTCTAAACGGTTCTAAATAAATTTCTCTCAAGGCACGTTCGGTCACAATGGAATCACTAGCATTACGTTCGTGTTCTAAATCATTACAAATGAAATGTTTTGGAGTAGCACTAACCCCTTGACTTTCAATCCCGTTAATGATGGCAGCAGCAGCTTTACCAGTCAAATAAGGATCTTCAGAAAATGATTCAAATCCTCTTCCACCTAATGGACCTCTTTGTATGTTCATAGTTGGACCTAAGATAACATGTGCACTTTTGTGACGGGCTTCTTTACCCATCAAAGCACCAGCTTCATGTAATAAATCTTTATCAAAAGTTGCAGCTAAACTAGTTCCACAGGGGAAACAAGCAGATGGAACAGAGTTGAAAAATCTGGTACCTCTTAAACCGTTAGGACCATCTGAGAATCTTAAAGATTTAATATTTAATCTTGGAATAGCATGGGTATGCCAGAAATCAATCCCAGCCAATAAGGAAATCTTTTCTTCCAATGTAAGTTCGGAAATAATATTGTCGATGTCAAATTCAGTCATGATGACAGCGTTGTGTTGTGTTGTTGTTGAAAGAAAAACTAGACTTAGTGACTGAAGAATAGGGAGGGGGGGCGGTGGGAAAGGTGGTTTATATATGAAAACTTGCTCTTTTTGCATGGGGATCAAACCTGTAGCATTTCATCAAGCTTTTCCCGATGTTATGTTCCGGATAGGGTACCCAATTTGGAAATTCTTCCTTCTGATGGGGGAGACTTCCCAATTGGGAAATATAATTTTTACGAGATTTCCCCAGCAATAAACTCATACAGTAACACGACACCACCCCCCACAATTATCACGAAGAGAAGAAACATATAGTGCAGGGCAAGACAATGAACAATATATTACGGTTAACCATTCAACCATTTTTTAAATATAGAAGTTAAATTATGAATGTTGCAAAAACTATAAGAAATTTCAAGTTTAATGAAGAAAACAAAGAAAATGGGGAGTTACGGGCTCTCTTGATGAAACTCCTATTTTCTTTCATTATTAGTGAAGGTTGAAAGTTATGCTCTAACCAACATGAGTTTACAACACCTACAAAGTAATTATTAATGCATATACGTAAAGGAGGTTTTATTCTTCAAAATTTAAACTCTTGACACGGCAGTTCAAAAATTGATCTCATTGTATTACATCATCGGAGATTTTTATTAAAAGTGTTATATTTCAATCAAAGTTTTCTTTGGTATCAGTCCGAGACAATTGGCCTTAGTTGCCTGCATTATTATCTTTGTTTAAGTATAATCGATTTATGGATGGAGTGAGATCACCAAATTGGTTTACTAAAACACCACGGGAATTTGCTACAATAGTTCTTCCAATCTTTATTCAATGGATTACCAACATTGTTCGATTTTAGGTTCTATAAATAAATGATTGTGTTTCTTTTATTTTTCTTCCCAAACTTATGACCAACTGGAGGATGATGCAATTAAATGTTGCTGCAATCGAACCTCTAATGAGTATGGGATTACTAAGTTGAATAATTCCCGATGTTTTTTGCATTTGAATTTGAGTTTGTAGTTTGTAATTTTCCAATCCCCGTCACAATGCAAGAGGGGGGAGTGTTGGTAACAAGAGGTTTCAAGTGCTAGATGGAAATGCCGTGGCCCAGGCACTGGACCAGCAAGATGTGTATTAATGAATCTATCCAAAGGTAATGAGCGGGGCGAAATCTTTATAGTGCATTAAGTAGCAACAGTTGAATATCCTAGGATGGAGCTTCTTCCAATGCCATAAACTTAATCAGCCAAAGCTCCAGACGGTCAACTTCATGAATAAAAGTACCACTGGCATTCCTACCCTTGATGTATTTAATTTTATCTTCTTTTTAATAGGAATATGCGTACCATATGATGGTAACAAATCCATATCTTCCAACATGTTGTCAACATACTTTACTGAGGGATTGAGAGATCCCCCATTCCATAGCATGTTGGGTCCTGTCCATTTCATCCTACTTTGATGAGTTTCCTATCGACTTGAAATCTGTTGCCTTTCTTGTAACGTCGAAACCAAGTCAATTGACCGAATGCCACTGCTGGTCTAGTATTCCTAGCCGCACATTACAATTGACCAACTAATTTTACCACAAGTACTGAGGTCAGATGGTTAGGTGGAAAATTCCGAAGACGATGTTGTGTCTGAGACGGTTTAGATTTTATTTAATATCAATTTCTTTCATGTACTATTTGCAGTGTCTTGATTCAAGGGGCATATGTAAGAATCTCGTAGACTTTTACCTAATCTAATCAATTCTAACTATCTCATCTTTTATATATATCTTGTTAAGTTAACTAACACCTCTTTCTGTTAGAAAAAGTCTATTACTCGGACTTATGGAATAATCCGTTACTATGTCAGCTATCTTGTTAACAACTTAAAGTATTGCAATATTCTAAGAAGTATTAAAACAGCTTTACAGAAAATGAACAACTCCTTTCCTTCAAAACTCTCAAGCGGGGTTGTAACTTAACTTTGTTCTCTTTTGTAGGTCCATTCTCTTGTCGTTTTACCACACAGTAAGTTAATAACGTTTCCTCACTAAGCCTCCGCAATTGACTTATCTGGTGGAGTTTGAAAATATTTAAAAGATTTCTTGTAGACACAAAATTTAAGATTTAGTAGACTAAGTTAGTAGCAGGAACGATTTGTACGAAGCAAATATGGACAGCACATGAACCCAAATATACAAAAGAATACAAGAATTACTAAACTACCGAATGGTTCAGGATAAGAACACGAGACACTGCAAGGATTAGGCTGTCGTACCCATATTCATGGTACACCCCCTACGTAATCAGTTGCACTTCCTACACTTAGCTTTTTAATTCTAATAACCGTGTGGTTGTAATCCCGCTTATTTATGTCGGTTAGCTTTTTTCCGTGGAACAGCCCAAAAAAATTTAATATGTTTGTTTATTAAGGTTCAAAGCGTTTTTTTTGACGTTTTGACGTTTGGTTGGTTAGATCGCATACTTTTACCTAATTGGGAAAACTATGTAATTTTTGCAACAGATCGCGCAATCAACTTTGTAATTGAGAGTTTTGACCACTAGCTTACAAAATAGATATAGAAATATACAAACATTGGGGGACATATTTAAAGATCAATAATGGATAATAAATTATATTGGCAAATGTATAAATATGCATTAATTTAGTATGTATACGTCGTAGGTGAAAGAAAAACGGAAACACGTACCCGATGTGAAAATTATCATTTTTTTTTTGCTGTGTGGGGAAACCCTTTTGATCTTTCTTGATGATAATTTATACTGTGGCGGCGGTATAATCCCAATTAAGAAATTGCACTCTAAACAAACAATGAATCCAGTTGTATAAATTCGACCAAGTTCACCTCACTTAACAAGAATAACCTGTTCCACTACCATTTCTTCATCAACATCACCTATGTCACAATCGTTATTTTCAGCACAAGATTTCACCAAGGAGGTGGCACTTTCTTATCTTCCATTAAAGACTAAACAAGCCATCGACAACGTGCCAGTCAAAGCCTCCGCAAATTCAAAAGCCTACTCCAAGGTCTATCGAAATCGTGCATTTCCAAATCGTGTTATTGATAACATTCATCCAGAATTAAACACCCATCATAAATTTTTCAATAATGCTGTGGATTTATACAAGAATCGTGCTTGTTTATCTTGGAGACCTTATGACTATAAATCCAAATCCTCTGCTGAACATTTTAAATCATTAACATATGGCCAAGTCAATGAAAAGAAGAAGAGACTCGGTTCTGGGTTCATTAGAGCATTATTAACTAATCCATACAAGAACTCTGGATTGGTTGCCCACAAAAAGATTGATAATCATTTACGTGATTGGAGTCATTATGGTACAGATGTCACTCAAAGAAACAATATAGATTATCAAATTGAAAAGTCCAATTCATTCATTTTGTCGATTTTTGCTGCTAATAGAATGGAATGGATCTTGACTGATTTAGCTTGTTCGAGTTATTCAATTACCAATACTGCTTTGTATGATACTTTAGGTCCAGAAGCTACTGAATATATTTTGGAACTTACTGAAAGTCCAATTGTTGTTTGTTCTTTGGATAAGATTGCTCCATTATTGGAATTGAAGCGTAAATATCCCGATAAATTGCAAAACTTGATTGAAATCGTTTCTATGGATCCATATGAACTTATTGATCATTCTTTATTTGCTGAAGCAGCTAAAGTGAAAATCGTCATTCATGACTTAAACCAAATTGAAAAATTTGGCGAAAGAGATCCAATTAATGAACTTCCACCAAATCCAAATACCTTATACACCATTTCCTTCACTTCAGGTACTACTGGTTCAAAGCCAAAAGGTGCCATGATTCCTCATTCAATGTGTGCAGCATATCTTTCATGCTTGTTATGCTTTGAACCACAAGCCAGTGAAACTCCAAAACAAGATAGGGCGTTCATTTTCCTTCCTTTAACTCATATTTATGAAAGGGAAACAAGTGCATTTGCATTATGTGCTGGATATGATCTTGGTTTCCCACAATTAACTCTTGGTAAACCTGTTCAAGAAATCAATCCATTTAATGATTTACTTGCCGATATTAGAATCTTCAAACCAGCTTATTTCTCCATGGTACCTAGATTATTGACTCGTTTAGAAGCTATGATTAAGAGTCAAATTAAGGATATGGCACCAGAAACCCAAAATCAAGTTAATAGAATCATAGAGTATAAATTCCGCGAGCAACTGAAATATGATGGTAGCAGTGGTAAAGACTCTACTATGGATCATTTCGAACCATATCGCAGACTTAGAGAGTCAGTTGGTTTTGATAATGTTAAATGGATCCAAACTGGAAGTGCTCCAATTGCACCATCTACAATTATTTATTTGAAGGCTAGTTTGAATATTGGACTTAGACAATTGTATGGATTGACTGAATCTGGAGGTGCTATTACATCCACCGATCCTTATGAACTGAGTCCTGGAAGTTGTGGTGCTGTTGGACTTGCTGCAGAATTTAAGTTACGTGATTGTAGTGATTTGGGTTATTCTATTGCTGATAATCGTGGGGAATTAATGTTGAGAGGTCCTCAAATTTTCAAAGGATATTATTATAATTTAGAAGAAACTAATAAGGTGTTTAGTGAAGATGGTGAAGGTTGGTTTCATACTGGGGATATTGCCAGTGTTGATCCAAAAACCGGTAGAGTAAGTATCATTGATAGAGTCAAGAATTTCTTTAAGTTGCAACAAGGGGAATATATCTCTCCTGAAAAGATTGAGAACAGATACTTATCTTCCAATCCTATTATCAGTCAACTTTACGTTCATGGTGATTCCTTGAAAGAATATTTGGTTGGTATTGTTGGTGTTGAATATGAAAAAGGATTGAAGTTTTTAAATGAAAATTTGGGATATAATAAGGTTGATATGTCAACCGAAGAGATGCTTAATGAATTAAACAGTGTTGAGGTTAAGACTAAATTCTTAGATATGATTAATAGGAATGTTAGAGGTAAATTGAATGGGTATGAAATCTTACATAACATTCATATTGAAATTAATCCACTAACTGTTGAAAGGGATGTTGTTACTCCAACATTTAAAATCAAAAGACCTATTGCTTCTCGATTCTTTGGTAAAGTTTTCCATCGTTTATACGAGATTGAACAATCTTTGGTATTGGCAGCTAGATTGAGGGCAGCAAAATTGTAATTCTGTAGACTTAATAAATGCCTGTTGGTTTTTCAACTATTTTAGAGTAACTTGTATAGTTGTCGATCAATGCAAAAAGTTCTCCCAAAAGTTTTAATATAGTAGCCCCACTTATAGATACCTATTAGAGATTTTATTGTGTGAAAGTATGCCAATCCGAGCGAGGATTCACCAAGTGAGTACAAAGTAGTTAAGTACTATTTGAGAAAATCAAAGAATGTTTCATTTTGGACATTGTAGAAGGCCGAAGGAAACTAATGTAAGCAATTACTTTTAACTTTGGGTTTAACCAATTTTCATTATTTTTGCTACCGATTGTTGGAAATTCTCACAATCTGATTTCCATATAGTGTGATTATAAAGGTCGCAAAAGCGATCATTGAAAGGTTTTTATTTTTTTTATTCGAACAGACTTTGAGGGCTTACTGAAGATATCTACGATATCCTTAGAAAATGGCAAATTCCAGAACACACGTTATCAACCAGAAATTTGGTTTGGAAATGAGAAACCAATTTGTGGTGCTACCATTTGTTATAATAGTCAAGTGAGGAAATTATTGCTGCAATCCAAAGAAAAAAATGTGGAACACATAAAATTGCAAAATTTTCAGAGCGGTGTCGTATTATAAACTCACTTACGGAAAGTGAGTTTATTTCGACACGAGTGACAACTGCTGCTTATTGCTCACTCTAATCCAAAAAGACCTAAATCTCTCAAGTGATTTTAGGCACAATTTATTATTTCGACTTGTTTTTATACAATCAATCAAATTATTTCGCTATTACTTCGCTACCAAATGAGCTGAAGGAGAAGTTCTCGTTAGTTGGTTCGTCGAGTTGAAAAAACCTCGACTTATTAATTCTTTTACTTTTCAGTTAGATATAGTTTTATCGAAATAGAGATCAAATTTTAGAATTAAAAGATTTGCATTCATCAAAGGTAACTAGGTTTACGGTGAATCAGAATTAGAACAGCCAATGGTACATCAGAGTAAATTGGACAGCATTAGAATAAATAGAATCTAGAGTCGACGAGGATTTCCAGAGAATCATGGGCTAGAGCTTGTGCATAATTTGCAGACATTTGCTTCACTACACTACAGCTAGATTGGTAATCCTAACAATTACAGTAGAATTATTATTATAGTTACTTTAGAATTATTTAAATTATAGCATTATGACGAATCCCACTAATCCATAGGGGTGGGAGGTGGGACGGACTACTCAACTTCCTAATCCAAAAAATAGACTTGCTCCAGAAGGAAATGAAGAAGTCGCTAGAAAAATCTTCCGGGAGATTGATGATGTTAGAAATGAATTGAAGGCAAGCATGCCATATTAGAACTTGAAATGAAATCCATCACTAGAATACTTAAGCAAATAATGGGAAACATGAACACTACTAATCAATCGAACATTGACCCAACCAATGAAAATGAAGAAAAAAAGAAGAGAGCAATATCGGTGGTGAAAACTCTCGTAATGAATCAAAAGTTAAAATTTCTAAGTGCCAACACCTGTACTGAGTTGATTGGCAATCAACAATTATTGAACCTTACTCACGTGACTTCCCATCAGAGTGGTAAGTCTGAACTGAATTATGTGGATCAAGCCATCATTGAAAGAACTGGGGCCCAACTCAAGAAAAAGGTCTTTTACATGGACAGAATTGAACTTGAAAAGTTCTCCAAAGTTTGAAACCTGATAGAAAAATCGAACGAGAATTTTACTAGAAGTATAATCATCTTCATGTTTTAGAAGATACTGGTACACTCACTCAACATGCAATGTACCAGAAGTACGATGTTGATAAGTTGCTATTACCTTTATAGGATTGTGCTTCCATTAAAACTTTCACACTATGGTTCAGAGAGATGTTAAAGAAGAATATCAGTACGGTATTCCCGATTCTTTATTAAGAGATGCTATCATCAAGGCCCCTAATGCTGTGAAGCATAATAAATTAGTGGAATGGGTAAGTATTGCAATGTTGAATAATAGGAGAAGATAGTCGTATCCCTATTGAATACAAATATATTATTAGTCCGTTGAAAGAAGCTACTGCGAAAATGCATTACCAGAACATCGACAAGGAAGTTCACGAGGTGTTCGAAGAAAAATCTCATAATTTGAGATTGTCGATAATGAAACTCGACATGAAATTTTAAGAGTAGAATTGAAATCTGCGAAATTGAAGAATTAGCCCCAATAGAAAGGGGAAAGAAAGAATAAATGCAACAAGTGGATTAAGATTTGGAAGCTCTTGTGGAAGAAGGCTCCTCAGTTTATGGAAGCGTTGGAAACTCGTTGGACAGAAGGTGAAGAGAATAAAATTTCCAAGTATATGATGAAGACCATAAAAACCTGTGATAAGAAACTCTTGTTAGGAGAAGGTAAAGTGAAGATCAATTTTGAGAAGTGTTGGTTAGATGTCAGTGAAGCAATCTACATCTTGTTCCAAGGCTATGTTGAATTCAAGCCTGTTGAAAATAATGAGAAACCCAAGATGAATGGGGGACTGAAAGTTTGCATCTGCCGTAGGAAAAAGGATCACTGGCTCAAGAATTGTAAAGCTGCTAAAGCCTTTGTGTTTAAAGGCAAGGTAATGTGGAATGATGAACGTGAATTGTGTACGCTAGACGGAAACCCACCTGAAGGAACTCCTGAGATGCCTATGATTAAGGCTTATCCGAAATTATTTGAATGGAGCGAAGAAGAAAAGAAAGCGAGGCACCGTGGAAAAGAATCAGAATAAATCTTCAGATGAAGAACTAGAAGTCCATGCTGCTAGTATTGGAAGAAGACAAACCTCAGTGGAAACTGGGAAATCGCTTAGGTCTGGTGAGTACGGGAAAAGGTTAACACCAGACAAGAATAAACTAAAGGTAAGGTTAGCTGTTGACCAACAAGAAGAAACTGAAGAAGATCCAGATTATGAATTTGAAGAACAAGATAACGTAGGATCCATCATGCCTCAGAAGCAATTGAATGAGGAAAGAAATGGATTGATTCAACTGAAGTTGAGAGAAGATGCCAGACAAGAAGAAATGAATGAGAAGAGAGAACGGCAAGGTTTGATGATGAAGCCTAGTATGTAAACAAATGAAGGGGTGAAGCTGGAAAGAGAGTTAGAAGTATTAGAATGCATAATTATTGGGTAGCAAAGAATTCTAAGTTTAGTCGAATTGCCGATATTCATCTGGCGATTGAAGTGAAATTACCTTTGAAGGTTTTAATTGAATTATTCCCCGAATTTAGAAGATATGCTGATGAAGATACGAAAGTGAGACTTGTTCTTAAAGAAGCCACTAAAGAAGTATAGTTACAAGATATTTCACTCTCACGAGAAGCTAAGGATGAAAAAGGCGCTGAATATGGAGTGTATGACCTTAGATGCACAAGAAGAGTTGACGAATACTTCGAGAGCAAGACGTAAGTTGCCTAGGAATAACTTTCAATTTTGAAAGCTATGAATTTAGAAGCAAACCCAGAAGACTCTCAGCAGGTTACTTTTTCAACCTGCAAAGTATCCAAGATGTCATTTCCAAGCACATTCCTCACTATCTAGACATCCACCGGTTTCTAGTTCATAGCCATTGGAATTCCTAATATGTGAGTCTGCTCATATAGCTGCTCTTCGGACCATTGTGATTCGTCATTGGAACATTGAATTATCAACGAGAAACTGGATCTTAGATGTTTCCGTCTTTTTGACTTGGATGTCAGTGCTGCAACAGGTGCTAGCGTTTGGATAGTAATAAATTTCATACTATTTAGGCGAGATTTGCAATACCTTGACTTTGGCAACTTGGATATAGTCGCCTTAAAAAGAATTCATCGACTGATTCTTCAATTGCTTCAGGAGATCTGTTCAGACTTTTTTTTTGGGTTTAATACTTTTGGTTTGGCGACTGAGGATTTACACCAAACTTCCAATTGCCATTCTCAAGTAGGAGAACTCGTGCATACGAGAAATCAGACACAAGAAGGAATCAACGAAAGCTACAAAAGGTTTGAAAGAAAGATTAGAAGAGGTTCTGGGAAGTTGAAAATGAGTTTCATGAAGACTGGAAAACATTGAGGAACCCTGGAATTCTTGTGTGTGGGGGGGGGGGTTAGCTGCAGAGTGATTTATTTTATATATTATATTAGAAAGTTTCTATTCATTTCTAATTATTAGCTTTTATTTCATCGGCTCCGTCAATTATTCATTTTTTACCAATAACATATCCAGATGTTTTCAAGCCTTTTGTAAACAGTCTGGGGTATTAGTACTTCCTCCTGAGATTCTCTTTCTCTGTATTATTTTCATAAATGTTTTCAATTAAGTTTGGGATTCCCTGGTCTTTAAGGGAATTTTTTTGAAAGTTATTCCTACGATAAATGATCGATTGTTTTCAGGGTATACTTTCTGTCTAGGACATACTACTAGTGGTGCTAGAGAGAAACTGCATACCACTTGGAACTTCCAATTGTTTTGATTTGGTAATTCCCGAGAAATACATGAAGACAATCTTGGTTGAACATTCCTAAAAAGGAATGCTTATTGATTATGTGTTGGTTTATTTCTGAATGTTGGTAATTTTCATGGGGGGAGTGTGGGATGTTTGGTGATTGATGGGCCGATGCAGTTATATCTATCTTATATTAGCTTTTAAACTATCTTTGCTTATAGTTAGAATATTGCTGTAGATCAAACGTCTAAAGACGATATAGTAAGAGGAGTACTAAATTTGTCACTCAGCAGTTATTTGCTCTGTGGAGATATTAGAAGTTTGCAAATTGGTAGTTGGAACTTGATTGTATCTATAGTGATAGATAGACATGTTCATCATGGAGAAGATCTATAAATTAATCATTTGATTTTGAATACCGTTCGAAAACTCCATTTCCCCTCCTCAATATGCAATGATTGTGTATGTTTCAAGTCATAGCTAGTTTCAAATGTGAGATATGCTTAGCAAAACCTCAAGATTTGAGCACTTCCTCAATGGGTTGAATTCACTGGATTACTGAACTCGCAAGGATAACGAAAACCGAAGAACCAGAATCAATCAAGAAGAACAGAATCAATCAACGACAATTATCTAAAATAGGTATTTTTTCGCTGAATATGAATAGGGCGCCATTCTTTCATCAACTGCTTGATGGACACTAGATTGTAAATGTGATATCGGGTTAGTAGCATTCCTCTGGAGCCACCATCTCTGAGTCATTAAGTTTGTTTTTCAAATTCTCCTTTGGCTGCAATTGGGAATTAAGATAGCTAGCGAAAGAAGGGCTCCTATTAAATATTCATCGAGAAATACCTATTATCTGACAGTTTATCTTATATTTGTATGATGAAAACTATTTGATTTTAATCTAATGAATCTTTACACCAGTTACAGCTCTTTAAGAATTGGTTAATATAGTTTTGTTCGTTGATTTGCCTATTCTCGAGAGTACGTTTTTCCGGGTTATGCGGGAAAACTTGATAACAAAAGTTGCGGGTTAATCACTTCTTAGTTCTTAACTAACGCAAAGTATTATAGTAAAATTTAGTTTTTGTATGCAAGGCATCCAATATTTACAAATATGAGTTTAACATAAGAAAATCTATTCAAGCATTTCTACTTATCCTATTAAGCCAAGATAAGGTTCTATAGTACCATGGAGGTAAAAGTATGACCCTCAATATTTTCCTAACCAAATCATTCTTTCCAACACCAAATTGTTTCATAGTTTCAGCACGTAATACTCTTCTTTCCTCATGATTATCGAAATGAACTTGATTCGCCAATAAATCTCTCATCATCCACCATATGTGACCCAACCCATATGAAACCGCATAAAACCAAATCAATGGTTTTAATAAGATTGCGAATATTATTTGCCAACCAAAATCAAAATTAAACCCAGTCAATGCGATATGGAGGATTGCGCAAACCCATGGGAAGTATGAATTTTGTAATGTGAAAAACCCAAAGATGTTGACCATTTGAGTTGGATTATTCTTACTGTCAATATAAATCAATACATTGCATAAAACCTTACCTAGTTCACCAATTGGAAGTCCCAATTTAGAATGACCATAAGTAGTGACCGCTACTATTGATAATCCTATTTGTAAGAGATAATATAGGAAATCTATTGATTTGTTTTTATCGATATAAGCTACCAATATTTCTTTAGTTATTGGGTTATTACCTTGTTGGTTCCCCACTGTCCAATCTTTATCAGTTTCCAGTTCAGGAAACAATGCCCAATAAGTCAGGAAGTCTTGCTCAACTCGTCGACATGAATTACTGACAAACCAGAATTCCATAAATAGGTTAACTGATAATTCACCAAATGTACAGAATGAAGTGAGGAGTCTCCATATTTGATGATTAATGAATACTTTTTCAGGAATAAAGAGTAATGTGACTAATTTAACTCGGTTAAGGGTTAGTAGTGTTGCTGTTGAAGCAATTGCTAGTGACCATCCTTTTGTCACTGGTGGTAACCCTGTCCAAAGTACTTCCATTGTGAAACTGTGTATATATGTAAGGTGGTTGCTGTGTGTGATATATAATCAGGAGAAAGAATTACGGATATGCTGCTACTGTCAGCTTGAGATATTGCTACGGTGTTAACTTCTAAAGATGGTTTAAACTCCGGTTGAATGGAAAAAGAAAAAGTCAACTGAAAGTTTATTTTTTTTATTTTTATTTTTTTTCGCACCAGCAGAAAAAATCTTTTTCTTTTTTTGAACAGTTTAGAAAATTTATGAAATGACACCAAATTAATTAATCTTAATAAAGGCAAATAATATACAACGAATCAAACTTTGTTTCTATTGTTTCTATTAGTAAAATAATAGCTTAAAACGATGAGCATAGATATAGAAAAGATTATAGACACTATAGATAACAACTCTAGAAATGATGATGATAATGATGTCATAACACAACCATACAAATACCTTTCTTCGATTCCAGGTAACAACAATAATGTACGAACACGCTTTATTGAAGCATTTAATCAATTATATTATCAGATTGATAATCAACCATTATTGGATGGTATTGGAGAGATAATCCTGATATTCCACAACAGTTCATTATTGATCGATGATATCGAGGATTCATCAATGTATAGACGTGGTTTACCCACTGCGCATACTAAATTTGGTGTACCAATAACCATAAATTGTGGCAACTTGATGTATTTTATTGCATTACAAAGGGCTCAAAATGAATTGCCAAGATTATTTAAATCAGGAAATAGTACTGATATTAGTGATATCGAAAGTTTAAAGTTGGATATTCTGCAGATTTTGATTGATGAAATGTTGAATTTACATCATGGACAAGGATTAGACATTTATTGGAGAGACTATTTAAGAAAACTCGATAAATTACCAGAGATTGAAGATTATTTGCAAATGGTTAAAGACAAGACTGGGGGGTTGTTTAGATTATCGATAAAATTACTTGCATTATTTTCTCCAACAAAGAAACAACATGGTGGATTTGTTGATTTGGTCCCCGTGGCCAACTTACTTGGGATCATTTATCAAGTACGTGATGATTATTTGAATTTGATTGATGAGAAATATTCCGCAATGAAAGGAGTTGCTGGTGAGGATTTGATTGAAGGAAAATTATCATTGCCTATTTTGCATTGTCTATCTACAACAACTGATTCGCCAGTTCATAAGATCTTGTACGGCTTTGCCACGGCAGAAGAAAGGACAGAACAACAGGAGTTGATGGAACAATGTATTAGATATATGCAACTCGAGTCCGGATCTTTGCAGTATACATATGATTTGATCAAGAAATTAGAAGTAAAAGTGAAATCGTTGATTCAAGAACCAAGTTCCAAGGATTCATTATTGTTACACATCATTAATCATCTATGTGATGTTTAAATTAATGGAGGAATTGACTGGTTTGTTTGATGATCTTCTCCCACCTCGTTTTCATGTAACGATTTAAAGAACAAATCAATATCATTACTAAAATTATTCATCCTAGTCTGGGTCAATAATGAATTATTGTCACTTCCTTGTTGCAAATCATAATAATCAGGTGTAATTTCAAACCGGGCAGATTCTTGTTTAAGATTCTTTGGGAATAAATTATAATGCAATGAAATATCAATTGTACTTAATTCGGGATTTTTTAATGATAAATTTGTTTTAATTATATTTATTAGTTCAGGATATGTATGGTCTAATAAAACTTTGGTTTCGAATGAGTGTTGAATATCTTTAGATATTGATGGAGGAAGCAGTGTATTCTGATTCAATTTCATTTGAGTCTTTTGTCGCTTTGTAGTAGTATTATTTGGCTCGGGGATATACTTTGGTCTAACTAATGTTGTAGTGTTCTTTGCAGGAGTGATTCTTTCTCGTTTCTTTGTTGTCCTAGTCGATTTCTGTTCTTGTTGTTCTTGCCTTTGCTGTTGTTTTTGCTGTTCTTCCAATAATCTAGCAGTCTTAGATCTAGTATTACGAACAGGTATATGAAGGTGGTCTGATTCTATTCTTTCGGATTCTTCTTGCTTGATAATATCTGGTTTTGTTGTTGTTGCTCTTGTTCTTCTTTCACCTCGTCTTGGTGGAATATCTGCTTCTAAATTACATTTAAGCAATTCTTTATATCTAGCTATATCCTTTTGGAAAGTATTATTTGATTTCTTTTTAGTACGTGAATCAGTCTTAACAATTGTCATTGGTCTCTATCCTTATCTTTATTATTATCCAATTTATGATTCTATTTAAGACCCTGTTTTGCTCATCTCATCTCACTTATAATGACAGATTCCAAAGTGGAAAAAAATTATAGTACGAAATTTACAAAAAAAATTTCATTCAAATATCAAAAACCCTTTTAATCTTGATTGTTGACACACACCCACCCACCAACAATGTTATATCTTATAGGATTAGGATTATCATACGAATCAGACATAACCGTTCGTGGTCTAGAAACTGTCAAGAAATGTAAAAGAGTCTATTTAGAAGCCTATACTTCTATCCTTATGGCAGCCAATCAAGAATCATTGGAATCCTATTATGGTCGTGAAATCATTTTAGCAGATCGTGAATTGGTCGAAGGTGGTGCTGATCAAATTTTGGAAGGTGCAGATGTTGACGATATCGCATTCTTAGTCGTTGGTGACCCCTTTGGAGCAACTACTCATACTGATTTGATTTTGAGAGCAAGAGAAATGGGGATTAATGTTGAATGTATCCATAATGCATCAGTTATGAATGCTGTTGGAGCTTGTGGATTACAATTGTATAATTTCGGTCAGACTGTTTCATTGGTGTTTTTCACTGAGACTTGGAAACCTGATTCATTTTATAACAAGGTGATGGAAAATAGAAGGATTGGATTACATACTTTATTATTGTTGGATATTAAGGTGAAAGAACAAAGTATTGAGAATATGGCAAGAGGAAGATTGATTTATGAACCACCTAGATATATGGATATTGCTACTGCTTGCAGTCAATTATTGGAAATTGAGGAAATTAGAGGTGAAAAGGCATATACTCCAAATACTCCATGTGTTGCAATTTCAAGATTAGGATCTCCAAAACAAACTTTCAAAGCGGCAACTTTACAAGAATTGAGCGAATATGATTCTGGAGAACCTTTGCATTCATTGGTGATGTTGGGTAGACAAGTTCATGATTTAGAATTGGAATATTTGTATCAATATGTTGATAATAAGGATCATTTTAAGAAGATGGTTGAAGAAGATCAAGAATATTTCAAGCCACCACCATATGTGCCACCTCAAGAGGAGGAGGATGAGGATGAATAATACTAGTTTCTGTATAAATTACATAAATAACATTTAGAACACATATAATATTTACACACAGTAAATAAAATCTATTGCTTCTTCTTCTTTTCTAATTCTACAATTTCACTCCATACGTTTTCATTGATATCCCAAATCATCCAATCTTGCCATCCCATATAAGCTGGGAATATAGTGACCAAATGCCATAAACTATGAGCATCAATTAAATCAAAGAAAAATGGTGGGAAATCAAAAACTTCAAATAACAGTCCTAATATCACTATTGAACATAATAATAATGGATATAAGGAATATAATTTGGCACTAGATGAATAAAAACTCGATAATAAGATTCTTTTGAAATTTATATAATTCAAATGATTTAAATTAACCACTTTTTCATTCTGTTGTTCCAAATTATAATATTTTGAATATAAATCATAACATAACAATCCATATAAAATGTTTTGACAAACACCAATAAAGATATTAGCCCTCATATTATAAGTATATGACCAATCGGTATATAATCGATGAACATGATACGCGTATGCTGCTATACATGCAAAACTGAACAGCCATCTTTGTAATTTTCGATCATGACGATATAATTTAAATACTCTAGCACCTAGACAATGAAACCCTGAAAGAACAGTCAATCCAGCAAAATAATAATCTAGATGTTCAGTGACTAAATAATCACGAATATGGTATATAGTCGAAAATATCCAAGCGCACATAGTGACTATTGTCATGCTTAAAACATTGACATATTGATACTTCAAATTTGATGGAATTTCCTGTTGTAGAATAATCCTTATAAATCTTTTAAATTGAAAAAATGTCACTAAAAAGTTTCCCATTGATGTTATAACACTAAAGACTTCTTGAATTCCGAAAATCCTCCAAAATGGCCATTTCCCATGAAATTGTAAAATTTCTTGATTACGCAGTTTACGTTCATTAGTTATGACTCTTTGACATTGATAATCACAATTCAGTTGACAATTCCAACCTAATAATTGAAGATGAATAGGCAAGGGCATTTCATCAAATTTCCAATTGCCATTATAATATTTAGGTTCATAATCTGGATTATTGTGTTTGGATAATTCTTGTAAATGTTCTTGTTGAATTATATGATAAGGATTGTTGTTACATGTGATCTCAGTACATTGATATATACAATCAGAGAATGCATATAAATCGTCACCTGGAGATGCAGAAGAGATATGAGATAGGAATTGGATGAGTAGGGACAACAAGATAAATCTCATTGTTTGTGAGTGTGTTATATACCCTTGTTATGATCAATATACATATATATATGTACATATATAAAATGTATATTAAATGTTTTAACCCTTTTATGGAAAGATTTTTTTTCCGTCAAGAATAATTTTTCTTTTTTTTTGCTTTCAGAGTGTTTCCCATATTTAGTTAATAAGTAATACTAATAAAGTCCATTCCATTTGGCAACATTTACATATAGTCCATGTAGGTAATTAACCATAAGACAAGAGACCAACAAGATGTAATAGTACAATAAAATACATGTATACATGCATACATATATATATATACATATATATATATACATATATATATATACTATTCCTTCTGAGCTCCCCTATTGAAATGTACAGTAATGGTGCAAATGTTGCTTTGTTTTCTGAACACACACATATTGAACAATTATTTCATGGCATAAACCATTTTTATCCTCTAATTACTATAAGCAGATTATCTCTCTATCTATCTTTCATAACTACTACCAATAGATCATTGAACGATATAACATATAACAAATATATATATATATATACAACTCTTATAACAAATATATAAAACACACTAATTTAAAAACATAATAAATACAAACCCAGAAATAAATCAAAACAAAACAATTCAATTCAATTCAATTCCCTTTACTTAATACTTATCACCAAAAAACAATTCATAATTCCCATAATCATAAGGCATACTAGTCCCATCCAGATTTTTCAAACTCTTACTATTGGTAATTTCTTGAGCTACAAAGAATTGTTGAAACTCAATCAATGATTGTAAATTATCATTAGGATCAGTACCAAAATTAAAATCATTCAATACTCGATAATCTACTTCTTCATCTTCTAGGATGCAATCATTAGTAGCTTGTTGCTTTCTTTTATCATGACGATGTACCAATGCATTAATCATATCATGATTTATTTCTGCATATCTTTCTGCTCCTTTATTGCATTTAGAATAATGATTCAAGATATATTCTGCATTTCTAATAAGATCAATCAAGTCATTCTCGGAATATCCTTCACTTTCAAATCCTCCACTGAGAACAGTTATGCCTATAATGATTGAAGAATAAAAACAACATGTAATGATAATATAACATTCCATCCTCTTGGTTTGTTTAAATGCAGTATTGATATAATGATTCATTAATTTCACAGCCAATATTGATGCCTTTGTAGCTGCATGACAAAATTCTTGAGTAAGTTTTTCATCTTGAATCTTGCAATTTGCTAAATCGGAATTAAATCGCTGAACTGCCAGATACATAAAAAATGGTCGACTTAATAACATAACTGAATATAATTGTAATAAATGAACCATTAATAAGATTTGAGTATTTTCACCATGGGTATTACTTGGTATATCATCTGGTTTCAATATATTATCAATCGATAATTGTGGATCAAGATTCTTTGACCATGATTTCAAATCAATTGCTAATTTCCTAGTTCTATTCAAATCAATAATACGATCACGATAGAAATTACTCACAATTCTTCCAATCATGGTACATATATTACTTAATTCAACTTGGCATTTTGAATTGAAATCAAAATCCATAGTAGCACTGACGAAAGAATCCTCCGATTCCAGTGAATTATTATTATTCATACCTCCTCGGCAAGGATCATCCCAATCATAATCATTTATACTCAAGGGTCTTCCAATAAACGTCAGAGAAATTCTGTCGGAAGTATACAAACTCCTAAATAATCTTTTGCGATATTCAGTTTCACAACCTGAATGAGGTGAAAGTTGTTCATTAACAAAACTTCGATGTAATCCTAATGATTGTGCATATTTAATTGCTAAATTCAAATGAATCCAACCGGTACTCTTTTTTAGAATTGATTGATAATAATGAAATTGTAAATAATGACTAATAACCACCCAAATCTCCGAATCTTCAACTACATCTCGTGATAAATTTAATCCACTTTCAAAATATGCAGCCCCGGTGATTGCATCTGGTTTGCCACGAGAAAAATCAGAATATGTTGATCCTATCGCCAATACGAAATATAATAAAATTAACATAATTTTATTCTTTTCATTCATTGGATCAAGATATACTGGATCAACAATTTCTTCTTGGAATTTTTTCATATCAAAAATGAAAAAAGTATCATTTATATTCCGAGCAAAAGTATCAACATATAGATCTCTCTCATCAGAAGGAGGTAATTGAACGGAAATATGTCTCTTTAATGCAAGTGGTTTGTCAATCACAGGACATCCTCGTAAATCTTCAGTAAATTTAGTCGATCCAACATATTCAACAAATATATTACGAGTCTCATAAAGTAATGAAAGTGGACTTGTTTCTCCCATATACCTGAAAGTACCCGATTTGTCAGTAAGTAAAATAACCGATTTTCCCATCTGGTTAGACACACCTCTTTTTTTAGATGATTCTTCTGGTTTCTCAGATTTATTGGTATCTTCTTGATCATCAACTTCAGGGGTAGTAATTTCATCATTTTCTTTATCAGCAGAATTGGCAACTAATGGGAATGAAAGTAGTGGTTGTAATGATTTTGGAACATAGTGATTTGGAGTAGCCGCTGAATCATTGGGTGTAGTCTCAGGAGTAAGGATTCCATGAAGTTTCTCAACTTCGCCAGGATTGGAAGATGATGATGAAAAATTGTTAGCAGGGCCAGTATACAGATGTGGTGAAGGGTCGTTTGATAGAGGTCCCGCGGGTGGATGCATTTCTCGCTCTTGTTGTTTCTGTTGTGGTACTGAATGTTGTGATACAATCTGTTGAGCGTATTGTTTCTTCAGTGGTTGTAGCGCAGCAGGATAAGGTGGATGGGGTGATGATGATGATGCAGAAGGTGGTCCGGCCCGTTGTTGTTGTGGTAGTTGTTGTTGTTGTGGTGGTAGTTGATAGGGATATCCATGTGGTGGTGGTACATACTCATACATTGGTACCACTGGCTGTGGAGGATAAACACCTTGTTGCGCATATGGTGGTGGTGGTGCTGGGTATTGCTGAGGGTTTGCAGGACCATAAGGCTGTTGCTGCTGTTGTTGTTGGTGAGGGTGGTGATAATGATGAGGCGGGTGTGGCGCAGGATGTGGCTGATAAGCTGGATACATTTGTGTTGTTGATGGCGGATATCCAGGAAGCGGATATACTTGATATTGATGATCTTGTGGTTGTGGTTGTCCAGTAGAAGATACTCTAGATATGGGTCCAGATGGTGGTGGTGGAGGTTGAGGAGGTGAAATATGGGATGAAGCTATTGAATTTGGTGATACCAGGGACGGAGAATTTTCGTCATCGTCACTTCTTGCATTTTGATAGCCATTTAAAGATTGTGTTTGTTCTTGTTTTACTTGTTGCTGTCGCTTGCGCTCAGCCATACGTTCGCTCTTTAAAGATCGTTTATCTATGATTGTGTATGAGCATTGTAAGTCTTTCTTGATGCAAACTTCACAGGGTTGTTCACCTGAACATTTAAATTTTCTCTTTTTGCACGAATCACAAGCAGTAGAAACTTTCTGTCTTTTTTCTGGGGGTAGTCTTCTTACTCTCTTTTTAGTTACTTTATCACCGTGGTTCATTAGCATGGTATATATGTGTGTGTATGGTTCTGGCTCCAGTAGTGTGGGTTTGTAAATTAATATATTGATTGATAACGGGGGAGGAGGGGAGCCAAGAAAACAAAAATTAATTTCAAGAAGAAATCAAAACTTCTTTTATTAACTATTAATTAGATAAAGGAATAAAAAAAAATTGATGACTTAATATTAAAGATTCTTAAAACTGATTAAAAAGAAGAAAAGAAGAAAAGCAATATAATATAAACAAGGGAAAGTAAAATATGAAAGTTAAAAGGGAAATACGAGAAAATTTCAAATATTACAAAAAAAGAAAAAGAATAAAGTGAAATACAAAGTATATTGTATCTTAGATTCTCTTATTATTGTTGTTAGAAAATTGTGATTGATTGATGGATGGGTTATTGTGTAATAAAATCTCTAAATTATGTATGCATGTGTTGGATACTTTCTTCTTAACAAACCAAATGAGACAAAGCTTGTTAGAAAAACAAAGGAACAATTATGACTAAAAAGCAAAAGAATAAACGCCACTCAGTAATCAATTCGGGTTAAGCACTTAAATTAGCCCGGGAATGAAAAACAATCAACGGAATGTTCAACTAAATGTCAAAAGGAATTGGAGAAAGTTACACAAATTTGTTGTTCCTAACAATAAAGACCTTCTTTCTTTGCATCAATTTCTTACTGTAACTACTAGTACACACTACCCATATGAATTAGATGTCAATCCCTACATGGTTTGTAGCGTTCTTTTTTATTTTTTGGTTGTCAATCACCACACCACACCAAAGTGTGGGTGGGGACAGCTGTGAATTCATGTTGTTTTGTTGTTCCTTTTTCCTTTCTAATTAACTTTGTTTTTAAATTTTGTAAAATTGAGTTTGAGGTTGACGGTTCGTTGAACAGCCTTTGGATTGTTGAACATGGATGAGATCATTACAACATCCTATTTTTGAAAAGGCAAAAACTTTTTCAAGTTGATTAAGTCAATGATTTTTAGAATTTTTGGGGGGAGTATGGATTTTGTATCTTTTATGTATGGATGTCTTCATGCGTAACAAAATCAAAAATGAATTTCACACAAAGTAAATAGATAGACCTTCGTTCAGTTTGATTCCTTCTTTTGTGGTCATCGTACAAACTGTAGATTTTTATTTCATATAAACATTCAATACATGCACGCTTTTACTGAGGGCATCCCTCTCAATAACTCTTGATCATTAATACAAGAAAAATCTTTTCTTATCGTTGCATCTCTGGTTATGAGAGTGTGACTCAAAGAAGGTGAAATTACTTCTAGAATGCCATACCCATTAAGCGGTCTTGTTTAACCGATGAGATACAATAAAATAAAATAAATTCCACGTTAAAACTTACCCTTCCTTTCTTTCTTACTCAATGATATATTTTTGGTAACAGTTTGTAAATTTCCTAGAGTTTACTCCTCAATTTAAACAAATGTATAAACGTAGGATAAGGTCAACAAATAACTTTAATTCCCGCCTGGCAATATTATTGTTACGTTAACTGTCAACGGAATTCAAACAATTAAAAATAAAAATAATTAACGCAAATATTATACCATCAACAAGAAGTAGAATCGCTGATGGAAACATCAAGGCGGGCACTCCTATATTCCATTTTAAAACCAATTGATGAGGGAAGATGTTGAATATGAGATATCAACAAGTGATTGAACTCTCTAGAAAGAAAACCAACTTATGGTTATAGTTTATTCTTGAATACCTGATATCCCCTTGACAAAATTTTCAGTAGAATAAAATATCAAAAACATACTGTTATCTTCAAATAAGATACATCTTGAGCAAGTAGATAAAGCTCAAGAACATCTAATTAGAACAGCTCTAATTGCTTATTACTTGTACTTCTCATTTTATAAGACTATGCGGCTCACGCCATTTTGAAAATTAAAATAATTTTGCAACAGAAAAATGCTTTGATTGCAAAATATTTGGGAGGAGGCTATAAATTCATAAAAAATTTGAAAGCGCTTAATCTAATCCTTTCTTCTTCTTCTTCTTCTTCTTCCCCAGAATGATATTCTTATTTAACAGATACACATATTTCTAATTAAATACAAAATGGTTAACTTTTCATTTGAATTAGATCCAAGTAAGATCGATTTCAATTTAATTCAAGCAAATCTTTCAAGAACCTTTTCAAAGATTTCCGGTAAAACAAACGAAGCTTTTGCCGCCATTGAAAAAGTAAAGACGTACAATTGGTCAATCGCCAGTGACACCAATTCAATTAACTCCAATATCAATACCAATACCAATACCACTAGAGAAACTACTACTACCAAATTGAACGCTAAGTTCAAGAACTTTATGAGTGACAAGTATACCACCATCAAAAATTCATTGTCAAAGAATAATTCTAATTTGACTGAAACAAAAAACGAAAACTTAAAGGTAAACAAAAGCACCCAAACGGAAAGTAAAACATTTAAATTTGTCAACCAACATCATTCCTTTGATTCCAACATTAATGCCAGTCCGGAAGTGCAAAGTGAACAAACTCATTCAGCCAAGTTAACACATAGATTAATTGTTAATAGAAATCCAACTTTCGCTGACCATACTTTAAATGGGAGATCTCTAAGAAAATCGCCTTGCTTATTGAATGACACTATGGCACCACGAGGGAATCAAATCCTGCCCGAAGAAATCAAACGTAGAACAGAACGTCATAACATAATCCATCAAAAGGTAGTACAAATAGCTAACGAGTGGCTGATGAAGGGTTACAGATGCAAGACTTCCACAACCAATCCTAATCGTATAACTGCATTAGAGGAATCATTGTCATTACCCATACTTCCGCATAGACAATCATCTCGAGTCTTGGAACGGTTTACAGATTACAAAAGAGGATCGAAGAGTGCTAGATTTATTTCAGAAGAAGAAACATCTTCTCCTAAATTAAGGCAAAGAAGTCTTCAGGTTCAGAAAACTTGGACAAAGGATCATATATTATCAAGGAAGAGGATAAAATCTTGGTCTAAGAACGCCCGCAAAGAATTGTGCGACGGTATGAAATCTAAGAGAAAAGAGAAGAAGACTTGCTTTTGTTTCAATGTTGGAGTAGCCACCCTTGGGTTTCCATATTTCATGAAGTTTACAAATGAATCATCATCATATTGTTCTAGGTTGTTTAAAGGTGGTTCTGCTTTCTTAAAGAAGATTCCATTTAGGCTTGAAATACTGCTTTCTTACCGTCTTTGGTAATTGTTCCGTCCAAACATCTTTAAATAAACAAAGATTCGTTGATTATCACTTTGGGTTACTATAGGTTTCTTCCTTTTGTAAGTTCTCTTCATAGCATTTATTAGATTATCGTTAATAATTACATTTTTAAATCAAATCATTCTCTTGTAGTGTCACCGTCTCACCTCTTTGTATTTAACTAGACCAAATATTCACTCAAGATACGTGACAAAGTGTGCAAATATTACAATATAGTATCCGTTCAGCTTACCCTAATTGGTAAGAATTCATTGTAAATACTATTGAATGTCGCCAAATATTAAGGAGAAGAAAATACGGTAAGGAATTAGTCGCCATTTTGGTATCGAAGCACAGTTTTCACAAGGATCAAACGTTTGCAAAACATAACTTTAAACAAAACAGCTACGCTCAGAACTAATCAACTAATTATGATGCCATAATAAAGACCCAATTCCAGTATTCTCTCAAAGAAAGAGAGGGTTTGATCTTTATTTTGTCGAATAATCTGGTTTTCTTTGTTAGCTACCACTTTAATTCAAAGCTGTTCCTCCAAGTAAGCACTGTCTCCACTTTTCGCATATGATACGCTATACTGCTCCTACTACTGAGTCTCAAAATGCAACACTTATCGATTTGGTTGTCGCTTATCTCACAAGAATAATCTATATGGATTTTTTTCATACTATACCCAATTAGGTTCTATAAGCAACAGAAACGACAAACAGAGCGGAAAAAACCAGCGGAGTTATTTTTTATCGGCTAATTCCTAATTGGGAACAAAGAGCAGCGCTTAAATTTTTAGATTAGAGAATGGGGAACAATACAACTAGCAGGTTCAGCTACCCATATAAATAGTCGGTTCAAATCTGGATGATAAGGTTTGTGGTATTTGAACGTTCAATAGTTGATCCAGATAAGTAATAGATTACAATGACACCACCAACTATCACTACTACATCCACCACTACGGAAACTCCAACAGCCACAATCACTTCTCGTGGATACCAAATTGCAGCCCGAGGTTCTCATAACATTGCAAAGGGTGGACAACATCCGTATCAACTTCCCAAATTTACTGATAAACAACAAGAACGGAAATGGATGCTACAACACATGGCAGGAGCATTCAGAGTATTTGCTAGAAAGGGATATGCTGAAGGTACAGCTGGACATATTTCTATTCGTGACCCAATTGATCCAAACACATTTTGGATCAATCCTTTAGGTAAACATTTTGGATTGATCAAAGCTAGTGATTTAGTTCATGTTGATGAAGAAGGAAATGTCTTACCTGATGGAAATCAAGTTGCCATTAATGCTGCTGGATTTGCTATTCATCTGGCTTTGCACAAGGCTAGACCTGATGTTAATGCTGCCTGCCACTGTCATTCGGTATATGGGAAAGCTTGGGCTGCTATGGGTAAACCCTTGGATATGATTAATCAGGATGTTTGTACTTTTTATAATAGTCATGCTGTATATACTGATTTTGGTGGTGTTGCTTTGGAAGCAAAAGAAGGTGCAAAAATTGCAGAAGCTGTTGGAAATGGAAAGGCTGTTATATTACAAAATCACGGACTTTTAACAGTTGGTAATACTGTTGATGAAGCGGCTTATTTGTTCACGTTATTGGAAAAGAGTTGTCAAGTGCAATTAACTGCCCAGTCGGCCTTATTACCTGGCGAATCATTGAAGATTATTGGAGATGAAGAAGCTGCTTATTGTGAACACAATGATGGAGATCCAGAAACTTTATATACCGAGTTTCAACCTGATTTCGAAATGGAAGTCTATTTAAATAATGATTTTTTAGAATAGTTACGTAGTTGTTTAATTGAATGAAAAAGTTTTAACGTGATTCTTGCTATAGAATGAGCACCTCAAAATTATCACATCTTTCGCAGAAATCACCTAACTAATGGTTCCTTAAATATATGAGAATTACTTAACGAACTTATCTTTTCATCTAAATCTAAAATACATAACAAAATACATAGTTTATAAAAGCAACTACTAAAACAAACACTTAAACGTCATTATACCATTCCCTTTTTAACTCCATTAGATTCCAACATCTGCTGAACCCATGGTTGTCTGCGGAAATAGTTTCTATACACAATCAGTTCCAAAATACCTACCCAATTCATCTTTTCCTCTTTATTTGGAGCTCCAAAATCAATAACTTCCCCATTGGCAAACACAATCTTGAATGCATGATCCAATAACAAAACATCACTGAAATTTCTATAACTCTTTCTTTCATCGGTCAAGTTTTCTTTATCCACATAAATAACATCAACAATTTTATTCAAATTAATCTTCGCCCTAGTTTTCTTGGAATATTCACTATGAGCAATCAATTCAGTGCCATTTTGTAACTTGAAATAACGACGCTTCCAAATCTCACAATCACCTCCTTCTTGATACAAATATCCTTCGTAATTGGTGTCTAATTCTTGCTTAAGTTCATTGACACTCTCATAAGCGCTCTTGATAGATGTAGGAAGTATTTCTAATCTGTCAGTACGGGGCACAAACAACATTTCAACTTCTAATTGGGCAATACGATATGGTTTAACTTTGAGTACCTTACCAGTCTTGGAATCGACACCGGTTTCCCATTCATTAAAACAGTTCACATCGAAAAATTGCGCTTTACCAGTGATTTTAGGCTCATATTGTGCTAGGTCAATATAACATCTTGCAAATGATCCATCGGTGGCAAATTTATTTCTCCAAGGATCTTTGACTTCCTTTGGAACAACCTTAGTTGTGGTTACAAGTTCTTTGGTTCCAAATAGTCTTGAAATACGCTTCTTAGATTTCACAACCTTTTGTTCAGTGACTTCAACTAATTTTGTCTTGGGGCTTGTGTCATAGTTTGATTTCAAAGTGATGATGAATTCCAAGCTTTCTCCACCAACTATTAATTCGAATTCTTTTCCAACCGTAACTTGATGAGAGTTTAATCCATATTCTGGGGTTTGAATGCAATGTACACCATTATCTAATATGATTGAAAACGTAGCATTTCTTGATGAAGTAGTTAAATCAGGTAAATTGATATTCTTAATTCCAACAATTCTGAAGAACAATTTCCCTCTTTCAAGTGGTGGCAAAGGTGGTGCAGATTTTTCTTCCTCACCAATTTCCTCTGATGTCTTTGAAGAACTAAAACATTCAGTTGTTGTTACGGCCGTCACTGCACTGTTATCACTCACTGCCGAAGGAGTATGTTGTTGTACAGCCAGCTCATTAGCTTGATTCAATTTCAATACATTGTTTCTCAATTTTCCACTTACGAGCTCATCACCTTTAAATCCTCCACTGATCGTCTTTTCGAGTTCTAATCCTGTGACGGACCCATTATGTTTCTTTAATTTAACCGGAGAACCAATCTTAATTGGAGTTTTCTTGCTTGGCGAAGTTGATCTAACCATTTCTTCATGTGGGACAATTTCGGGTGTAGTGATTTTGGTAACTCTAAATGGATTGTTTATCTTAGGAACAGAAATACTCGAAAATTCACTATCGAATTCAATCCCAAATGGGGATATAATGCTTTCCATAACCTTTTTATTGTGAACGACTACTGAATTTTTTCTCAGTTCGTTAAAGAACTGATCTTCTTGCACTAACGGAAGTGGCGATCTCTTCAATTCATCTGCAAAGTAAGGCAATTCCTCTTCTCGTTCATCTTCATTAACGGCTTCAACATCTTGCTCCTGCATGATAGTAGTATCTCTTGGGTAATCATCCATTTCGTAAATGCTAGCCACTCTCAGGATATTCTGATATGCCACCTCAGGTTTTTCAACAGTAGAATTCTTCTTAGGCTGGATGAGTTTCACTTGCGTATATTCTTCCTGCGTAATAATCCTTTTAGTACTCAAGATTCTCTTAACATCATCACGATCCATGCTTGGTAAAGTCTTCAATCCCGGTGCTATGATGGTAGGTGATGGAATCGATATATCAGCATACAAGTCTTGATAGAATTCACTCTTGGGTGCTAATGTCGATCCGGTTCTTTTGATTTCAAATGTAGGTACTCTGAATCTGGATCTGAAGCGGTTGTGCATGGAAATAGGCATTGGATTTGGATTTAAAGTAGGTGCTGGCCGGTTGATACTGGACTGTGAGGCCAATCTTTGTGCAGTTCGAATTGCTCGGTTGGTTTTCGTTGGTTGTGGAGGTTCAAGGATATTTGGATCATTGTCAATATTTGTTAAAACATCTTGTGATCGACTACCAGATTGATTGGAGTAAAAATAAATATTTTCAAATCCAGAATCTTCAGATAATTCAGGTAAGAATTGAGATACATTGCTCAAGTCATCAAATCCAGGACTAACAACTCTTCTCGACATCACATTGACTTCTTTAAATTTCGAGGGTTTTATATAACTTGGAAGTTTAATTCTGTTATTGATATATGTACTGCTGTTCACATGTGGATTTGCTTCAACGACAGGAGAAGTGGTTGGAGTGCTAGACGCTAAATTCAACTCGTCATTACTGCGGGTAAAACGCAAGCTAGTATGTCTCTTCTTACGTTCGTGACTATGCCAAATGGAGATAAAATCAACCGGACTTTTTTCTTCGTCATTTTCAGCAGAGAATAAATCTTCGAAACTTTTAGCACCAGATCCTCCTCTAATAGACTTAACTACATCATCAATCAAAGATGTTCGGTTAGTTGGTTCAACAACAGGTAACGTGATCTCTTCTGGTGGAGCAATGTTTGATGAATTGGCCAAGACTTCATTCTCTAGTTCTGAATTTGAGTCATGAGTTTGAAGTACCTCACAATTCACTTTTGGAGGTTCTAAAGTCTTTGTAGGGAAAAACTCCACGGAAACTTCACTAGCTGCAAGTGCTGACTTGATACTGGCTCCGGTGATATCGATCTGTGAATCATCGTTGTCTTCGCGATCTCCATCATGACTATCTTCTAATTTCCAATCACTGTCCATGTGGAAACGAATTGACATTTTTGAAGATTCTTGAGAAATTGTGGTATCGGTGTGTTCATCCTCTTCCGGATCCGTGTGAATATTTTCTTCCAAGATTTGTTCTACTTCTTGTTGTGGAGTTAGTCCATTGTAGTCCGAGATAAGAGACCTTGCTTCTGATTTTATTTGTACACTGTTTGGCAATTCGGGCTTGATCATTGTTTGGTTCTCTTTCTTGATCTGAACTGGGACTTCAACATCTTGTATAGCATCTTCTTCCTCCTGTTTTATTTGAATTTGTTTGTCTTGGAATAAACTTTCTGCAAATCCACGTTCTTCTGAAACTTCCTTCTCTGTCTCATAATTATCATCATTCAATTCAGCTTCAATGGGTTGTCCAACCTCAATACGATCATTAACCGCATAACGGCATGACGACCCACCTGTATTCAACAAATCCATAATCGATTGTTCTGCGTGGGTATATGAATGATCGAAGGAAGAGTCTCCTTCAGATGTAAGTCCAAATGATGGCGAGCCCATGATGACTTGAGCTTGATTTGGGATAGGTAGTAATGATTCAACAACATCATCCGGTAAACCCTTGATACCATCATTTAATTCAAGGCCAGCTTCACTGTGTAATTGTTCTCTGGTAGATTCTAGCCTTCGATTATCATCTCGCAACGATTGTAATGATGATTGTGATGATCCAGAATGGGAAAGCACTTTAGCTTGAGTCAACAAATCCAATGGGTTTTCCATGTTGTTTTCCTGAGGTATTTGAATAGACGAAGCAAGATGATTTATATTGTCGTTGGTTTTGAATTTGGAAGCTTCTTCTAGTTGATTTAGATGATCATCCATCTCGGAATATACTCTAGATGAATCATGCGGAATATCACCAGTATCATGATTTGAAAGATATAAATCCAACTTTTGATCAAGTGATAAATGCTTTAAATTATTAATCTTTAAATCAGGTATGATCAATTTCCCTTCATTCTTGTCGTCATTTTCATTAACATTCTTAGAAAGCAATTCAGCATAGGAGTTTGTTTTATGTGGTGGTGGTGTAGGTGGGATTGAATTATCACTACTACTTTCGGTTTCAGGTTGTTCTACTTGATTCCATTCATTATTAATAGGGTCCAGTGGCATGTCTTGTGATATATCTTGTGAAAAGTCTGTCGAATCTACAGAATCATTCGTGTATTGGTGTATTTCAGGTGAAGAACTTATGAACGCGACTGATTTTGTTGGAGATTGAGAATTTGATTTCCTCATGATTGATTTGCTAGGAGATTGATTCATCTCGGGTGTGTTACTGTTTTTCTTTGAATTTGCTAGTAAATCGACTGTGGAAGTTCTTGGGGTTTGAAACAAGAATTCGTCAGTATCTTCGTGGTTATCTATTGTTTTTTGCACATCGATTGGATTGTCAAAATCAAAATTTCTCTCAAACGAACTTTCACTGTGCTTTTGTGTTTGTTGCTCCTGTTTTCCGTGCTCTTCATCGCTTGCACAGGTTTCTGAGCTAGAACTCAAGTTATCTTTGAGTATTGGTTTTGAATTTATCCTTGGAAAGTTCAAAGGTTTTGTGGGAGAATTGAGTATAGATGAAGTATCATCATCGATTGAATTAGGGTCTAAGTTCATTTCTTTCAATAACATTTCTACTGAAACACCCTCGTGCTGTCTAAATAAATCAATATGAGTGCTATGAGACGGAGTTACGTTTTCAATCAATCCTTTTGATTCTTCGTCAATATATATGCTTACTTCTTCCGACATCTTTGGTCAAATAGTGTAATAGTCAGTCTGAAGTATTTAAGTCTACTTTTGCAATGAATATGAAAATGGTTGTAAAACAAAAAAACAAAAACTGACTGCAAAGGGAAATATAGCACAGAGAAAAGATCGCGAAAGAAAAATTGAAATGAGAAACTTTCTTTGTTTGTGTTTTTTTCTTTTGTTTACAATTTGGGAAAAAGAATTTTTCCCAATTAGGAAACAAACACATCTCGCAACTTACTAACTAAAATTTCATTCCGGTTATCATTAAGACTAAAATGGACTGACAACATTAAATCGCTAATGAACCCAAAAAAAGAGCATATAAACTTATAGCCATCCATATACTCACTCAGTGTAATGTCTGATATTTACCTCTCAAGATTATATTGTCTTTCATTCACTCTACATCTATTCACATACTCTTACTTTTTGTGGCGAATATCAGTGTCTCGATGCAAGACGCGTATCTCACATAGATCACCAATAGATCTTCAACTGACTTTCAAAATTACCCCAAGAATAAAACTCAATTAAATTTCTTGTTCTCGACGTTTATTGTTGTAATTTAATAGATTTTTAGTGGAAAGTTGAGCCGTTGAAAGATACTCAAAAAACGATGGTGGGGTACGTTACTCCAAATACGTCACTGTCTCCTTTTCAACCAGGACTTATTTATTTATTATTGATTTGTATTGTAAGCACCAGGAGCTTTGTAATTCTGATATTTCTGGTATTCTTTATGGCATACGTTCAAAATAGTAGTCATTGGGAACATCGCATGATTTTCTCTCTTCGGTAGTTTCAGGTACACGTAGTAAGCAAATCCGTTGCTTTGTTTGTTCAACTTTGCTCTGCAAACCCTTACTTGACGTCTTGAAATTTACTTCTATTTAGTGCAGGGAAGAAACTTTTAGATGAGAGAAATTTTCTGCATAAAAGCATGTGCATTGATGTTGTCAAAGGCGTAACTTGTTCCAAAAAACTCTTGCACTTGGAGATGTGTTCTATAATTTGGTACTATATTTTGCAAATGAGAGGTCGGAAAGTGACTTGATAGTTAAGCAACACTTTGGTAGATTTCGAAACTAAGATTTCTCCATTTCGACCTAGAAGATTACTAAAAATAAAATTTAATTTCATAAGTTCAAATCCAACAGGGGTAGTATGGGCCAATGCCATCAAATGAAGCAATACAGAAAATATTTGTCTGCAACTTCTACTCTCATTTGAATGCTTCAGTCTTCTAACCCGTTTTTGTTTCGCTGCTTGTAGGGGAATTATGTGCTTACTCTCATTACCTGCTCTCTTCGGACAGTTTCCTCTCTGTGCCTTTTCATCTTCTAAGAATTGGGCATGCATAAACTCGTATACGGAGAACAAACGTTTACAGTAATCCCAAAAAATATCAGACAACTTACAACGGATGGGAAACAGATATATTTTCTGGTAATTTTCTGGTGGATAATTGCAGCAAAGCTTTCTTACAAAATGCAAAAATCAGACTGCTTAGTAATTCGATTCTTATTAAGGAAACAAACAACTTGCAGTTCCTCGAAAATTGTCTAAATTTTTTCCCTTTGCGTGATGTCGGAATGGTAGTATAATTAGCCATACTGTTGAAAACAACAGATAAAAGAGCTCCTTTCACATAATCGCGCGAGTTAAAATTGTAATTTAACTCGTAAAATTCTATATCTGATAGATATCTTCTCAGAGAATGACAAAGAGCCGAGACGCTATCAGGAAACCTACTGGGTATTTATTTATATTTCCAACGCACGTAGTTTATTCAAAAAATATTTAAAATGGCTTGAAAAAGCATTGGCATGCATAATTTCATATATTAGTGAACCAATCAACTTTGTCAATAATAAAAAGCAAGCAACATTTTCAAGTGAATCAAGAGTAAAATGGTTCGGGCTATAACATAGCATTGACAATGAGACTATGAATCATGAAAATATGGTTTACAACAAAATGAGTAAAAGTTCAATTACCAATTATTCACAAAGGTTACTAGATTAGGATAAAGAAAATTAGAACTTGAAATAAAGTTCTTGGTTATTTTTCTTTCTTCCGGGGAATTATGTTCAATACAAACCAGGTGGTGTTTTCATTTAAAGCAAAGCAACGAAGTTTGATAGAGAGTTCCTATAACGGGGGCGGCTATAATGCAAAATGAAGTTTAATGATATGCTAAACTCTCTCCGTATATTTGATAATCCAAAAAATATTATATTTTGGTACTTTTCTCCATTGTTGTTTTTTAAGCGAGTATTGTATATTTTACTTCGTTCTAAAAATATTTATGAAATGGAACCAAAAAATTTCTTGCAGTTTAATAGACAACCATAAACTTCCTTTTTCAATCTCACATTTTCTTGGAGGAGCAAAAAAGATTAAAGTTTTGCCTACCTATACACGATTTTTCTTTCCCACTTGCATAAACACTCATTCCTCTCCTCCCCCTTTTGATTTATCAACAAATTCATAAACACTCCCTCCGGTTTTTTTTGTCAATCTATTTTTCTCTTTTTCTTATACTTGTTCGTCCTAAATCACCAATTCATTAGTAAAATGCAATTAAAGCACTTTCTTGTCGGGTTAGTAGCCTCATTATCCCTTGCCCGTGCTGCCGATGATGATGATGAATCAACCACATCCTCCAGGACTTCGAGCTCCTCAACGTCGAGATCCTCCTCGGCAAGTCAAAACCCATGTTCTTTCAGTACTATCATAACTAATCCGACCGGTGTCGAAGAAATTAATGCTTGTGCAACTTTAGATGGTGATATTACCATTAGTGGAAATGACTTTGTCAGTCTTGATTTGCCTGGTATTCGACAATTGGAGGGGTCTTTGGCTATAGTTAATGCCCCCCAAATTTTGAATGCTAACTTCTTACTGTTGGTAAATATTACTGGTTCTTTAAAAATGCAAAACATGACTAGATTGATCAATGTCCAAATGCCAAATTTGAATGTTTCCAACGATTTGCAATTGATCAGTTTACCTTCGTTGGAAGTCTTGGACTTAAATCCAGAAATGCAACTTGCTCAAAAGGTTATCTTGTCAGATACTGCCTTAAGTGATCTAACCGGGTTGAATGGTTTTGAATCAATTCATGAAATGAATATCAACAACAATAAGAATATAACTCGTCTTGAATTTGGTAATTTGAAAACAGTTAGTGAAAGCTTGATTTTATCATTTAATCATGATAACGCAATTGTTGTTATGGATAGCTTGGTTTGGGCTGCTAATTTAACCATTCAAGATGTTCAAAGTGTTTCTCTTCGTAATTTGACAAATGTCAACGGTTCATTAAGTTTCAGTTTTAACACTTTTGAATCCTTGATTGTTGACAATTTGACCAATGTAGGAACTTCCTTACAAATTTTTGCAAATGATGATTTAACAGATTTAAGTATCGCTGAGTTAACTGAAATTGCTGGTGAATTCAGTATGTTCAACAACTCCGCATTGGAAAATATGAACAATTCTTTCCCATCGTTAAGAAGAGTTAGAGGTGCCTTTAGTGTTACTGGTGATTTTGAAGTATTGGACATGCCACGCTTGGAAAGAGTTGATGGTGACTTCTTGATGACTTCTACTGATGAAGACTTCGATTGTTCTGCATTTGATGAATTACGTGACAATGGAGATATTCAAGGACATAATTACGAATGCGCTGCTCAAAGAAGAGAATCTTACTCCAGTGAAGATGGAGGTGATAACGATGATGGTAACGGTTCGTCAAACACTAGTGGTAGCAATAAATTATTTGTTCCAAGTGTCTTGGTATCCATCATTGTTGGTGTTTTGGTTTCCACTTGTGTTTAAGTAGGTATCCCCCCATGGACCTCTTTGTTCTTTTCTAAGTGTAGGTCTGCTTTTTCTGCGTTTTAAATTGTTGAAAATAAAAGCTGAAGTTATTGTTTTTTGATTACTCTTGTTTTAGTTAGATGATATAGTTTAATTGAGTTTAATAAGATGTGTATTGTATGTAGTGCTTTTTCAAGTTGGAGAGAATAGTTACTTCATCTATGTATAACGTAAGGTGGGGTAAGAATAAGAAGGTGTCGATTTAAAATCCCCAAAAATTTTACAGCCAAAAATTTAGGATAAACTAACTTGTCAAAAAGAACACAGAATAACTGGTATTTAGTTTTTTGGATGTGGTAAAATGGTTTATTATATAAGTTAACTCGAATGGACCCGTCATTTGGTATTTGAAGAGAAAGAAGTACCGCTATAACCTCCACCTCGGAATTTTGTTCCAAGAGAAGGTTCACTTGGGTTGAGACATTTTGTTCATCAAGCAAACCTTTAATATTTAAACAATCGGGGGCGGGGGGGGGGGGCAACTTCAGTTGGAATATCTAAGAGTCTACAAAATTAGAAGTAACGATTGAACCTTCTTCTGAGGGTTTAGAGCAGTATTCCTTCAAGCAGTTACAGTTGTTTATTGTTCCATTCTTCGAGAAGGTGATTTTTGTTGCATATTATCAACATCCACAGAATGTTGGAAAGTACGTACGCAAAAATCCAAAACCGTGAGACGATACTCCTGTCTTTCATTTTGTGATGGTAGTGATGAAGTTATAGCATCTCATACCTTGAATTGGGGGTTTGATAGTGTTGAGAACAGTTAGGATTAGTAGTGTTATAAATTTTGTACTTTTTTCACTAAAATAACGTCAATTTTCAGAAACGGCCCTTAAATTCAGACAATGGTCTGTAAAAAGGGGTTTTCAAACTAACAAAGTTAATTCCAGGAGTAAGAACAAGAAAACGCACCGGTATTCTTACGCAAAGTCGTTTAGTAACTGGAGGGTTTTTTACAACGCCTCAGGCGAATATCTATTGCAACTTGCTAAGCCCAGTTGTCAAACCTTCTGAAATCCAGCTCTAACATTCCAATTACGCATGTCGAATCCACTAATTCATATTGTACAATAGTACTAAATCACATCGAAGCGTAGATTTACCCTCAATACTATTTAATCCATATTTGGAAGTTTAACGGTCACAAAAGAGGCTTACTTGCAGCAGTTAAGATTTATTATTTCATTTCACATCCTGAAATTCGAAAAATAATTGGCCAAACGGATGCGCTTAAACGAGGCTAGTTGTTGCACGTAATATCACCTAACGTGAAGAAAGATTAATCATAGAACGAATTACACCCATTAATAGGGCTTTTACAAGACGCGTTAATTTGTTTACACACCTTGATAGAAAGCAAATTATCATTCAATTAATTGTGATACACAGACCAAAAAAATTATCAGGCCGCAAATTAAGGAAGGTACAAATAATCTATTTTTAGCAAAAAAAATTTACATCGTCAGCTATTGGTTAACGAGGGGACAACACTACATTCCTTCACCAATAAATCTAAAACACCTTCCACAATGGCATTATGTGGTTTGTTCTCCGCATGTGGTGCTTGTCAGCTATCAATTAATTTATCTGCAAATGAAAAAGAAAGAAAAATTCAATGAGTGTACAGCCACCCCAATTACGAAAGAGGCATGATACTTACTGTGCTTAATCAAGAAAACTACAAACCCTTTGTTGCTTTTTTCAGGTTACTTCTAGAATCCAATCAAAAGAAAGTTGGAACACACACCGAAGGACCGCGTAACAGTTCCAAACTTCTTAAAAAAAAAGTTTAAAAATAGCAAAATAAAAAAAATTCTTGCACAATTTTAACACAAAATCAAATACCATACACTCATTTCAACAAATATCAAATAATTTTTCTTTTTAAATTCTCTTGACGTTGAATCCGTAAGTGTTGTTTCAAAAAGTTCCAAAATCAAACACAATAAACCCTCATCTTAATTCATATTATTTTTAGAAAGTTAATAGCTAACGGTTTGAGAGTATAAATTAAGGTTAAGATCCAAGGCTCAAGTACACTTGTCCAACAAGAAATCATACAACAAAGCATTACTTACATTAAGCAACATTAGCGTTATTTTTGGCATTCATTCTTTGTTTTAATTAAGACATATCACATACTAACATAATGACTATTCCAGCTGAATCCCCAATGATAAATACTTTCAAAAACGCTGGTCAAGAACAACTTTTTGAATTCTACAATACTTTAACTATTGAAGAACAAGAAGATTTCATAAAACAACTTAGTAAGATTGAAGATCCTGCCAGGTTAGTTTCAACCGTACAAAAGGCAATCAAATTTTCCTCCACTAACTCAGCATCTAGAAATTTCACCCAATTACCACCTTCACAGACCGCCTCTACTATAGATATAGACCCAGAATTGAGATCAAAATGGATCAAGTTGGGTGTTGACGCCATTGCTAAAGGTGAAGTCGCCGTCTTATTGATGGCTGGTGGTCAAGGTACTAGATTAGGTTCCAGTGATCCAAAGGGTTGTTACAATGTTGGATTACCTTCTTCTAAATCATTATTCCAAATTCAAGGTGAAAAGATCTTGAAGATCCAAAACTTGACTAAAGAATCCTTAGGCTTACAAGAAGCCCCAAGAGTAAATTGGTATATCATGACCAGTGGTCCAACTAGAGCAGCTACTGAAAAATATTTCAAAGAAAATAACTATTTCGGATTAGCATCTGAACAAGTTGTTTTCTTCGATCAAGGTACACTCCCATGTTTCAGTTTAGACGGATCCAAGATTTTATTAGAAGATAAGAACAAATACTGTGAATCCCCAGATGGAAATGGTGGTTTATACAAAGCCCTTCAAACTAATGGTGTAATAGATGATTTCGTCAAGAAAGGTATTAAGCATATTCACATGTACTGTGTAGACAACTCATTGGTGAAGGTTGCTGACCCAGTTTTCATTGGTTTTGCTATTGACAATCAATTCGATTTAGCTACCAAAGTAGTAAGAAAGAGAGATGCTAACGAAAGTGTCGGTTTGATCGTTTTGGACGATGATATTAAGAAGCCATGTGTTATTGAATATAGTGAAATCTCACCAGAATTGGCCAACAAGACTGAGCCAAATGACCCAACCAAATTATTCTTAAGAGCTGCTAATATCGTCAACCACTATTATTCAGTTGACTTGTTACAAAAGATGGTTCCTAAATGGACCTCATCTACTGAATTCTTACCTTTCCATATTGCCAAGAAGAAGATTCCAAGTATTAACCCAGAAACTAAAGAATTCTATAAACCTACCGAACCAAATGGTATCAAATTGGAACAATTTATATTTGATGTCTTCCCATCTGTAGAATTGGAAAAGTTTGGTTGTATGGAAGTTGATAGATTTGATGAATTCTCTCCATTAAAGAATGCCGATGGCGCCAAGAACGATACTCCAACTACTTGTAGACAACATTATCTTGAACGTGGTACCAGATGGGTTAAGGCAAACGGTGGTATCATTCCAGAAGGTGCTGTTGTTGAAGTGAGCTGTGCTACCAGTTATAACGGTGAAGGCTTAGAATTCGTAAAGGGTAAAGAATTCAAGAATGGGGATATTATTTAATTGCGTGTATAGACTTTGATTTCAGTGTTTTTTTTTTGATATTTCTCGATGTATTTAAAAGAATAAATAGAATAAATACTAAAAAGACATTAAGAAGCGTCGGTTGTTGTTTTAATAGTAGCACTAGTAGTTTTTGCTAGCTCTTCAGCTCTAAAATGTTCATATAAAGTATGAACAGTGACATCTTTGAACTCTTGAAGGTGGCTCTTGAATAACAAATCCTTCAACAATTTAAAATCACATACAGATTGATCTTCAACATTTATCTTCCCAAATTTAGTTGATCGGCACAAGCTAAAGTTACCATCACCACCAACATTGTTGCCAATATTATTTGCTCCAATAACCGTAAATGGTAAACATGAATTTAAATAACTAACATAGTCGCATTCATCCTCAGTATCAACATCACTCGCGAGGACTTCTTCTTCTTCTCCAACAACAGCAACAACATCCTCTTCATCTACTTCTTTATCAAATTTAAACACGCGAATCCCATGCTCACGAATATCACTCAAAATCGCCTTCTTGACAGTCACACATTCTTCTGCAGTCATTCCATCAGCTTTAGAAATAACAGGAACAAGATTAACTCTTTCACCCAACGCTTTCATCATGGTTCGTTCGACAACCGACAATCCTTTGATATTTGCCCGGATGAAATAGAGAGCCACATGAATTCTGGTGTCTGGTATGGTTGGATTACGGTTGATTTTGAGTTCTTCTTGAAGAACATTGCGATATTGTTGTTCAATGAATTCCTTGAGCTGGGTGGCGTCATCGGTTACTGGCGACGCGGAACCTAAGTTCTGGGTTAGATATACTGAAAGTTTTATTGGGATTGAGCCAGGTGTGGTATATTCTATTGAGCGGGAAATCAGTTAGTATGGAAGTCTTTTGTGCATTTTTGGGCGTGTAATATGTACATACCGAATGAGTTTAGGACGATGGTTGATGCTCTAGAATTGGAAGATGGGGGTTCTTTTTCATTAAAGCATTTCTTCATACATAAGGTATTGATGAAAGTTCTTTTGCCTAAATCGTTTTCACCAGCTATAAGTAGATTCAAGTTAATTCCCCTTCTATTTTGTTTCTTGCGTCTAATTTGTTCAGCGGTAATCTAATTGAATTGGTTAGTCAGTTGGTGAATTTGATTCTGTTTAAGAAATGATGTACTTACTGAGTTATTTCTAATCGTAGATGCAGTTGATATCATCGTTCGTTGATTGTACCAATACAAGAAATGGTAGAAAAGTTTCTTGTGCAACCTTTACATTTCAATAGAATTTTTTTTTGCAGCCAGCAGTTTTTATATTATATTTATTATACAAATACGTTCCTATTAAATTCTATATGTCTACGCTATAAGCTTATTCATTTGTTCAACAGCATAATCCAACACATAAGTTTGTTCAATCAAATCATCGATTCTAGTAAAATGACGTTCGTTATATGGAATAATAGCTTCAATAATCTTCATTAATCCAGGAATTTCAATCAATCTATCCACAGCAAAATTGTTCAAGATTACGGTAGTTAATTTCTGACTAATTTCAAACAATTTGAAATTAACATTCCAATCTCTAATTTTCTTGAACAACGTAAGAATTTGATCATTGTTTAATTCAACAATTATATTTTCTAATTGTTTTGATCCAATTGGTGAATCAGGATCTTCATTATATGCGATACTTTCTTTAATGACATTATATAATCTCATAGAATGATCCAAAGTTAATGCCAATAAGAATGCATTTGCCCAATCTTGATTCTTGATGAAATTGGATAAATTCTGTTCTTGTTCAATTCTTTCTTTATTCTGTTGTTCCCTAAGTCTAACTTCTTCTTCGGTATTATCTTCCCAAAGTGATAATTTCCCATCAGCATCAGCAGAAACAAATTCTTCACCATCAGCTTTAATATCCAATGCCCAGATTCTATTGTCATGATTATCCAATGATTTTATAACTTCTCCCGATTTATAATCCCACAATTTCACCAATCCATCAGCACCAACAGATAACAATTGTGGAGAAGTAGAATTGAAAAATTTCACACGTTGAATTGAATTGGTATGTCCTTCAAAAGTCTTCTTACATGTGAAATCAAGCAATGACCACACTTTAACCGTCTTATCACCAGAACCAGTTACAATCAATTTATCAAATTTATAAAAGTTAATATCCCAAAGACCACGTTTATGTCCTTTTAAAACCCCAATTGTTTCCCCAGTAGAAACATTCCAAATCTTACCAAGTTTATCATAGGAAGCAGTGGCAAAGAATTCATCGTTAGGAGCGACATCAATCGAATTTATATCTTTATCATGGGCTCTTCTTGTATATTCCGAAGTCTTGATAACTTGTCCAGCCACACTAGGAATTCTCCATTTCTTAACAGTAAGATCAGCTGAACCAGTTATGATAAATTTCGGTTGTTGATCAGCTTTAGATAATGCAATTGCAGTTACTGATCCAGCATGTCCTGTGAATCTGGCATATGATTTAAATTCTTGAATTTCATCATTCCATTTCCACAATCTGGCTTCGTTGTCTTTTGATGCGGTGGCTATCCATTTCCCGTCATTGGAAACATCAACAGCGTTAAGAATATCAGTATGGCCCTCATGAAGTTTGAGTTCTAATGGTTTGGTAGGATCTACGATTCGGAGTGCTGGGGAATTGGTTGCAAGTGCGAAAAGGTTGAAATTTGGACCCACATATTTAATATCTGCAATTATGCCGTGATTACCGGCAATTCGTTTGATTATTGGAAGTTGGTGATTTTCGGTGGTGGTGATGGTAGATAAATCTACTTGGACTAATGTTTGATCAGATATGACTAAGAATAAATCATTATTAGATAATTTTATAACGTCGATGATTAATAATTCTTCATTGGTTTTTAATGGGGTTGGCGATTGGGCTACGAGTTCACCAGTTTTGATATTCCATAATTTTAATACATTACTTGAACCACCAGTATAGATGTATTTTCTTCCTTCAATATTGATAAATCCACTAGCTTCAATTTGTTCATGTATTGGATATGTGAAAACTGATTTATACTTCTTTTGCATGCTATAGACAACAACAATATTATCTCTACCAGCACTAAGGAAATATTCACCATCGTCATCAAATCCCACCCCTCTTACTGCAGCATTATGTTCTTTAATGGTATGTATACATTTCCTCTTAACTAAATCCCAAATCTTAACAGTACCCATGGTATCACCACTGGCTAATTTCCAATCAGAAGAATTCAATTCACCATAAAAACTCAAACTGCAAATAGTGGTACCATGACCCTTTAATGAATGAGTTACGAAACCTCCTTCAATATCCCAAACAGTAACTACTCCGTCAGATCCACCAAAAGCAAACAAGGATGATGTAGAATCAACAGCTGAGATATATACTGGAGATGATAATTTATGATTTTTGACAACTTCTCCCAAAACCAAATCAAAGATACGTAATTGTTGAGATTGTGACAAAATGGCTAAATGTTTCCCATCTGGAGTAAGTACAACATTAGTGATTAATTCTCCATCACCTTCGATTTTATGAATGATTTCATTAGTATGAAGATTAGTGATTATGACGTCCTCATTTAAGGGAGTGGCGAGATATTGTCCATCTGCTGATATGGTTGCACTTGTACCACCGACATATATAGGTTCTATATCTCTATGTTTGTATGTTGTTCGTAAGTCCTCCATTTTCACTTGGTATGTGGTTTAGATGGAAGGATAATTTGAAGATTTTTCATATTTTAATTTTTTAGAGAAGGTGATGGGCATCTCAATGTAATTGTCGCGACAAAAATGGAATTTGCGACAAAGGTAATTAATATTGATAAGGGTATGTAATATACAAAACAACAAAGACAGCCCCACCTAAAAAGGGAATTAAACAATGCTTGGAAAAGGTTAGATTATGAAAATGTACGTATTTAGTTCCAGACAGAGGTCCATATGAGAAGTAAAGAATGTAGGAATCGTTAGGCGCACGGCGGAACAATTGGTTCTACTTTCATTATGAGAATAATTACAATGAACCCAGTTTGAATTATAGGATAACATCCTCGGTATTGAAATCTTTTGCTTTAGGTAGCAATCATTGGTGGTTGTTAAGGTAAAGCTTTCCCTTGCGTGGCAAGAGTGGAATTAAACGTGGGGAAACAATGACTCTACACCACCTTATAGGGTTGATGAATGAGAGTATGAATATTTGTTTAGCATAGTATTTTGAGTTTATCAAAGAGCATAAGAAGGTCTAATTACATATACTGGGTTCAGCTGTGTTTAGTTATACTGGACATGATCTAACTGTTGAGAGAGCAAAATATGCTAATTATAAAGAAAATTGCACACGATACTTATGGGAGAGCTCAAGAAAACAAATTTCCCCACGTATTTCCCTTATTGTTGCAACCTGTAATATGAGATTAGGGATGTAAAGGGGAGGGAGGGTGTATGTGTTGCAGTTGCTGAAATGTGTTTCTTATATCCCCATGGCAAAATCAGAACAATATCAATTTTGACGTACACATTATAAAGACACACACATACACACACATAGTGTAAAAGAATCGCCTAACTAAGGCAAAAATAAAAAAAATCCTCCAACAAATCAAATCACCACAAGGGAACCAGAAAAAAAAAGTTACTTTATAACTATGAATGTAATAAACCATTAATTGCTTTTAGTTCTATTCCTTACACATACAATAATGTTCACTCGTCAATTATTAAGAGCATCTTCTCGTGCTTACTCCACTGCTACTACCGCTACTACTACTGCCGCTGCACCAAAGAAAGTAGGTGCTTTCAGAGGAGGATTTGTTGGTTTCTTATTGGGTGTCACTGTTACTGGTGTTTCTTCATATTACTATTTATTAGATCAATACAAGTTGACCAATTCTGTTATGGTTGCTGACATTGTTAGTTTACAAAACTCAATCAACAGTTTGGAAAAGCATATCAAGACCTTAGAAGAAAAGAAGTAGAGTAGAAAACTGGTTTAGTTGTATAATAAATTATATATTTATAAGGAAAAAGTTTTTTTGTTACTACTATACTATACAGATTGTTGGAATGTTGTGGTTGTTTTTATATACAGATATGTGTGTGTGTGTGTGTGTGTGTTTATAAATGGTGTGTGCGTGGGCCATGGAGATGAGTGTGCAATTCCATGTTCACGATGCATCTTGAACAAATTGTAACATATCACTAAGGAAGGAGTCAAACTCTTCACGCGATACAGCACCTTGTCCAAATTCAGCTTCAACTCTTCTACCTCCATAATTACCTCCCTCTATAATCTTCAAAGTGATAGGTTTACCATTATATTCGAATGAAAGTTCATTCTTAATGCACATTCTAACATGATTATACTGCACCTTTTCATCTCCAATATAAAAGTCAACATGAGGGTTGATATATAATTTTCCTTCACTTGTTAAGTTGGAACGAGCAAATAATGTATTGATACCAGGTTGGTTCTTAAATCTCGAAAATGAAACCCCCATCTCTTCTCCTTCTGCGTCTGGATCTAAACTCTCACTTGGTCTAACTATACCACGATTCTTGTTAACATCAATTTCTAACAAATCACCAGCAACAACTCTTGAAATTTGTAAATCACAAATACTATTATTCAATGGGACCATCACTTGATTCAAGGATTCAACAGATGCAATAACTGCTTCGGCGACATTGTATGATCCCCCGTCCTTTTCAAGCTGTATAACTACTGGAGGATATTTAGATTTCTCTATATTATTATTATTCTTTGGATCGGATGATTCATACAAATATGGTTCAAATGTTAACTCAATCATGGTTCTATTATTCAGCCATTCCGGTAATGAAGTAACATATTCATGAATCAAATTATTTGAAGGAAGGAATTGGTATCCTAGTTTAGTAGTATCTTTTGGTGTTATAGGAAAGAAATCGGCACTCTTCTTTTGTTTCAAAAGAATAGAGCCAAAATTGACAGTAATTGCTGAACTTAAAATCTTATCCTTCTCAGCACCCTTAAGCGTGTCAGAATAGGAAAGATCGTTGACTTGATTAAACAATTGATCAATTTGTTCCTTTGTAAAGTATTTAGAAAGGTCAACCAGTGGTTTTGTTTCAGTCTGTTGTTCAATTAAATCATCAACAAACGAAAGCTGATTCTTATTTGAATCCTCCTCACTTGTTTGATCTTTTCCTCCTTCACTTGGTTTTGAAGTTATTTCATTAGACACATCATTCAATTCGCCGACTAATCCAATATCAGCAAGGGCTTCTCTAGCTTCCGCTTGTATAGTTTTGTCATCAGCACTGGTCTTTTCTATTGGAGTTTCGGTTTCAAATATTTTCAGATAGAAATCATCAACAGAAGAAGAAGAAGATGCAGAAGAATAATTTTTGATCTTATTTTCCAATTCTTCCGTTATCTTCAGCAAAGCATCAACTTCATCACCAGTATCATTTATCTTCTTTGAAGTCCGGTCTAATAAATTCAACCCACTTTCTTCATCCTTTGTAAGTTCCAGCGACTTAAATCCCAACATATCATTAATATCTCTTCTTAAAAATGCCGTAGTCTCATCAGCATACAGTTTTTCATGCATTTTTTTTAGCATGTACAGAAACACGTTGCCTTCTTGTTCAACTTTCTTTCTTGGATAAAAGAATGTATATAATTTATCAAACCATGTGAATCTATCAGTCAATCCAAATGGTTCATATTCACGTTCATTCAATTTTTCTTGCATAAAGATTTGTGATCTAACATGAGGATTCAATTCTGGAACCGATTGGGCTAATCTCACGAATAATTGAATATCTGCCTTTGCATTCGCGGTGATTTCATAGACGCCATCTCCTTCAACAAGTTGAACATAACATTTGGATATATCTTGAAGCTTTTCTAATGGGAATCTATAACCTAATTGGGTGTACTTCTGTTTCAAGTAAGATAAATCAAAAGTCTTGGTTATGAATCCTGACCTAATAATTTCAAGTGTTGGTTCAACAACAGAAAGGGTATTCTCTGTTCCTTTGAAATTAACATACCCATCTTCATAAGAAGTGGTAATCTTATGACGATTTAATTCTTCAGAAAGTTTACTTCTCTGAACTAAGTATGCCTCTTTAGGTGATAAGTCGATTCTCTTTGTTTCGAATAAATCTATGGTCACTGAAGTAACTTCTATACTCCAAATATGTTTCATTATTGCGGTTATCAATTTGTCTTTAGTCAGACGTTTGGTAATTTTCCATGCTTTCAAATCTTTAGATGAACTCTTATGTTCGAAATATTCCCAAAGTTGTGCTTTTGTAAAGGAGTTCCTGATTTTTTCTAACAATTGGTCAAACTTATTTTGACTAATGATTTCTTTTTGAGGATTCAACAAATCCAATGCATTAATAGTTGAAATCTCCGGTTTTTTGTCCATCTTCAATTTCTCTTGTTTCAAAACATCTCCTTGTTGCTTCATCTTTTCATTAATTTCAGTAACTCTAACTTTTGCAACCATTTTTTTGGCCAACATTTCCTTGTCTATTGATTCCTGTGTTTTCATTTTAACTATAGGTGGTGCATTTTTAGTTGTACGACGTAAATAATTAACTCTAAACGTGGGTTTTAATCGATTTTTGTCCCTTCCACCATAAATATCAGTTTGTCGAAGGAAGACTCGTTTTGATTTATCAGCTAGTTTTGGACCACTTTTTTTGAGTTCTTCTAGTACATAATCGCGGTGGGGTATAGTTGTTGATGATGATGAGTCCATAAAGTCGAATCCTTGTGACAGCTGACTTGTGTTCGATTGAGTGGGACTGTTTTTTTGATTTGTTCCCGATATTTCTCGGTTTATTGATTCCATATCAAGTTCCCAATCATCACCAGACAAGAGGTCGTTAGTTTTTTTGGATGGATCGACTGGATCTTTCACTTCTGCTTTAAGTTTAACCAGGTCTTTCACTTTTAGCATAATCTCAACTAGATCTTTCACTTCTGCTTTAAGTTCAACTGGAGCTTCTACTTCTGGCTTAAGATCAACCAGTACTTTCAATTCTGGCTTAAGTTCAACCAGGTCTTTCACTTCTCGCATAAGTTCACCAGGATCTTTTATTTCTGGTATAGGTTCAGATGGTGCTATAGACTGTTTCTTTGTTTCTACAACCAAATCATCCAATAATCCAGCTTCCAAATCTTCAAATGAACCAACTTCACTCCCAGATCTCTGTTCAGAAACAGATGTCTCTTCAACCTCACTACTCTCCAATTTGGCATCAGAAACAGATGGCTCCTCTATCTTCTTCAAGATAGTTACGGATGCTTCTTCTGTCTTCTCCGATTTAGATTCTTCTATCTTATCACTCTTCACCTTAGTTTCAGAAGTAGATCTCACTTCTGGTATATTCAAAACGACATCTTTCAGAGGAATATGTTCTTCTTGCTTCTTCTTCTCTTCTGGTTGTACATCATCAGTGTTGGCTTCATCTTGGAAAAAAGACCATTTGGACGACACTTGTCGACTCTGTATATGATGATGTGGATGATGATACTGACATGCATAGCGAGGTGGTATACAAGGTGAAATCCTAGATGCCCTTGCAAGTGCCACTCGCCTTAAAAACATTGTTGATACGTATTGTCTATGTAGTAGTTGTTGTAGGACTATCTGATCAACTCTAATACTTGAAGCTCATTGCAATTTTTTTTCACCCAACAGCTGATTAAAAAATAATTTCTCTTTTGTGAGCGCTACCACCTTAGGCGATGATGTCCGCTTTCTCTAGTTGCTGATGGCAAGAGCAGTTGGCAAAGAGTTAATATATCAGAAATATTACATTTGTAGTTGATTCTTTGAGTCTATAGCATTGAATAAATTTCTGTGGTCACATGGAATTGACGTAGGACATCAGGAATGAGAGTTAAAGAACTCATGTATAAATTAATGGAGCTTATGAAATGATAATGATGCGAGAATTATACATCAACAATTCTCTCTGAAAAATATGTCTGAGGATAACGAATAGATTTTCAGAAAGAAGAAAGGACGTAATCATGTGATACGGCTAAATTAATCCTAGCGAAGTCCAACAGTGCAATAACGGAAAGGGATTAGCAAGCATTTCAAAGCGTAAATCAAAGAGCCATGCTGAGCCTGCGAGAAAAATGCGTAGTCTGGAATGAAAAAAAGATGCATATGTGATGCTTTCTTCTTGTAAATATAGATTCGATCTATATCATATTCCTGGCTAAGCTTAGAACACGGCTTTTGTTGCCTACGGTTGTTAGTAGTTTTCGTGGAAGCCATTGGAGAAAACTTTGCAGTAAATATTCATACTTTTATAGAACCTAGACATGAATGAAATTCAGTTGTTATTGGCATGCATTTTGCGAAAATAATTAATTGATTATATTCAAATTCTTTAACATTGAAAAATTTTTCATACAAACAGTCAGAGTTTAGTTTTTAATTTGCATGCGCTAGCTGTTGGAATGTTGGAATCAGCTCTGCATGTTATTGCATTACTACAAGAATCTCGAATCTACCGTTTCAAAATAACTTGTTTACACGGAAATCATTCAACAATTCAAAACCATCAAAATCATCATCATCCTGTCTGTGAGTAGATAAGCTTCTCCACTCTCTCAACATGTAAACCCACATTTCTTGAAAATGGGGAAATCAATTCCGCCTAAGTATATTTAGTGATAGATTAAGCTAAAGCTTACCAACAAATAGTTCCGAATGTAAACATCAAGTGTAATATGGTTACATTCTTTACATACAGCAAACATATCGGTTCGGTTTGCTCTACCCAATTTGACAAAGAGGATCTATTATACTCTCGCTGTGGTATTCTGCAACAGCCTCCCCCACAACTCCCGTAAGGCTTTAGTCTACATTATATAATTTCCTTCGTGTGAGTTTTCATTGGATGAATTATATAAATGTAACATCAACAAAACAATAAATGTAACATCATACTAAAAATTTATCAATCTAAATCCCAATAAAACCCTTGTGGATCACAAAAGAAGGGTTTTTACCCATGGGCCATGGGGCGATTCCCCCATAATTCTGAATAGTATAAATAGGAATATATGATACTCTTTATCCAACCTCCAGTTAACTCATAACTACATACAATACAATACTTAGTCTAAACCATGCCAGCAGAAATCCCTCATAAATACCACGATGAAATTGAAGAAAATGGATTCACCGTCATTCGTAATTTCCTTTCTCCACAAGAAATTGAAAAATACACTCAAGCTTCAGAAGTATTAGTCCAATATGCTCGTGATGGTCATTGGCCACATGTTAGAACTAGAGGCAAACAATTCCCACCATGGCCAAAAAATTTCAATCCTGATATATGGGGGGTTTCGGGTTTATTACATCCTGATCTTGGAGATTTGAGTAAAGCTTTCCATGATTTATATTCTGATGATAAGATGTTAGATGTTGTTGGAGATATTTTACAAGTTCAAAGACTGGAATTATCTATGGAATTATTGAATATGTTGATTAATCCATTGACTGATTTTGATTTGGATTGGCATAGGGATACAATCAAACCAGAAGTTACTCCAGAACAAGAAGCTCAAGAATTATTGGTCGAACCATATGCTGGCGCCCAATTCAACTTGGCTTTGACTGAAGATAGTTGTCTTATTGTTGTTCCTGGGTCACATAAACGTCTTCGTACTCAAGAAGAAAGAGAAAAGACAATTGATCCATCGAGACGTAAGGAATTCATTACTGGTGAGATGGTGGTTGAACTTCATCCTGGTGATCTTGTGTTTTATAATAATAATATCTTACATCGCGCTACTTACAAGGCTGAGAATAAGAGAATTACCATTCATGGGTCCTATGGTAATGTCCGTTTAGGTGAATCTAGAGCTAAAGGTATTCTTCAACATGGTGTTGCTGAATGGTTACCAAGATTCGAACCAAGAAATGAAAACTTAAAGATGTTGGCTGAGAAATTGTCTAGTTTGGCTAAACAATTCGAAGGTGTTGATCTCGGATTTGCATTAGATGGTTAAATAATAACTTGATCTATTGAACTTTGTATAGTAATTATTAACTAAATATACAACACTGATATATTCATCTATTGCAGTAAACAATTGAAAATGTATTATTTAAACAAGATGTATTATTAATTATCTGTATGTATCCAAACTTTCGTTGTACAAAAAATGTAGTCTTCCGCAAAATCAATAAGCATTAACATCAAATTGGCCTGATTGAGCCCAGCTCCGTTTATAAAATCTATTCCCTCACCTCCCCCTTTCCTCTACACTATTATTAACACCACTAATAATATACATAATATCACCACCAAAATCCCAATACACCAATTACTAGCAGTTTCTTTATTCCTTTCCAAAAAGACATTTACTCTCTTCAATCCTCTTTGTAGTTTACTATCGACATTATCTAACTCATAATCCAATTCGTCTAGCATATAACCCTGATCTTCCAATTCATTCCCCATCATTTGTGCTTGTTGGTTCAAATTCTTCATTGTGACATGAATATTATCCAATTGTAAATCCTGTTGTTGGATTATTTCTTGTTGTTGATAATGTGTCATTCCTGATTCAACCGCAGGATCAGTAAATGGATTATCATAATCTCCTTCCCCAGTATCTTGACTTATTCGATTAGACATGGTGGTAATTGGTCTCGAACGACTATTGTTCCATTGTCTATGAAGGTCTTGAATCTTACGATCAAGAGTAATTAACACATCTTTTCGAGATTTAAGTTCTTCCGGAGAGAGATTATATCTTTCTGGTTGTGTCTCGGAGATGGATACTGCTTGTTCTAGATCCTGGAATATTTCTTGAAGTTCTTGATAATTGTTGTTGAAATCTTGCGTGAGTTCAATTGATGGGGCTTGTGGAAATTGTGATGATCGTTGATTGATTAAATCTTCAAGGATTCCTATTGTGTTCCATGCATCTTCATTAACTTCGTTAAATGGATCCATTGTATGTGTATTATATATAAAGGGTTTGTTTAGGTATAACAGCGATTTTGGTTACCAATTTGGTTAGTAAAGTGAATTTTGATTTAATCATTTTTTTCTTCCATCACTAAACAATTAATCAACACCAATGAATTTTTCAAAATTGACTGTGTGTATAGTAATTAGTAAGATTGAACATCTCTTACACAACAACCAAAATGAACACAATGGAAGAAGACCAAATCATGAACGATGAACAACCATCACAACAACAACAACAACAACAACAACAACAACAACAACAACAAGAAAACGGAATCAATTTGACTCCTGAACTAGAACCACAAGTAAAAACAGAAGATGTAACAACAACAACCACAAATAAAAGACCAAAATTAGAATCATCAGTATCTCGAGAACAATCAATAGACACAATTGATCAAAAGAAACAACAACAACAACAACGACAACCGCCAACACATGAAATAGTAGGTGGATCTTCCCTAAGGCGATACCTTAACCAACATTTAACCAAACATTTGTTGGAAGGTTTGAAAGAGGTTGGACTGAAAAAGCCTGAAGATCCTTTGGAGTACTTGGGAAAGTTCTTGATTGAGAGATCTAGACAATTGAAGGAAGAAGATAATAATATGGAGGAAGAATGATGTGATGTGATGGGCGTGTGTGTAAAAGTGTATTATAGATGTAATATACAAACCCGGACGTGATGGATTTTGATGGATTTTGATGATTTAGTTGTATTTCATAGTCTCTCATCAAGGTGCTATCTACAGAGATGAGATATTTCTTTACGATACGATACTAAAAGATAAATAATTACTCTGATTAGTCAAATGTGACAGTCTCTTTAATAACAAATATCCACTGCTGCCCCCCTCCCGCCTCGCCCTCATCAATTGAGGTTTCTTTTCTTTTGTTTTCTGACATCTTTTGGATGCAAAATTAAACAAACCACAAGGTAGTTATCTTGATCTGCCTGCTTCTTCTACACCTATTACTTTTAACAGTTTTCAGGTTTTACTCATACTGAATTCATTATGACACACCTCTTTTAATGTTACTCACAAAAAAGCAAAAAAACTTTTCCAATTGCCCATTTAGGTCTGTGGTTGTTGACAACCACACTCAAGGTGAGACTCTTGTACATATTAATAATTAATTAACATTCGTCGTCATGGGGCAAACAAGGCAAACAACAAAAAAAAACTTGAAGAAAAAAAACCATGCGATTCAAATCAGACACACATATTGAATCTCCCCTTTGCTACAACCTACTTATACAATCTTAAAAGAAGCAACAACTACAAAATGGTTCTAAGTAATAATCTAGACACAAGACAATTACGACCTTATTATGATCACGATTCATTCAATGCTGGCTATTCAGTCATCTTGAAGAAAGATGTTGGTTTGATCGATATGCTGACCAATAAACCAATAACTGCCAATTTAAGTTCAACTAATATTGATAAAGTCATAAATGATTCCGGACTTATACTGAAATCATTTGGAAGGGGTGGTGGGATTGGTATAAATGCCAAATCTGCTGGTGTTACTGTTGGTTCTAGTGCTGCCGGTTCTGTTGGTGATAAGAATTATATATATGATTTGGAATTTAATGAATATTTTGATTTACATAATTTAAGTGAATTATTTAAGAATTTGATTTGGAATTTTGTAAAGAATTATATGAAGGTATTGTTATCTCAACCATTAGAAATTGTTAGATTGGTATTACAAGTTGGAAGATTTGATTTTGAAAAAAAAGTGAAATCATCATCATCGTCGGATTTATCCAAATCCAAAAGATTATTAAATGAAAATAATGATAATGATGACATATTAAATGGTAGTACATCTTTATCACCAGTATTCTCAAGTGAGGAAGAAGAAATCAACTACTTCCAACCAAATCTCGAACAACAAGTCTGGTCAAATCAAAACTCAATGCACCAAGATGTCGCAAACACCACCTCCACCGCCATTCCTGGCACATCAACAACTCCGGTACCAGCACCCGGACGAATCCCTACAAAGGCACCATCATCCTCGTCAATCAATAGAACCTCTTCTCGCAAAAAATTAAGGACTCACAAAATCTCACCTAAATCAATCCATACAGTCGACATATTAACCTCAATTGTCAATAAAGATGGACCATTTGCTTTATTCAGAGGTATAAATGCTTCATTTATTTATCAAACCCTTTCACGTACGATTGAAGCCTGGATTACTGGATTTGTTTCTCCATTTTTGGGTGTTCCTGATCCATTTTTTCTTGATTTAACTCATTCAAACGATCCATTTAAAAGTTTATGGTTATCTGTATCAGCTTGTATTTTGACAGGGTTGGTTTTAATGCCGTTGGATTTGATTAGAGTGAAATTAATGTTGACTCAATTTACAACTCCAGCAATTCAACCAATTGACGAAAATGATGAAAACGATGAGGTACAATCAAAAGAATTTATATCTACAAGATCAGTAAGAGAATCTATTCGTAATTTCCCAGTACATTATCTTTCTAATCCTCCATGGCCAATTGTATGCTTAACTATTCTTCATCAATTTTCAACTAGTATATTCAGAAAAGCGGCTCCATATATCTTATTTATCAAGTTTAATATTGATTCTTATTCACTGCCAAATATCTACACTTTTGTGAATTTAATTTCATTAATTATGGAGTTTTTTATAAAATTACCAGTGGAAAACTTGTTAAGAAAATCACAATTGGGATTTTTGCTACAACTGAAACCAGAGGATGTGATGAAGGTGATTACTATTGAAAACCCGGATGAGAATCTTATTGTCGAGTTTAATTCTGGTGGTAGAAATGAAGTAGATGTTGGTGATGATAATGATAATGATATGAGTCTTTGGGAAGGAATTAAACTGTTGGGATTATTTAATGGGTGGAGAGTTGGAGTGCTTAATGTGATTGGATTCTGGGGTTATAATATTCTCAAGAGTGATGGTACAGAATTAAAAGAAGAAAAGTTGTAAATAGTTTTAAATAGTTAAAAAGTCTTCTTTTTTGACACACTGTCGTTAAGTTTTTCTTTTGACTTGTAGTTAATTAATCGAATCCAAAATGCAAGCAGACACATATGATATTTAATCGTATGATTTTCTTGCAGAGTTTTTCATATAATAAAGATTTTTTTATTACCAATCTGGCCTGATAATAATAATATTATTATTATTAATGGAACTGAGACTGTTGTTTAATACAGTATACTCAAATTTTTCATTTCTCACTAGCCGCCACAGTTTTCGCTTAGGTTTCTTAAACGAACTGTGCCCTTATCATTCCTGTGAATTCCTGTATCCAATGGAATTTTAATGTGTGTGGAGTCGAGTGGGAAAAAAAGAATAAAAATTGCATTCAAAGTCACGTGAGATATAATCTACATTGTAAGAATTGTTGCTAATTCAGATCAATATAAACCCATTTTGTTTTTGCAGCCACACTTTTTTTTATTATTCCGATTTGCAATTCCCATCTCATAAATTTTTCATTTATATAAATATCCCTTCAAAGTCGTCCCCATTTATTCCCATTAACATACATCTTTTGTTGTCTTTTCTAAAACTTTACTAACTCCCTTCACTCCCCAACTCCCATACTTCCTATAATGACTAGCAAAGATCAACAACCCAAGAAAAAGCTTATCCTTAATGCCTTCGCAATGGCCTGTAGTGGCCATCAAGCCCCTGGTTTATGGAAACATCCAAAAGATAAATCCCGTAACTACAACACCATCGAATATTGGACAACATTAGCCAAAATCTTAGAAAAGGGGAAATTCAATGCTGTTTTCCTTGCTGATGTGCTTGGTGGTTATGATGTTTATAATGGTCCTAATAATTTGACTGCTGCTGCAACTTCAGGTGCACAATGGCCTGTTAATGAACCCAGTGCTGCCGTGAGTGCTATGGCTGCCGTGACTAAGAATTTGAGTTTTGGTGTTACATTCTCAACTATTAGTGAAGCTCCATACCATTTTGCAAGAAGAATTGGGACTTTGGATCATTTGACCCAAGGTAGAATTGGTTGGAATGTTGTTAGTTCATATTTGGATTCTGCTGCTAGAAATTTGTTGAATGGTGAAGAATTACCTCCACATGATCAAAGATATGAAAGAGCTGAAGAATATATTAATGTTGTATATAAATTGTTTTTATCTTCTTGGGCTGAAGATGCTGTTGAATTGAAGAATGGTGTTTTCACAAATCCAGATAAGATTAGAGAGATTAATCATAAGGGCAAGCATTTTACAGTTCCTGGTCCTAATATTGTTGAACCAACTCCACAAAGATTACCAGTTATTTTACAAGCAGGTACCTCTAAAGCTGGTAAGGAATTTGCTGCCAAGAATGCCGAAGTTGTGTTTATCACCACTTTTAGTCCACAAGGTTTAGCTAAACAAATTACTGATATTAAAAAGATTGCTCGTGAAAAATACAATCGTCCCGAAGGTAGTATTAAATTCCTTCAATTGATTACTCCAATCATTGGTGAAACTCAACAAGAAGCCGAAGAAAAATTTAAGGATTTACAACAATATGGTGATTTAGAAGGTGCTCAAGCTTTATTCAGTGGTTGGACTGGAATTGATATTGGTCAATTTAAATATGATGAAGATATTACCATTACTAGTACCAATGCTGTCAAATCATTCCTTGATTTATGGAATAAGAGAGCTCCAGGAGAACCTGAAGAACATATCAAGACTAGAGAACATATTGCCAAACAAATTACTATTGGTGGGTTAGGTCCAGTATTTGTTGGTACTGCTGAAAAAGTTGCTGATGAAATTGAAAGATGGGTTGAAATTTCTGGTGTTGATGGTTTCAATATTACTTATGCAATTTCTCCAGGTACTTTTGAAGATGTTGTTGAATATTTGATTCCTGTATTACAAGAAAGAGGATTAGTTTGGGATGATTATCCTGAAGTTGACCATCCTTTGACTTTCAGAGAACAATTGTTTGGTAGTGATAGAAAAGATCCTAACTTCTTATTGGAATCTCATCCTGCTTATGAGTTAAGATGGAAAGCTGGTGAAACTAAAGATGAGTTTGAAAGAAGACTTAATAAGAAGAGAAAGAGTGTTGAAGTGGAAGCTTAGTTTTTATGTTTTTGTATTTTAACTTTGTTTTATATATACTTATGATTTGTGTTATACTTAGAATTTATAAATGTATTTACTGTATTTAGCTCACACTTAAATACCCTCAAATAAAGGGACTATAAGTATTAGAAAAGTAGCACATAAGTAAATGCTATGTTTTTGAAACTGTTGAGATGTGCAGTGACCGACAGTCATATCCTCCAGGATATTAATGGAAGGAGGTAGCAAAACAAGGATGTCATCCGGAAAGCGAGCAAACAGTTGAGCTGATGCACGGCTAGCTGAATCTAAGTTTGCCAAATTTATTGACAATGAGAAAAAGTGGAATGAAAATTCAAAATCACAATGTCAGTAGGGGGGGAGTGGGTTATGTCCTTATTGATTTTGATAATTGCTTCCCCAAAGAGATTCAAATATATGGTCCAGCTTGTTGAAGTGATTAGGTTATTACCAGAACTTACAAAGAAATATATTCGATGAACCACTTGTTTAGAATTTATTGCTACTACTTTCTTTCCAACAACGACTACATTTGTGCTTATGCCACCTAAAGGATACTCCAAGGCACCAACAGCTTCCAAAAAGAAACCCTGACTTCTGCTGGAAACCATTTCATCATTGGTCGAATCCCTTTCCTTTACGCAAAATGAAGAAGACGACACGTCTAACGATCAGAAGCCCACAATGTCCCCAGAAGCACTTGAATATGCAAAAGGAGCCGCCGAAGACCTTGCATTTCCCTTGGACAACAGTAAGAATATCGACGATATTGTAATACCAGTACACGAAGGACTTCATCCAAAAATACATGAATATGTTCAACAGCCAGGAATCAAGGAAGTCTTGGCCAAGTCTCATCCTTACATTATAACACTATTCAAGTTTCCTGAAATAGATCCCGATTTTAATTCAAGACTGTTCAATGAAGATTCCTTACATGAGGTCTATGGTTTTGAGAAATTAAGATCCAATTCAGAAGATACAAATTTGGACGCGTCATCCAACTCATATCATAGTGCTACGAACAATGTCGATAATTTAAATAATTCTATCTCAGTGGAAGATGGGCCTGGGGTTATTGAAATTTATAATGAGATAGACGTAATTGTAATTGATGATGAAGATATCGAAGATTTTCAAAAACAAAATCAGGAAGGTTTTAATTTTGAAGGTAAAGCAAATCTTCCTACTTTATCTGAACAATTATTCGACGAACGAATTGATGGCAGAGATAGTTTGTTTGCTTTGATCTTTCCCGATGCTGCAGTTACAAATCTTTCAAGTGACGTGTGTCATAAGGTTATGAAGAAGGAACATTGCCAAATGTTTATTAAGATGGCTAGTAGACGCTCGAGTTTCCCTACAATCAAGGTTCCAGCAGTAGTGTCTATTAACTATCTTCAAGTTATTTAGCTCTAAATACAAGTCACAATAAATCAAACCAATATGTTTGTTCACTCAACGCTGTTATGAGTCAGAATTCCAAATTCTCATACTTAGACGATTGAGAAATACAAACAGTATAAATATGACAAGCTATTCCTCAAAAAAGAATTTCCTTAATCTACTAGTTTCCAGTTCGATAAGACAAGCATTGGAGATGCTCAACTTAGGAGCCACATTCGCTAGCTATCAGATACTGCTTCGCATATTTGGATTTTGATTAACTGAAAAATTGGGTAATGAGAGCTGCTGTGATGCCCATTGGTTTCAGTTGAAATATGTTGTTACATATACGTTTGGGGGCTCCGTAATTAGATACTTCTATCAATCTTTGGTTTGGGTCCTTATTTTTCTCCTAATTATATTTTCTCCCCTTTTTGTTAATATAATTTATATATTTACGTTACGTAATCAGAACATGTACTAGAGTTAGTATTATGAGGAAGATTTAGCTAAAAATGATCAAGATCTCTTTAATTGGGTGATTAGAGAGCAAGTACCCCTTTTATAAGGAAGAAAGCTTAAATCATACAGGAATACGAATGTTTCTAGTTGATTAGCGAATTTTTTTTATGGAATGGAATAAGAAGATTACTCTACATGGAAGAAATAGACCGTAATCCAATGATTTATCTTCCGCGAGGATTTGCCTTATTTTGATACCTTTTAGACTTCTATTATTTAAAAAAAAAAGCTTTTTCAATTCTATCATCAACGGTAGATAACGATCTCGGTTGAATTGCTGTACACTTTCCTTGATAATTGGGTCAGAGTTTAATACAAAGGATTTCATAAATACAATCGACTAAAAAGACACGCGTAATTTTGTGTGATTTGCGCGATATATGTATGTATGTATGTATGTATGTAGGTATGTTTACATTAACAGAAAATTTTCTGAAATAAGAGATGAACATTCATTACTAAATAAGATTTCTTCTTCAGTCAATACTTTTGCAATTATCCCAGCATTTCTTGCAAAGAGTCAGTACATACACAAGTTCTCGAGAAAAGCTGGGGTTTGATTTGACACGAAACTACACAAACAATTACAGTAGCGTTCTAGAACGTTACATACATAGGATAATTTGAAATAGTGTACATTATCGCTAATAGAATAATTGAAAATTGAAGATCGGTTGTTTGGTATGGCCGAATTGTATCGCCTGTTTGTTTGAATGTTTCATAGTAGACGAATCGGGTATACATATAAAACGATTTCTTACTCAGATGCCAAGTCGGTTTTTTTTTGAGTGTTAAAACATTAAGGTTAAATATATGGAACGGCAATTATTATTTTATTGTATGGGTTTGTTCGTAAATCGAACCATTTTGCTGCTAGGCGAACCTTTTTCAATATGTCCAACTTTCTATCCTCTTCCTTCGCCGACAGCTAGTCGTGTTTTACCTCAGTGCAAGGATTAAATTATTAGAAACCACTACATAACTCAAATACATTTTTGTGTATGGAATAGTGTTATTTGACATGAAGATCACCTACTAACAAAATTTACGTCGTAAGTGAAATAATACTAAATGTATCTTTCGTTAAAAACAAAGAATCATCATCACAAAAATTACGCGACAATATTGTTTAAATATCGTGGAATTATTATTATCTGTAGCACTTCTCTATTTAGTCACAAATGCGATACTTTGTTTGTTAAACTTATGCATAATAAACCATATAGCATAATAATTACGATCCAATCAGACTTACTTACTAGTCAATTTCCTCTAAATTGAAATAACAAGGCGGACCTTTTCATTCAAAGAAAAATAAGAAATAAAAAATTTCTCCCCCATACAAACAAAAAAACCACAAAAAGACTCTCAAATCAATGGGTCTAGACCCATGTGGGATGTTTTCTTTGGGCTTATAGACATATATAGCCCCCATGGTACATAAAACTGAAATTGTATCATTAAACCTCATTGATGTATTGTTGTTCTTGTTATACTATATTACAATTTCTTGGGATGTCTAACGCGATCCACATATAAAATATCTAGTTAGGTGGTAATTATATTTTTTAAATTACACATCTTGACGATAAACCCTATTTGTTGTAAGAGAAGGATACTCTGCCTCCATTTTTATAAAAACAGCAAAGGATATTCCTTAAGACAACCCTTTCCTTAAATGATATGACTTATCCAATCAACTTATTATTCAATATGAACAAACTTTATCGAAAATTACTATTGCTATTATCTATGATAATAATTATTGCAATCCTTATATTAAACAAGGTACCACCTTTACCATCACTACTCCCATTAACCACACTCATTCAACGAGATCATATCATTACTGATGTAGATCTTATCAAATGCTATCATAAATGTAGCATTCCTGAAGGTTATCAACAAGTTTACCCCAATATAGATTACACAGCAAACAACAAGTTAGCCAACTATTATATAATTGTCAAGACAAAACCAGATGATCAAGCAGAACAAGTTGTGTCGGATATATCAGCGGAACCAATTGATGACACTTATGAACAGTTCGCAAATTTTAATAAATATAAATTATACAAAAAGATTGTTTCATTGTCTGCAGAACAACAACAAGAACCCCACAAATTCATAAGATCAATCGAGGTATTGTTTGGTAATAATGAATTCGAAGATCCTAGAGAATATCATTCTATAATTCATTTACATGGGGATACATCACTCCATCCTATTCTATCCCTCAACAAACCCCCCTCTAAAAAATCCCAAACTTCCCCACAAGTCTCGGCACTTATCGAACACCGAAATGACAAATTCAAGGTGATGCAACTATCAGACTTACATATTGGACAAATTGATCGACAATGTCATAATTCCAAATGTTTTGCCGATTCAAAAACTCATAAATTTATCCTGGATTCAATTGAATTGGAAAAACCCGATTTGATTGTTCTTAATGGTGATATATTTGATCTTGATCGTACAACTACAGATTATCGATCAGTATTAATAAAAGCACTCCTGCCAATTGTTAAAGCATCAATTCCTTTTATGTATATCTTTGGAGATGAATTAGCTGGATTTTCACGTGAAGAACAACATGATATTAAACTCGCAATATTGCAATATTTATCTACTTTACCAGGATGTGTTAATCATGAACAAATTTCGGGTGATAATAAATTCATTCCATATATGGATATCGAAATTCGTCATAAACAACTGTCACAATCAATTCTTGTTACGTCATTTGATTCAGAAAATCTTAATGAAGCCCATGTGAGTCATTTATATAGAAAGACAAGTGCTAAGGAAGATTTACCGCATGATTATAAATTATTATTCTTTCATCATCCAGTTAGGGAATTCCGTCCAGTGGGGAGATTTAAACTTGTTGGCAGTTATAATGAAAGACATCAATTGGAGGCCGTAGATGGAATGGTTCAGGATATGATCAATTGCGGATATGCTGCTGTTGGCGTTGGTCATGAACATGAAAATGACGCGTGTATTTTATATCCTGTAGAAGAGGAGGAAAAAGAGAGCAAGAAGAAAATGAAGCAGATTTGGTTATGTTATTCTGGAATTACTGGTGATTCTGGAATAACCAGACTTGATCGTGAATATGATAGAAGGATGAGAATGTTTGAAGTTGATTTTGACCAAAAGCGGATTTTGAGTTGGAAGAGAAGAGAAAGTGAACGAAAACCGTTTGATTATCAGCAAATATTCCCAATCTAAACATTTTTGAAAAGATGAAAAATGTAATTATGTAATAATATAATGATAGAAAAAGAGTATTAAGCATTGGCATATGTTTCGACTCGGCATTCCGTGCGAACTTCCAGAAACTATTCTATCAGATCCTGCACTTAAATGAGAGTAACGGGATTGCCCACTCCCGGCCTGTCCCTCTCGGCAGTCTATCTGGCTCTCCAACGTAGTATAAATAGGGTGTAGAATCTGCTCTGATAGGAATTGGATAGGGATGGAAGGGCGGTCAATTCCTATATAATTGGTTTAGTAATAAAATATTCTATTTTATAGTTTCGCAGAGAGGGTGTCACACTTTCAGCGAGAATGATTCAAATGGAATATACAAGCCGTATAGGGAAAGTATTAAACTTAATCTACCCCTTTGATGGTATAGTTTGTAATCGTGCTGATATGTATAGGATGATCTGTAGATGATAACAGAATGCTTGATTGAACTCTAGCAATTTGACTAGTGTAGGAACTACACTTAAATCTTTTAGTAAATTGCAGTTATTGAACTTGGATTCAGAATTCCAGAACATCCTCGCTCGAATTTTAGCTCCAGTTGCCGAGAATAGTTTTACTTTTATTGATGATATTGCAATTAAAGGTCCAACTGTTGCTAAATACAAAGCGGATCCAAAAGCTCTCTTGAGGAAACATTTAGATAGAGTTTTGAAGGTGCTAGAACCACTACATAATGCTGGTCTCAAAATTAATCCATAGAAATTAAAGTTAGCTGCTAAAACCTGCCAGTTTTTAGGGTACACTATCACTCCTGAAGGAAAGACTTTACACCCAAGCCAGAGGTCAAGGACAAATATCCCAGCAATAAAATTATCAAAATGGTAATAATGGAACCAAAGATGGAACTGGTTATTGGTCTCTACAAAATTGCAAACGTGGTGGTCAACAACAGCAAAGACCAAATAGAGATAACAACGCTTCAAAGAAAGATGAAGATGAAAGTAGCTGAATCTGAATCTCACTAATTAATTACCTGTTCAGACTATTTTGTTGCAACCTGTGTGTAAACATCCATTCTTACATACAAAGCAAGGTTGTTCATCAAAAATTCCCCTTGAATTTTAATAGCTTGTTACTTTTAAGTTTAGCTACTTAAATTGATCATTGAGAGGAGTACCTTCAGAGCTTTATCACACTGCCAGAAAAAGGAAGGGATTCTTGTTTGGTTCTGTTGTATAAAAAATCTGTTTCACCCCCATACCTTGTACCCCCAAAATTAAAATTCTTAATACTGTAACTACTACAAAAAAAAAAATCTTACATCATCTCATCTCTCCCATACCAACCTACCTAGATTTCAATAACACGCTAAACAACAATGGGTAAAGCCAAAAAGACAAGAAAGTTCGCAGCAGTAAAACGTCTAATCAACGCCAAGGACTCTCGATTGTCCAGCTCCAAAACCTCAAAACCAAAATCCAAAGATGATGATCCAGAACTTACCCGTTCAGTACCTCAAGTTTCATCAGCGTTATTCTTTAAATATAATGAATCAATAAAACCCCCATATCAAGTTTTAATCGATACAAATTTTATTAATTTCAGTATTCAAAAGAAAATCGATATTATTCGAGGATTAATGGATTGTTTGATGGCAAAAGCAATTCCAATAATTACTGATTGTGTAATGGCTGAATTAGAAAAATTGGGTCCTAAATATAGAATAGCATTAAAGTTGGCTAAAGATCCAAGAATTCAGAGGTTGAAATGTACTCATGGTGGTGTTTATGCTGATGATTGTTTGGTTAATCGGGTGGTACAACATAAATGTTATATTGTTGCTACTAATGATGCTGATTTGAAGAGAAGGATAAGAAAAGTACCTGGGATTCCTTTGATAAGTGTAGGTGGACATGCTTATGTCATTGAAAGATTGCCGGATGTGTTCTAGGGAATGAACGTGTGTTGTGGTTGTATATTAGTTATCATGTATAGAGAGAATGAGATAGTTTCCTTTTGCGATTTGTTTGTTTGTGTTGTAGTTGGATATAAATTACTAAAGTCTATTTTTCATATACGCAGTATAACTGAACGCAATATCTTGTGAGGCCGCCACAACACCAACCACAAACATCCTCCTCGACAATCAATGCCACCACCACTTAGATCAATATTACAACAAAGTCCACTACACAATCTAACCCACCATCATTTCTCCCAAATTAATATCATTGCAAAAATCATCAAATAAATCAATGCTGAGGTTATTTTCCATCTTCAGTATCAATAACTATACTTCTCCCAAACTCGCAACAACAACAAACACCACCACAATTCCACGCAGACCTTCAATTGTCTCCCTTCCGTTAACTATCCCAACTAGTTCAACCAGGCCTGCTTCGCAAAGTTCCAATAATGCTGCGAGAATGATTGAAATCTTAGATGAACTTAAACTGATGCTGTTAAACTTTTCTGAAATTGAAATTCCACAAGAAGATTTAGATACCGAAAGGTGTGACATAGAAGGATATGACGATTTGTTAAACAGTTATCATAAGCTTATGGAAAGTATCATTATAAAGAATCACGAGATAAATGTTATCAAGTTTCGTCTTTGGAGTTTGGTTCAGGAGATTGAGGAGAGATTGGCGAAGGGTGATGAAGACAGTAGTGGTGGAGGTGGTGGAATGAGGAAGGTAGATGGAGAGTTGGATGATTATTTTGAGAGGTTACCATTTTTGTATAGTCCAATTGAGGAGTTTGAATCAACTTGTGATTCAAGAGGTGTGTAGTTTCTAATGAAAAATAAACACATTAGATTTTATGTATTTTCAGAAGAAGCTCTTTAAGAATAAGTTGGTCTAATTAGAATGTACTAGGTGTTATTTATTACTCCTACTCCCAACAATCATGTGACTTGCAATACTTTCCTTAAAAATTTAAAGATTTTCTTGCAATTTCTATTTTTTTCTTTTTTGCAGCCAGTTTCATCAAACCTCACTTTCCTTAAATTCAAAGCCCCCTCTCATCCAATTAGTGCTAACACGGTCATCCAATACACTTCCATAAAATGACAAAACTCAAAAATCCCACAACCTGCTGACATCTTCCTCTAAAACCAATACGGAGGCATCATTCATTATCATCATCATATATCCAAAATAAACATCATGAAATGGATCCAAAGACAATTAAGTAAACTCGTCGAAATAGACCCCAGTCAACTCGAACGACTCATTAACCGACACCACAACTCGCCAACATCCAACAACGCACAACAAACGACTGCAAGTGACGAAGATATTCATCTTGGTGTAAGGTTATCCACTACTGAAGATTCTTTATTTCCGATCTATGATTTGCGATTTTCTGATCAAGGGACAATATTGAACGTGTTAACGAGCACGAAGACGACGATGGTGCTGGATCGTGACAGTGATGGTGAGGTTTGGATGGCAGGTGGTGAATGGGAAGGAGAAGGAGATATTGGATATGGATATGGCTATGGAGAAGAAGGAGGATCGTCGTTGGTGTATCGAACAACTGATCCAAAACGGGCCCAAATCACTCCACAACCGACGTTACTTGATGTGATTGCAGATGGCGGTGGTGAATATGAGGAGGAGTTTTGTTTGGATGTGATTTCTGATTTTGAGGTTTTGCATTTAGAGCTGAGTGAAGAACGAGCAGAAGACGGTAGTGCACCACCACCACCGCCACCACCTTATTCGAATGGAAGTAGTAGTAGTAACAGTAGTAGACAAAATCCTCAATCTGTGATTGTGACTTTTCCTGAAGAAGGTCTGATTGTTTCATATGGTGATATATCTATTGTCAGTGAAGAGTGTGAAAGTTGCTGTGGTGGTGAACGATCATATCGTTCCTGTGAGGAGATTGGCACGGAACAATCTAGGACAGTCTGGATGAGCAATAGAGGTAGATCAAGATGGAATAGGAGAGGAGGAGCGAGAAGAAGCTATTCTAGGATAAAACCTCTTTGGGTACTGAATTTTAGGGGGAAGGTTAATGATGTATATCTTAGTTTGAAAATTCGAAAAAATAGTCACAACAATGAACGTGACGAAGGTGGAGCTGCTCATGCTGCTGGTGGTAGCCAAAATGGAGTAGAGAAAAGAAGAACTGGAAATAGTAGTTGGTCTAGTAGAGATTCTATAAAGCTGTTTTTTGTAAAGGTGATACCCCAAAAAGGAAATTCCAATAGTCATGAAAACGAGAATAGAAAGGGTAAAGGATGGAATAATGATGACGATGACGATGACGATGACGATGACGATGACGATGACGATGACGATGACGATGACGATGACGATGACGATGACGATGACGATGACGATGATGATGATGATGATGTATATTTAGAGGCACTAGAGTTCAATGAGCTGTTTGATGAGGATGATGACGGATGGGCACATGAGATGTTTGATTTACTTGGCAGTGAATATGAGAGGCCAATTAAAGTAGGTTAAACAAAATAAGACGGAAACAAGATTTTAAGCAGACTAATATGAGAAAGTAAGATCTTAAATTAATTATTATGAAGAATGTAGTGTTTTACATTAACTGTATATATATTGAAATTAAGATATATATGACATGTCATATAAATATAAATATTAATACTGAGTAGTATAAGTGAAGAAATGATCTTGTTGTTAGGGTGAATGTTGTTAGTTGACTATTTAATCTTGGCAATGTGTGTGGAGCCAGTAAGTGTAAGGTCATTGATTGATTGATTGATTGATTGATTGAGAAAAAATTCTTATCTTTTTTTATTTAAAAAATTAGACTTTTTAATTAAATATGATAAGAAAAAGGGTGTGTGTAACAACAACTAACACCAATTGGTAAAGAGAGTAATATCATATCTACAGTATAGTTATATATGATAGTAGTGGTATATACTGTAATGACTATATGTAATAGTAAGGTATATATATTATTGTTAAGTGAGTCATGATATGATTCAATATAAATTATAAAAGTGTGGTTTCTATCAAGTGTTTAGAAGAATCGCACAAATGGGAAGAAAAAAAAATAAATTCAAAAGAAAGAAAAAAAAAATAAGGGAAAAACTTCACAAGTTTAACAGTCGCCTCTCCTCCACAAGAATTAAATTAATTCTAACTGTTATAAGCCTATCTTTCTTTTCTTACAGTTAGTATTGTTAGGAATATTCGCATATATATTAGATAGATAGATACATAGACTTACAGTAGTGTCCCTCGACAATATCCTATATACCTCATATTCAACAAAATTATTAAAGAGTTATGACTTACTCAACTGGGAGAGGTGGGGCTGGTAATATTCACACTTCAGTGAATATCACATCAGATAACAACTACATAACACCTAGTCAATCTGCATCTGTTCCACCATCATCACAACAACAAACACCAACACCCACACCAAATCAAACATCATCAACATCAACAACAACAAATGGAAATGGAAATAATATCCTCCGTCCAACCAAATCAAACACCCCTGAATTATCCAAAACTATATCAAACAACAAAAGAGTCTATTACTCTACTGGACGAGGTGGTGCTGGTAATATCCAAGCTTCAGACCAAATTCCTTCTCCTAAATTAGTGCCCATGGGCTCAAGTACCCCACAATTAACCACTCAAAAAATAACCACTGGAAGAGGTGGTTATGGAAATATGGTGGATAATGATAGTCCAGAATTAAGTAGAAAATTACAAGATGTTGATGGACCTGCTTTGGAAAATGATTTGAGAGCTATTGCTAGTAATAAATCTTTCCTGGTTGGTAGAGGTGGGTTTGGAAATGTTATTTCTCAATCAAGAAGTAATGCAAGTGGTGGTGTTGGTAGTGGTGCGGACCTGAATGCTCCTGGTCCAATTACTAGTGCTGGCAGTGGCAGTGAGATGCCTAATTTGTACGCGATTAGTTCTCGTACTGACAAGAAGAATGACAAGAAAAAGGGTGGATTATTATCAAAGATTAAAGAGATATTTGGTCAATAAGTATGCTAACTACTACTTCTACAGCAATCCCCTTTGCCTAATCTATCAATGAATTTTTTATCTGCTATATACTACACAGCCTTTTATATATATATCCTTAATACGACATTTGTTTTCTTTTTCTCTTTATTGAGACAATAAGAAATCTCTCACTTTATCTAAAGCTCTATATCTATGACTAATAGTATTCTTAACACTCTTATCCATCTCAGCATAAGTCTGATTAAACCCTTTTGGTTCAAATAATGAATCCCATCCAAAATTAGTAGGACCACGACTCTTGACAATATTCCCCTCGGTAATACCTTGGAATAACTTCACTTCTTGACCAGGACCACCACAATATCCAAATGTACAAATAGCATTGGCCGATTTATCTTCAAACCCTGACAACATGTTAACTAATCCGTCTAAACCAAGACTGGCGAGGAACCATTTAATATACGGTCCAGGTAAGTTATTAAATGCGGTGAAACCAAGACAGGTATCTTCGACTAATACAGGACCTTGGATTGCTTCGGCGGCAGCTTTGGCTTTGTGAATGGTGACGTCTTCAATTGAACCTTGGATTTCGTCGAGGTCGAGGGCATGGTTTGTGATTGTGAATTTACCGACTTTAGATGGGGAGGTGGATGAGGAATCGGAGGTGGTAGTGGAAGTGGAGAGGATGGCGATGACTTCCTTGAGTTTGTTTGCGTTTCCTGTAACGAATGTGATTGTAGTCATTGTGGAGGAGGAGGAGGAGTTATGCTTTCAATTTAGGGGGGAAGTGTTATTGCTGGAACAATTGGGTTGGAGATGAGAAAGAGTTGCGATGGTATTCAGTATTTATAGTTATAGGTTTTTTTTAATAAAGGTCCTGAGAGTTAGTTTGGCTCTGCCTTTTCTTCATTGTGAGTCATTACAATTACAAATTTCATATGTGCATTATGCAAATCAACAATAACAACAAGTACAATACGGTTATAAATACGTTTTATTAATATTATATCACAAGTTTATATAGAAATGTCTTTTTTTATTATATACAAAACCAAAGTTGATATACTTTTCCTTTAAAGTATTACACTTTTTGCAAATCAAAAAAATGCGATAGCCTAGTCCCTTACAACTTACCCAATCTTCTCTTTAATGATCTTTGAGCCTTTCTTCTCTTTCTCAATTTATGTTTCTTCATCTTCAATCTTCTCTTTCTCATAACTGAATCAGCCCAAATTTCATCTTTAACCATATCACTATCAATAAATTCCTCCATATCCTTTAAAAATCCAGTCATGTCAAAGTTTGGTTTTTCCTGTGTAGTGGTTGGAAGTATCACCCATCTTAGTTCTGTTGTCTTTGGTTGTTGTTGTTGTGCGACTAATGACTTTAACATGGATGATGATGATGTCCAAATTGCCAAGTTTTGAGGTGTTGGTGCAGAAGTGGCATTTCTTGTTGCTGTTAAGATAGTGCTGGCAGCGGATAATCTGGAGGAGGTTATGCTGCTGCTGCTTCTTCCTACTACATGAGTTGGAAGTCTGAGTAATGACCTAAACATTGTTTGGAATTGGAAGGGTCAACTTGGACTTGTCGTTTAGTTTGGTTTCTTACCAATTGGTTTGAGAATTTTTTCATTTTCACTGAATAACAAATTTTGGTATAAAAAAAATTTGTTGGTGATTATATACAGGAGCATATGTATGTATTTGCACCCAAAATATATACAAATCACATACCATATGTATGCTAAGCACTGAAGTATAAATAGAATAGAGTGGTCAAATAGGTCAAATATGCTACTAAATAACTCTACTACCATTCTTATATATAAAATATCATTTCTAGCGTCAAACGTATCTAATAAAAGAGTCATCGGGCGGGTATCATCTCTATCATCGTTCTATAAAACTCTTCTTTCTATAAACTAACAGCAATATTCATTACAATATCATCAGATGCATCAACCACAAATCCATCCACACCACTCACATAATTCGAAGTACTCACTTTTCCCAACATATCACTTTTCCAATCCTGTACATCATACTTCAATCCTTGTGTACTTAACACAACAGGCCCATTTCCCAATGGTAACATTCCACAAGCTGGTATACCTCTTTTACGATGGAATAATTCCTTGTTTGGGTATGTTACATAAGTCATCCCTTTACGAAGAAGGAAAATAACATCTGTATGGGTGATATGTAAAATATGTAAATTAGGATAATTTTTAGCAAGGATATATAACTGACTGATTGAATGTATAGTCTGATCAAACCTGCCTCCAATCCCATTCATGACAAGTATACTTATTCCTACTCCAATACTTTCTTGTTCAGTTAACCAGGATTCCCAAATTACACTGAGACCATCATCGGTGTTGACATCATCAGGAATGGATCCACCACAATTATAATGTAGTTGAATAGTGACTATTGCTTTATCAAAATCGGAATAGTATTGTGACAGTTGTAATATAATTCTCGTGCCCTGGGATCTATAATATTCCAAAACTTCTGACCGGATCGAATCAAGATCACCAACAATATAGTCTGGGATATGGGAGTCACGAGGAAGGTGATGATCTTGGAAGTAATCGTAGAGACAATTGGCTCCTCCATCGGCACAGACTACGAGTGAGCATTTGGACCAGATGTTGACTAGATCTACGTCGATTTCTTGGTTGAGGATTAGAAGGGCTTGGTTTTGGGTGCTTGGGAATGTGGATGTGGATGTGGTGGATGTAGCGCAGTGGGTGAGAAAGATGAAAGGGTGGATTACGTGGGTTGGGTTTTCAGGTGGTGTGACTGTGAAAGAGTCCGGTTGGACTGTTACTTCTTCTTTAAGCTCTGCTTGTTTGGACATGGCTAATGGTATTAAACAACAAATGCCAAGGGAACAATGATTGAGTTTGAAAAAGAAAAAAAAAATAACAAAAAGGTGAGACAAACATTTAATAATGTCAAGTTTAACCAGCTGATTGGCAACATTTGTATATACAAGAAACGATATGAGTGTGCCATCTAGTCAATCAGGAGCAGCAGTTGCTCTGGAAGCAGCTATTCAGCCAGGATCTCCAGCCTCAGCATCAGAATCAGTACCACCTCAATCGGCATCATCACAACAACAGCAACAACAACAACAGCCGGGGCAAACACAGCAACAGCAGCAACAACTGCCACAGCAATCATCACAACAAGCACAACCAGATTCAACACAACAACAATCATCACAACTAGAAACCAAAAAAGAAAACATTGTTCCTCGAGATGTTCGTCTTCTTCATCTTATTTTCGCTACACAAGGTATCCAGAATTATCAAGAACACGTACCACTCCAACTCATGGACTTTGCTCATCGTTATACCAAATCCGTCCTTCGTGATGCATTAGTCTACAATGATCATGCTAAACCAGTCAATACCAATACTAATTTAAACACTAATTATAATACCACTGTAAATACCGATGATATTAGATTAGCAATTGCCGCGAGAAGTAATTATCAATTTAAACCTACTGCACCAAAGGCATTGCTATTGGAATTGGCACAAGAAAGGAATTCAAGACCGTTGCCGGCTGTTATTCCCAAGTGGGGCTTGAACTTGCCACCTGAGAAGTATTGTTTAACTGCTAAAGATTGGGAGAGTATTGATGATGAACCAAGGGAAGACCAAGAGGATGGTAATCTGAAGAGTAAGAAAGTTAAAACTAGGTAGTAGTAGCAGGTGTATAATATAATATATATATTTATAAGTAGTAGTAGTGTGTACAGTAAATTGTATAACTTAGCATTAATCCTTTTGGTAGTTACACATACTCCCCTAACAAAAAAAGAAAAAATTGAAATCAACACGAATCACTTTTTACAGCCACCCAATTCAAACCATTAAGTAACTTATATACCATTCAAGTAACACTGTATCACACCAATGCTACCACCGTCAATAGCATCAATTCCAGAAGTTAAAGAAGAATACCCAGGATCTTCTCTTATAGAACGTACAGCACGTCTTATTCAAATCAATGATCTTGGTCCTGCTGATTTATGTAATATTCATAAACAATCAATCACCAGTAAGAAAAGTGACCATGAAATCGGAACATTCCTATACTTTACAGGTGTAGATACTTCCAATACCGCTTCAATTGCCGCTCATTTGCAATCATTGGCTAATTTAATGACTGCCAAACTGCAGTATTGGTTTGGTGATAAAAAACATTGGAAAGTCCCTGAATTAACTTACTGTAGTTATAATGCATTCTCGAGGGTTGATATGCGTGTTTGTGTGCATATACCTGGGAAATTGGAAGTTTCGGTTGTCAATTTTGATGGGAAATTGATTCATGATAAATTGGAACTGGATGAAGAATGGGATAGGTTATGGTTGGAAACGTTTGTGAGTTCGATGGTTAGACTGGTTTTGGAAAATGATGATGAGGATGTGAATAAAGCTAGCGGAGTTTTGGTTGAAGCAAGAAGAATTAATCCGTTTAATAATGGGATTGTTTCCAAAGAATTATTGAATTCTTTCTTGAATGGATTTGAAGAGTTATTCTTCCAAGGTCCTAAATTAGGTTGTGGCGTTGAAATCCCCCAACCTAATTTGATTAATAATTATTTGGTTGATGGATTTATGAAGGTTATTCAATTGACTCAGACTTATGATCGCGCCTTGGAGATTTTGCGTAATTTGGAAAAAGAGGAACCTAGTGTTATATCTTTAATTGCTCAAGTGTTGTTTTTGAAACAAGATGAAGTTGGAGCTGTGAAATTAATGAATCAAGGAATTTTAAATAATAAAAGGGATTCAAACTTGTTGATTTTACAAAGTGAATATTGTCTTGATAAAAAGAGACCAGAATTGGCACTTGAATTGGCTAAACAGGCGGTCAAATCTTCTCCATCTGATTTCAAGACTTGGGCTATTTTGGTTAAAGTTTATACTAGATTAGGAGATTTTGAAAATGCCTTGTTAACATTAAATTCATGTCCGATGAATTCACATAAAGAAAAATATCAATTGAGAAGAATTGTTCCATTAAAGAGTAATGATGATTTACATTTACCTTCACCAGTTGATGTCACGTTAGACGAAGTATCTAATTTACAAAGTAATGAAATTGCTTATGAACAGCGGAATTTGGATCCTCAATTGTTGAATTTACCTGCAGCTAATTTAAAGTCTACTTTTGCTAAGGCTTATGATTTATTAACAGAAATTGTTGTCAAAACTGGTTGGGAGTCACTTTTAAAGTATCGTGCCAAAGTTTTCGTTATGGAAGAAGAATATCGTAAGGATAGAAATGCAAGTAATGGATCAATACGTAAGAATTCAAGTGTTTCAAATGTTGGTCAGGCCACAACAACCGCGACTACAACTACAAGTGCAACTCCTACTGGTGATGCCACCTCCTCTGAAGCAGAAACTCCAAGGCCACTGGTTAGTGTTGATGCAACTGCTACTACTAGTAATGGAGGAGGCAGCAATGATGCAGCATCGACTATTGCCATAAAGTCACCACAAAGAGGAGATGAAGAATTCACTGATTCTGACCTTGCTACTGCAACTGCCACTGCCACTGCCAATGCAACTGCCAATGCAACTGAGCCAGCCACTTGCACTACTACTGAACCAGAAGAGTTACTTGATGATTTCAAAACGAAAAGATTATGTGAAAGATGGTTAGATAATTTATTTATGTTATTATATGAAGATTTGCGTGTTTATACTATGTGGCAAGCTGAATCTTTACATTTCCAAGCTCAACAGATGGAATATAAGAAAACTACATTAGAATGGGAAATTTTGGGTTCTATAGCATATAGATTAAAACATTTTAAAGAAGGTTCAATTGCATTTGGAAATGCATTAAGTGGAAGATTTTCAGCAAAATCGCAACGGGAATTGTTGAAATATTATCTTATGGAAAGAAATAAACTTTTAACCAAAAACGTTAATGTTACTGGTAATCAAACTATTCATAACTATACCAAGACTATGAATCAATTAAATGAAAAGATCTTGGAAAGTATAATTAAATTATTTGTTTGGAATCATAGATGGTATTCCGATTTTTCGCCATATTTGTTATTAGCTCTTGCTGATTTAATTGCTTGGGAAGGTTCAATCAAGATCCAATCATCAGTGAGAGCATTATATTCTCAAACTTCATTTTCGGCAAGTAGTTCCTCTACGGCTGCAAAATCTTCGAGTAGTAGTGGGGAACATATTGGAAATCATGGTATTATTGACATGATGAACGATTTGGAGTATGATTATATCCAGTTGTATAAACTTAGCAATGCCGATGATTAGAGTAGAATGCGATTAAAAAACCAAAGGTATAAAGACACTCTATAGATTAGTAGTATTATATATTATTTTTAAAAAAATTTAAGTTTGCTTTTCATCGATATTGTTATATTAATTAATTAGTTCATGGATTTCTGAACTGATTGTTCAACTCCATAGTCACGTGCCATGATGTGAACGGATAATAGCGGTTTGTGTATTATATCGCAAGATGGCTGTAGGATAATGTTATTATCATTATCCCCCTTGATTATAAATCTGATTCTCGGTATGGATTGTTATTTATAAATTGAGACAAGTGGCGATTTTATAACTCGTCTAGTTGTATAGAATTAAGAGAGGTTCCTTTTTATAAAGAAAAAGGGGAAAAATCGAAAGCAAATCATGTCAATTACTACAGCACAGGAAAGATTATATCTAATTCAATCGCATATCCAACATCATGATCCCCGTGAACTCCAGCCGGAGTTTCCATTATTACCAAAGCATGAACGAGAGAAATATGATGGTATTGAATATTATAAGCCCACGAGAAGAAGAAGCAATGGGATGATTATGAGTGGTAATGGTAGTGGGACGTATGGATATATAAATCAGTTTTTACGAAATAGTGGTGGATTGTCGAAGTATTTTGGAAATGTTGTCCTTTGGAGTTTAGAAAAGGTATTAGCTGATTATGATAAGATTTTATGTCTCGGGAAGAATAAGAATACGATTGATGATGGATTATTACATGAGAAGTTTGAAATTGAATATCGGGATATAAGAACTAATATTGATGAAGAAGAGCTTGAGCAAGAGGGTTATGACGTTGTGATTTTGAATGAATTGGGAAATAATGAAATATCGGATGATTTGTGTTTGTTTTTGAAATCGATCAATAGTGGGATTAAGGTGATACTAAGAGAGCCAATTGGTGTGTTGGATTCAGTTAGTAATAATAATGATTTGGTTGATGTTATTGTTGTACTGGGGATTGATATGGCCATAATAAGGGAAAAATGAATCTATTACTGCAAAAGTTTAAATATGGTGTTACATTTCTACAAATATTGTAATAATAATAGGCATAGGCATAAAGGGCATTCACATGGGTAAGCTGTCAATGAACGGTATTTACATTAACATAACTCCATTTTATAGATAATATAATTAGTATATTTATGTACAAAAAACTTAACTTGGGTAATACCGATTAATCCCTCTTTGATTCTTCAACAACTTCCTTCTCGGCTTCTCTTTCAAATCCTTCCCTGGCAATCTCACGTAATTCCTTCTTTGATTCTTCCAATCTCTTTTTCCTCGATTGAATAATTGCATCTCTTCTTTCCAATTCTTCAATCCATAATCTTTCTCTTTCCTTAGCTTTTTGTCTCATCTTTTCTTCGCGATCAATACGAACTTTTTCAGTTTCTTGTTGATACCACATTCCTCCTCCAACTAATGCTATCAATGTAGCTAATTGGAATCCAATTCTGTATCTAAAATAAATTTGGGTTTTTTGTTTATCTCCCTTTCTCATTGAAAGGGCAGCTAATGTGACTGCACCAGTAGTGAGGAGAGCTCCTACGGGGACGAATGGGTTCTCTTTGGCACGTTTCCACATTCTTTGAAGAATGTTTTCTTCTCTGTTTGTGTTTGGTGTTAGTACAATTATTCGGTGTTGGTGGGGCTTTTTTTCAAACCCCGGATACTCATTGGGGGTGGTACACATACTCTTCATCGTGGAAGGAAGATGATGATGGTAAGCCAACGTTCATGGTCGTGGGAAGGAGGGAAGTATTAGTGTATGGGGGTATTAAATATGCAATTGACTGCTTTTTTTAACAAAAAGAGTGCAAAAAGGAAAAGAATTGCAATGTCTATAGGTATTTGTTTAGGATCAAAAAAGGTGGGTTGTTTAAAATATGAGTTTTCATATAAATTACACAGCAATCAAAAAGGAGTTTGAAAATATTTTTTTTTCGGGATTTAAATGATCACGTGATGAGATTTTTTATATGCATAAATTGAATTTACCTTACTAATAAGCTAATCACTTTATATCAAGAATAAGAAGAATAAGAATAAGAATAGGCATAAATGACAGATGATTACGAAATATATACCGAGATATATATGATAAGTTTGCTTTCTAAATAATATCTTTCTATAAAGTATACAATCTATTCTTCTTGTAAGATGAATTCCTTAAATTCAACATAAGCCTTTTCTAAATCATCATTCACAATAATCTTATCATGGGCACCAGTTTGAGCATATTCCATTTCAGCAGCAGCAGCGGCAATTCTCTTTTCTAAAGATTCTGGAGTTTCAGTACCTCTACCAGTCAATCTTTCTCTTAAAGTTTCAATAGATGGTGGACTAAGGAATAAATATCTAGCATTTAAATCAGTCTTTTTAACTGATTTAACCCCCTGCATATCGATATCCAAAAGACAAGTTCTACCTTGTTCAGCAACATCTTTGACTGCTTTAATTGTAGTACCATAATAATTACCACTAAATTGAGCCCATTCAATAAATTTATTTTCTTCAATTAATTTTTGGAATTCTTCAACAGTACAAAAATTGTAATCTTTACCATCGACTTCACCTTGTCTTGGTTTTCTAGTTGTATTTGAGACTGAAAAACCAAATTTATCTGGATATTCAGCAAATAACTTCTTTAATAAGGTTGATTTACCAGTACCTGATGGGCCTGAAATAACAATTGGTCTGGACATCTTCTTTTTGGAGGCTGTTGAATAAAATAATCTTGATCTGACGATTAGCGAGAAATAAGAAGAAGAAGAAGAAGTTTTTAACATAAAACGAAAAAAGGATAGGGTTTTAATACACAAACCAAATATAGACACACGCACACGTATATGGGACGACCTGGATTTCGTTTTCTCAATATCTTCGGTGAATCTTGAAAAAAAAAGAATTTATAAATTAATTCGCGTTCGTTCATAAATCTCCTCCCGCCCCATTGTTTCTTTCATTACTTTCATTGCAAGAATATATAGTGTGTAGCAGAAGCAAAGAGGTGACGATAATTATCAAGCAAAGGGTATTGATAAAATTTTTGGAGTTCCTTATCGTGTTGTTGTAATATCCATTTTAGTGACATAATCGTCACAGTATTTCCTTTAACAAATTGTTGCCTAGTGTGTGTAGTCCAATTCGCTTCGGGTATTTATTTTTTGATCGTTTTTCCTAATTGAGAAAATGATCGATAACTTGAGAGATATAGTAAATTTGACCATGTCTATCGAAGACTAATTTCCAAATTAAAGAATACCTTATGTCAAAGTAGCTTCAGAGCGTACTTATAATTATTCCTAGTACATTTTGTTAGATATATTTTATATAATTGTTCAAAATTTTTGTGATTGAAAATTGATACTCAATTTCAAAACAGACTAATTGGAACTCATCATCTTTCATCTTTAAATAAATTGCGAAATAAATCAATTCACACAATTCTACAAGATACCAAGTGATTCCGATTCAATACTTCCTATCATATCATATCATATCCTACTCTTTATATCTTTCGTATAATAAGTTTCTATCCCCCACCCTGCCATGCCCTCGCACCATATGGTGATTGTTGACTTTTCCTAAACCTTATATTTGATTTGTCTCTCAAAAGATACAATCTTTTGAAGAAACTGCTGCTTTCGGATGAACATGTGTATAATAATAATCATATTTTAACCTTTAAAACCAATCGGAGAATAAGTTATTCAACCAATAGAAAACATGCACATTTACTAATAGATATCCAAAAAAAAGGTCTTTAAACTAGAGAAATCATTTAGCTGCGTAACTGAGTAAGAGAGCAATTTTCTAGAATATCTCATCCAACAATGGGACATATGATTTGTTAGAAAATCACTAAGGGACTTAAGGTTTTTATTAGTTCGTTCAGTGAACACCCTTCCGCTATTAAACACAAAAACGCTATAAAACCAGCTAACGCCGCATTGGGCAATTATTATAACCAATTGTAGGCTAATCTGCATTGTTCACAATAGCTTAAAACCTATGTGATTCATTTACTCTTTTGTAGCTATATACTTGTAATTCTAAATGGTAACCATTGTCATTTTTGTTTTATGGTTGCAATTTATGTGTAATTTTTCCAATAAAATTTTGCAACAATTCTGTCAAAAAGACAAAAATTTATTCATCAGTAAATGTATAATCTAAGAAGAAACAACACTAGACGAAAGCTAAACCAAAATTGACTTTGTGTATGAACTAGAATATCACCTACTTTTTGAATTTGATGATCACTTAGAACAATTAGGCTTGTTATTTAACCATTTGACAAATTGTTCACTTTCAGCCTTTGCCTCGTCACCCCAACATCGATATTAGATCCTAATCCGACATAATGTATTTTACTTAACGGTGACAAGTTTCCTATTTAAAGACCAATTACTCCCCCCCACTGGGATTGTAAATTCTAATTACAGGATGTATTGGAAGCCCCCCCAGTGGTGACTTGCATACAAGTATAACCAGTAAATGGATTCTAAACTATACAAGACTAAACTCAGAATTACAAGAGTGTTACCTTTTACAAGGGTTAACAAATATCACACACACGGAATCTCTCTCTTTTTGACCTTTAATGACATTTTACCCTATCAATTATATGGCTCTCTTTATACTATAAGGTTTACCGTTGATTGTATCTACTATATATATACATGTAAAATACTATTTGGTCGTGTATACTTGTTCAAAATGGTCTCTTTTAATTTTTCTTCAAAAATTTTTTTTTTTTTTTCATTCATTTCTTAATTAAACACATGGGAAATACATCATTGATCACCTGTTATATATATACATATATATATATGCAAAAGAAAAGCTAACACAATGGCTTCTGTTAATGAAACATTAACCCAACTCAATCATGCATTGAGTACAATGTATACCAATGCTTCACAACAAGAAAAAATTAAAGCAACACAATTCTTGGAATCCTTTCAAAAATCTCAACAAGCGTGGGAAATTGTTCATACTATTCTTAATGATGATACCATAACTGATATTCAAATTAAAATATTTGCTTCTCAGACCCTTAGATCCAAAATAACTTATGATTTACATCAATTGCCAGAATCAAATTTTGAACAATTGAAAAATTCAATATTGGAAATTATTGTTAAATACCATTTGAACAATCAAAAATTAATTAGAACTCAATTATCAATTGCATTATCTCAATTGGCATTACAATATTTGACTTGGACAAATGCCTTATCTGAAATTATTAATAAATTATCTTCTGATACTAGTCTATTACCCGTGTTAATGGAATTTTTGAAAGTTTTACCGGAAGAATTATCAGATGTGAAAAGAACAAATTTAAGTGATGAAGAATTTAATCAAAGAACTCAAGAATTGATAAGTAATAACGTCGAACAAGTATTATTGATATTAAAGAATTTGGCAGACTCAAGTCAAGGAGTTGATTCATTGTTAAGTTCTTACATTCTTGATTGTTTAAATAGTTGGATTAAAGAATGTCCAATTGAAAGTGTTTTACAAATTAATTCATTAACTGCATTGGTTTTTCAAAGTTTATCAAATGATCAAACCTTTGACAAAGCAATTGAATGTGTATGTACAATTGTGAGAGAAACTAGAGATATTGATAATGATGAATTGATTGATGCATTATATCAGCAGATTTTACAATTAAATAAATTCATGCAAGAAGAACATCCGGAGAAATTAGAAGATTCAGAAACTATTGATGGGTTAACTAGATTATATGCTGAATGTGGTGAAGCATGGCATGTCTTGATTGCCAAAAATCCAAAACATTTCAAACCATTGGTTCAAATTTTATTACAAGCATGTAAATATGAAGATGATTTGGATGTGGTAAAGTATACATTTTATTTTTGGTATTTATTAAAACAATTATTAACTATGGATAAATTCCGAGAATCAAAACTAGAACTTCGAGATATATTTGCTGAATTAATTACAGTAATCATCAAGCATTTAACTTATCCAATTTCAGGGAACGATAATGATCTTTTCAATGGCGATAAAGAACAGGAAGATAAATTTAAGGAATTCAGATATGAAATGGGTGATGTATTGAAAGATTGTTGTGCCGTCGTAGGACCTACCATTGGACTTCTGATTCCATTTCAACAAATTCAATCATTATTATCATCCAATACAACAACAGCTGCTACTACTACTACTTCTTCTTCTTCTTATCATTGGCAATATTTAGAAGCACCATTATTTTCAATGAGAACAATGGCAAAGGAAATCCCCACGACGGAGAAAACTATGTTACCTACAATAATGTCATATTTGGTTCAATTACCAGAACATCCTAAAATAAGATATGCTGCTACATTAGTATTAGGAAGATATACTGAATGGACGGCCAAGAATCCAGAATTTTTAGAACCACAATTGGATTATATTATTAAAGGATTTGAACCAAGTGGTGGTGGTGGTGGTGTAAGTGGGACAAGTACACCTGTTGGTGTCACTGGCCCTATTGATACCAAGGCGGCCAAGAATGATATTGCCATCGCTGCTTCAAGAGCATTGATGTACTTTTGTCAAGATTGTTCTGCATTGTTAGTAAATTATTTGGAACAGTTATATATGTTATATGGACAGGTGAAAGATCAATTAGATTGGGAATCACATTATGAATTAGCAGATGGATTGGCACATGTTATAAGTAAGGTCCCGGAAGAGAATATGTATAAAACCACCGAAATGTTTCTTGCACCAACCTTGGAAATCTTGCATAAAATTGTTGTCGTCGAGAGTGACAATACTGCTGGGAATGAAAAGATTATTGCTGATCAAGTTGAAGTTCTTACTATTTTTATTCAAGTCTTAAAATGTTCTGAATTTGAAAAACCATCATCTCCAGTTGCAGAATTATTTATGGATAAAATATGGCCAATTGCTTCTCAATTGTTGAATAAATTTGGATCTCATTTGATTGTTAGTGAACGAATTCAGAAATTAATTAAGGCTGCTGTACAATCGTTTAGTACTTATTTGAATCGTATCTTGCCTGATTTAGCTAATTTATTAGTTCAAGGATTCCAAAGTACACAATTCGGTTGTTATCTTTGGGTATCAGGAGTTGTAATTCGAGAATTTGGCGATGAATATTCAAGTGAAGAAGTTAAAGAAGCAGTTTATCAATTTGGATTACAACAATGTTTTACTTTTTTTGAAATTTTAAAGGGGAAACACACCGAAGATCAATTGAAACAAATTCCTGATGTTATTGAAGATTTCTTTAGAATGATGAATGATATCTTGATGTTTTATCCTTCTAAAATGTTACATAATTTTGAATTATTAAATTCGGTATTCCATTCTGCACAATTGACATTAACTATAATTAATGAATTTGAACCTATTATATCATGTGTTCATTTCTTAATTGATTTAATTTCTTGGGGATTACCACATCCTCCAATTTCGTTATTTGAAGAAAATCCAGAACCGCTAAGACAAGCAATCCAACAATTTATAATGTTAGACAATCATGGAGGTGAATTATTACGAGTGGTACTTAATGGAATTATATTTCGGTTCCATAATGATGTTCAACAAGATGCAAACGATTTAATGTTGAAGATTTTGAGAGTCGTTGCTGATAGAGATAATCTTGGTGTAACTTGGTTAAGTGAGGTTGTTAATTCTTTACCTAATATATCTAAAAGGGAAACTGATCGATTGTTGAATACTGTGACTGTGGCATTACCTAATAAAGATAATAGAAGGGTTAGGTCTGCATTGAGAGATTTTGTGAATTGGTATTCGAGAAAGAACGTAACCCCAAGATCGGAATTTTAGTAAAGGAGTCTTGTTTGTTTGTTTATAGGTGTTCGTTGTTTGTGATAGGTGTGTTGTTTGTGATAGGTGTTTGATATTTAAAAAGAAAAGGTTGTTTTAATTACAGTGTATTAAATGTAATCTTATATTACATTCAAAAAGAGTTATTAGAAAAAGATTGAGTCATTCATCGGTTTATGTAATATTGTCACTTTGTAGCGAGTCAATTTACCTGTGAATGGTGTTTTGCTTATGATAAATCACAGGGTAGAAAAACAGGCCAAGAAGCAAAAAAAGCACGTACTGTTAGTGATGTTAGTCAAGATGTAGATGTGTGTTTTGGTGTCTCGCCAATGTATGTTGAGATGTTGGATGCGTTAAAAGAAAAAAATTCTTTGCCCTTGTTTATTGTTTAACCCATTCAAGATATTTAAAAACTTATTGCCTAGAACTAGATAATTTCTATCGAGGGTGGGTAGACTGAGTATCATCTTTAATTGTTGGTATTATAGTCTCGGCATTTTTTTTATTCATTCAGAAAACGTTCGTCTATTTTTGATTTCTTTGTTTGATTTTGATTGGTGATAATCCTTATATTTATTCAGTTGTTATTACAATAAACTTACTGTAGTATTTCAGAAAGGTTTTATATCAATGAGTGACGCGAATCATAGTGCATGACTCACCGATCTATTTGCAACCTTACAGCCAATAAGGTGGAAATCTGTATATACTACCGATATTCTATCAGAGAACATTATTTTAACTTAGATCATTTTGGACAATAAACTAGATCTATGATTTACAGGTTTTCTCTCCAAGCATAATAAAAATGAACTGGTAAGAATTTTTTGGTTGCCCATCAACAACTTTTTGTTTTACCTTGGCCATCATAAACAAATGCAAAATGATGCTGTGAATGTTATTCAAAGATTTATAAACAAATCAGAGTTGTGCAAACTGGTGCTTATCCTTCTCATGAAGGGGGGAAGGGGGAGCAATAGGGTTAGCTCGAGTGTTACTTTATTGACTGACTGCTGCTCTCTCTAATTGACTGCTAATTTGACAGGTTGAACAAGTTGCAAGCCAAAGTTATAAAATGATATACAACATTACATGGATATGCCTTATGGAGAGAGTTGTTTGGTGATGGCTTCAAAATTTGTTCCCGAAAAGTTAATGCTATTTCCATTTTTGGGATCTTTTGTATGCAGGACTATTCGCTTATTACACGCGCTTCGTTTTATGGTTTTTATTTTTTTAAATTAAAAAATAATTTATTTTTTCTCTTTTTTTACGAACACACACAATAAACCTTTCATCATGAGAGTAAGTTTTTCATACTACACACTTAAACTTTTAGACATATAACGTTAACTATATATATTAAGGATCTTGACTGATCATACACAAAATATAGTTATTGTTCAACTGAGTTGCACTTTCTTTCATATTGTGAAAGTAGTCTTTTATACAATAGAATCAGTTACTTACGGCGGTAAGCGAAATCTTCGCGTAAAACCAAAGAAATAATTTATCAATGATTGTCAAGAAATTCATATCATGAACAAATTATTTCTAGGTATCTTTAAACCTTTTTGCCTTTGACTATGCCAAAAGCAAGGAAACCTATTTGCTAGCTGAGTATAAAAATACCCAGGAATCTCCTTTCTAATTTTCATTTTTCATTTCTCTCTTTTTTGCTTTCTTTCTTCTCTCTAGAACTACTTTGCAATTCCCAACTCCTTGTCCTTCGCTAGTTTTACAAACTCCATACAATGCAATTCTCAAAGATCACTTTATTAGCTGCTGTTGCCGCTCTTGTTAAAGCCGCCGATAACACAACTACAACTGCTACCATCCGTACCCTCACTTTTGCCAACTCACTCGGCCAAGTAACACAAGCAGCAGCCGTGATTCCACAAGCACCAGTCGAAGAAGTTGTTGAATCAGTCGAAGAAGAGGTTGTTGAATCAGTCGAAGAAGAAGTTGTACCTGCTGAAAACTCATCAGAACCTTTGATTACTAGTGCTCCTGTTCTTGCAGTCACAATTGCAGGTGGTGCAGCTTACAGAAATGATACTACTTTTACTGGTGGTGCTAATAAACAATTTGCTGTTGGTGCTGTTGCTGTAGCTGCTGCTGTTTTATTGGCTGTATAATACTTTTTTTTTTAAATACTCATATAGCTACTATTTATATATCTTATAAATTCAATTATGTTTGTTTCGTGAAATGTGGTTAATACTCTGTTTACATCTAGTACATTTGAATCATAAAAAGTTCGAAATTTGTTCCACCCCCCCCCCCCCCCCAAAAAAAAAAAAAAAATAATTGCACCCAAATTAAGTTATAAACAATCAACACAACAATCAAAGCACTTAATTGATAAACAAGACAAAACATCATTTTTTTATTTAGATAAATTTATATAATAGAAAACAAAACAAGCAAAACTTAAGTTGATAATTTGAACAAACAAAAACATCCATAAAGACTAAAAAAGAAAAAAAAAAGACAGGGAATATGAGTAAACTAGTCCCAATTTACTTTGCCATCCCTTCTACCATCTTCATCGAATCGATCCTTATTGTTTCCACCCATATTCTTACCTCCATTACTAAACTTTGGAGGTTCTGGAACTTCTTCATAGAAATCTTCAGTATCAGTATTATCATCCCAATCCCAATCCATTCCATTCTTGCCTTCACCGTCATTACCCTTATTACCACCCTTCAAACCACCAAGCTTTTCCTTCAATTTGCCCAACTTTGGAAACATAGTCTTTCCATCATCACCGCCTTTTCCTTTACCACCTTTAATACCGCCAAATTTGCCACCACCTTTATCACCACCTTTAATACCACCAAATTTACCACCACCTTGATCACCACCTTTATTAAACTTAGACTTCAACTTACCACCCTTGGAGTCATCTCCTTTACTGTTACCATATTTATCCTCCTCTTCTTCTTCACCTTTTCCCTTACCAAATCCAAAATTGTTACTTTCAAAGTCATCATCACGAGTAGCAAGTTTGTCACCTTCATGGTGATCATTGTGATATTGTTCAGGATTATTGTCATCATCATGAAGATCACTCCAACTATAATCGTCATGATGGGGAATTCTTCTAAAACCATCCTCATGAGCCTTTCTATATCCATCTTCATGGCCCTTTCTGTGTCCTTCTTGATGCCCCTTTTGAAATCCTTCATCATGACCCTTCTTATGACCATCTTCATGTCCCTTTCCATATCCGTCATCATGACCTCTTCTGAAACCTTCATCATGACCTCTACCAAATCCATCATCATGACCCTTGTGATATCCTTCTTCATGACCCTTTCTGTGACCATCATCATGTCCCTTCTTGTATCCATCTTCATGACCATTTCTGTAGTTATCATGCCATTCATGATCCTTTCTATCTCTATCTTCATATTCCTTTCTATCTCTATCTTCATATTCCTTTCTGTCTCTATCTTCATATTCCTTTCTATCTCTGTCATCATATTCCTTTCTATCTCTGTCTTCATAGTCATAGTCATAATCATGTCCCTTTCTTGGTCTGTCATGATGGCCCTTTCCATGTCTGTCGGGAGGATATTCAACATCACTATCACTGTCATAGTGTTTATTCTTTTCGTGGTGCTTTTCCTTGTTGTTGTTATTATCATTGTCATTACCACTCTTTCCCTTGTTGAACTTTTGTTTCAACTTGCCTAATTTTGGAAACATAGTCTTTCCCCCCGAGGTTTCAGACTTTTCATTTTCATCTTCTTTATCCTTATCAAAACCTTTATCAAAACCAAAATCCCTCTTTTGTAACTTCTTCTTTTCAATGGCACCACCATCATCGTTATTATTACCTTCCTTCAAGGAAGCAATCTTGGCAGTAGCTTCTTCATTATCTTTATTCTTGCCAAACTTAGCCTTTAAATTTGGGAGTTTAGATTTCAACCCACCCTTTTGTTCTTCAGGAGCCTCATCATCATCTTCATGTTCACAAGGTTCATCTTTTGGTTCTTCCTTTGGTGGCTCTGGAGCTGGGGCAGGAGCTGGTTCAGGTTCAGGTGCAGGTGCAGGTGCAGGTGCAGGTGCAGGTGCAGGTGCAGGAGCAGGAGCAGGAGCAGGAGCAGGAGCTGGAGCTTCTTCCTTTGAAGCATCCTCTTGGTTGTTCTTGTTACCCTTGCGGAACTTACCCTTTAAACCCTTCAATTTATTCTTCAATTTTCCAAGCTTGCCAGTCTTTTGCTGTGGTTCTTCATCCTTTTCTTCATCACCACAATCCTTTTCTTCTTCATCTTCATTATTCTTTCCCTTTCCAAATTTACCCTTTAAATCTGGCATCTTAAACTCTGGTTTCTTCAATTCGGGCATTTTGGATTTTAAATCTGGCTTCTTAAACTTTCCCTTGAGATCAGGTTTTTTAAATTTAAGTTTAGACTTCTTGCCACTGTCTTCTTCAGCTGGTTCGTCATCATCTTTATTCTTACTAAACTTAGACTTTAGATTACCCAATTTACCTTGAGCTTCAACTTCAGCAACATTTTCATCATCGACAACAACAGTAGTACCTTCTTCATCATCAGGAGAAGCAGCAGCAGCAGAAGCATCAGCAGCAATTAAATCACGCTTATTATTATTAATTGGAATATTCTCTTCAGTCTTGTTAACCAATCCTGCAGCTTCTTTTCTAAGCTTAACTTCCTCTTCTTGTTCTCCAACAACAGTTTCATTACCCAATCCTTCATCCAAATTTCCAACATCCCACTTCTTGAAAATCTTCTTCTTGACCTTCTTGTGAACCTTCTTTGCCTTTTTCTTCTTCTTATTCACTTCTTTGGAGCCCTTCTTACGTTCAGCAATAAACGAAACTCCCTTCGAATAAGTCTTGCTATAATGTTTGGGCTTGATCGAGCCTCCACCACCTTGAGCTACAATTTCCTGGTTGGAATCGGTGGGTGGGGTGGCTTGAAGTTCGGGAATGACTAACGAAACGGCGGTTTGGGCGGTTACTAACGCAATTAGAATTTGTTGTAATTTCATTGAGTTTGATATATGAGAACGACAAGTTGAAATAAGAAAAGAAAAGAAAAGGAAAAAGGGAATTGGATTAGTTGGTTGGAGATGGGTGGAATGGTGGGATATATATAGTTTCTGAGAGGTTCTTTTTTATGATATTTCTAAATTGCTGCAAGGTTTTTTTTGCAGTCAAAATTATTAATTAGCATGGTTGCATATGAAACATATAGTAAGGTACAATATCAAACAATAAAAATTTTTGATATTTGATATGCCTACTAATCAGTATTCGATGAATATCAAAATTAAGAGGTCAAAAAAAGAAAAGGAAAAGACAAAGAACTGTATAATGCCTTAATTCGGGGAAAAGCGGTATTACAAGAAAGTTCATTTTTGCTAGATATTTCTAAGACCTCAAAGTGAAACAGCTGCATTGCTAATTCTTTCTCTAAAATTTATAGTATACCATTATCATATTACATTTCAAAATCTATAAAACTAAAAACTTATTAATTTCCTAAATAACTCCATAATTACAAACCTTTTCAAGGAAAGAATAACCTTTCTAACACATAAGCACGACTCTTCTTTCCTCTCTATTCTAAAAATTCCAACAACAACAACATCAAACATGTTGAGGCACTAACTCATATTCTTGAATGCCACCAACATTTCTGCCTCTTCTTCCAAATCTCCACTTTAAAAAGAAATCCGAAAATTTCCGCCTTCTCTTTACACGATTAAACTCTTCCAAACTTCCATTCTTCAAATCAAACTGATCAATAGCAACAACCCCTTCCTCTATATCACCGCCAACTTTTTTCTCAACCAGTGGTGCATTCCATCGTTTCAACATCAACGAACTACACACTACACTCACCGAACTCAACATCATTGCCGCTCCAGCGGCAACAGGACTCAACATAATTCCAAACGGTAAAAAACACCCCATGGCAAAGGGTAACATACACATATTGTAAATTACCGCCCATACGAAATTAATTCTAATTCTGTTGAATGTAGCATTTGAGATTTCAAGAGCGTTAATTACACCATGTAGATCGGTCTTGCTCGAACTACTCTGGGAAGAAGAACCAATTAGAACAATATCGGCACTTTCGATGGCGATGTCAGTGCCTGAACTTACTGCCATGCCTATATCTGCCCTAGCTAGGGCTGGTGCATCATTAATACCATCCCCAACAAATGCAACACCGACATTTTTGTCACCACCATAGCGTTGTTTGATTTGGGTTACGATTGAATCTTTATGGATGGGGAGGACTTCATAAAAGATATTGGAGGGGGATATACCTGCTTCTTGACCGATCTTGAGCGCTACTCCACGATTATCTCCTGTGACCATTCCAATTATGTATCCTTGTTGTTTTAGGTAGTTTATTACTTCCCATGAACCGGCTTTTAATTGGTCACATAGTTCGAGATATCCTGCATAAGTTCCATTTATGACAACATGAGAAATTGTATTTATTGATTGAGTAGTAGGAATCGTTTCAAGAAGATTTGGACAGATCAGTTGGATAAGTTTTGAGTTTCCGATACATACATCATATTGAATCCCTGATTTTACGGTAATATTAGCTTGGATACCTTGACCAGTAACGACATTAATTTCTCCAATTGTGGTATCAAATTGATCTTCTTCAAAATTAAGCCCTAATTTGTTTTTTGCAGCTTTTGTAAGTGCTCGGCCAACTGGGTGTTCGGAATTACATTCTACTGAACCAACAAGTTTCCACCAATCACGAGATGTTAGGAATTGAAGATCTGGTGGGATTATTTGTTTATAATTTTCTAATGTCATTTCTCCTGTAGTCAATGTCCCTGTTTTATCAAAAAGAATCACGGATACTGTTGTTGATTTTTCCAAAATGTCTGCACCTTTAATCAAGACTCCATTAGTAGCACCAACACCCGTGCCGACCATGACAGCAGTTGGAGCAGCTAAACCTAATGCACAAGGGCATGCCACTACAACTACTGAAATTGCCAATGTTAAACAAACGAAAAATTTCCCATTTTCATCCTTTTTGAAAATTAATGGTAATTTTTCCAGTTGGACAATATTACAAGTTATCAACCAGGCGACAAATGTTAGTAATGCAAGTGCAATTACTCCAGGAACAAATCTTGCAGCAATATAATCGGAAAATCGTTGTACGGGGGCTTTATTAACTTGTGATTCTTTAACTAATGTAATTATTTGTTGTAATTGAGATTTCTTACCAGTACGTGAAACTCGAATATGTATAAGATGAGATCCATTAAGTGATCCACCAATGACTGGATCATTTCTTGTTTTATGAATTGGTAATGATTCTCCTGTGATTATGGATTCGTCGACTTCAGTTTCTCCAAATACTATAGTACCATCTGCTGGGATTTTGGCTCCTGGTAACACAATTGCAATGTCTTGAGGCTGGATTAAATCGATACTAATTGTTCTCGTGGCAAAATCGTGAATATTTGATGATGGATTTGGTGTTTCTTTCTCGGAATGAGACATGTATTCTTGATAAGCTAGCGGATCTTTGACTATTGTGCATGTTGATGGAGTAAGTGAAAGTAATTTTGATAGAGCTGTTGATGTGGCACCTTTTGCTCTGTTTTCTAATAATTTCCCCAATGAAACAAATGTGATAAGCATAGCTAATGTATCAAACAATACATGTGGTGGTTTCTTAGTTTGACCTGTCCAAACACTCAAGATGATTGTTGTTATTGAAAAAACATATGTGATTGAAGTTGAAATACAAACTAATACATCCATAGTTGCACCTCTAAATCTATTCTTGATAAATGATTTGGTCTTTTTGAAGAAAACTTCACCTAGTTTGAATAATATATATGAAGCAAATACAAGTTGAATTAAAGTTACAAGGAAAAGTCCTGGGAATATCATTGATTTCATCCAAATTTCGTAATGTTGAGTATGATTAAGTATCATAATTGGTATAGCAAAAATCAAACATTGTATAAAATTACTTTTCCAATATTTAATATCTTTAGCCTTTGAAAGTAATTTCAATTGAGTTGATGCTGATTGGTCTATAGAATTAATGACATGAAATTCAACATTTTCTGGATCGATATTATTTAAACCATCAACTATATCTCTAATTCCAACTAAGTTAGGATTGTAACAAATGGAAATTTCATCGATTTGTTCAGCTTCTATATTGGGTGAATCAGATGGTGAGATAGCTGCTGCTAAAGGTTGGTATCCAGGACCTTCAGGTCCTGCAATGGCACTAGCAACTGCAGTTGATATAATCCCTTGGAAACTAATATTGAAATTTATAATCCCAGTAAAACTATGTAAATACGCTTCTATGTTATATTTCAATGCATTTAAATCGGTATGTTCATTAATACCAACAACTGTAAGGGTAACTTGTTCTTCTTCGTCTTGTATAGATCCAATAGATTCAACTCCTGATGATGTGGATGATGATGATGCTGTTGATTTTAATAAAGTAGCTTCAAAACCACAATTTTCTATAGTTTCTATTATATCTTGTATCTGAACAGAAGGATCGTGTTTAATTAAAGCTTCTTCAGTTACTAAGGATACTGAAACAGAGTTGACACCCAGTTTATTTTCAAGTTGTTCAGTAATTGAAGCTGAACATGCACCACAAGTCATTCCGCTGATTGAAACTGTTGATTCCATTAGTTGAGGTGCAGCAGCAACAGCTGTAACATCTGATGATGATATCACATTTGTATATTCAATAATAGCATCAAATCCACAATCTTCAATGATTTGTTTAATTTGATTTGGTGTGATTGTATTGGAATGAGTTATTGAGCCATTTTCAGTTACTAAAGAAATGGAAGCTTTTTGTATACCTGGAGTATTCTCTAGTTGTTCAGTTATAGTAGCAGAGCAAGCACCACATGTCATACCAGTGATTGATACTGATGTTTTATTTAGCAAAGGGGAAGGGGAAGGGGAAGGGGCAGGGTGAATGGTAGTGGTATCATCTACTATAGTTGCAGTAGTATATCCTATATCGTGAAGATACTGCTTGATATGAGATTGGTCAACAAGCATAGGATCGTATGTGGCTGATATAGTATTATTAGTCAGTTGTTGTTTAATACTTATAATATGAGGATACCGTTGAAGTAAAAGATTGGATAATTCCGATAGATCCTTGGTATTGCATAGAGTAGTGGTACTATTAGTTAATTTGAATATAACTGTTGTTTTGTTATTAGTCATAGTTAATTACCTATGGGTTGTTAATATAACATATATATATCGAATAAATAAAGAATAAAGGAGGAATATATTATACCTTATATATATATTATTAATTATTAATATTTATACGATGGTTAATATGCAAAAAAAGTATTGGCTAATTAATTTATTTTTTTATTTTTTATCTTTTTCATCTCATCAATTTATATGCAGGATCACATAATTACCGAATATCGGGATTTAGATGTAACTATACGCACGTATGTATATTGTTAAATAACAATCATTTAACTTATTTACTCATTATCTTATTAACTATTAGACAATTAAGTCCTAGTTGTTAAGTAAATCATTAGACCCTCTACAATTATTTAAATACAAAGGAGACTTATCCCTAAAATTGATTACATATCTACATTAAGGTTACCAATCTGCCACACACACTCAACTTTACTTACTTACCAAGCCATTGTGTCAAAAGGAATTATCAACCAATAATTGTACCCTGTAACGACTTTGTGTTACTACCCTTATTACCATCATCATCTCCATCACTTTTCTTCTTACTTTTATTCAAACCAGTATTATGATACTTATGTGATAAATGTTTATAAGCTTGTTTAGTATTCAATAATCTTCCTTCATCATCTTTATAGCTTAATGATACTTTAGGATTATACTTCTTAAGTTTATTTTCTACTAATTTACTACTTGTAGTACTAGTCAATCTATTCCCATTTCTTTCCATCTCCTTTGTCTTGTCAATTACTATTCCCTTGTTAGTTAATCGCTTATCTAATTCATTGTCAAACATAATTTGTCTATCTAGTTTGGATAATTTCATATAACTTTTATCATTTGCCAATTGTTCACGTAAGATTCTTTCCTCAATACCAATTTTAATCTTTAATAATTCAGTTTGTTTAGCTGCTTCGCGTCGTTCTAAATCTTGCAATTTCTCAATTTCGGTTTCTTTGTGGACTATATTCTTAGAATGAAGGAACTTTAATGTCTCTGCTAGACTTCGATTGAATTTAGGTCCTTCTTCCTCACCTTCTTCACCTTGTTCTTTTTCATCTTCTTCACCCTTTTGTATTTCCTCATTTTTGTCATTCAAAGAATCAACTCTAATCTTAATTTTAGAATTATCCACATCTTGTTGTTGGGTCGTTGATAAAATATTCCTATCCAAATTATTCAAAAAATCAGTTGTGTCATCAAACAGTTCAAACTCCTCCTTGTTCAATTTATTCTCAACCTCCTCCTCCCATGTCTTCCTATTCTGCACAATTTCTAAAGCAAATTGTTCAGCATTTGTCCTGTTCTTTAGCTTTGATTCACGAGTAGATTTGATAACGTTTTGCAATTCCTCATATTCATCATCATCTTCTTCTTCAAGTTCAATCGGCTCTATTTCTTGATTGATGATATCCTCAGTAATAACTTTCGATTTAGACAGTTTTGGTTTTCTCTTCTTGATTTTCTTGATTTTGATATTATTATTATTAGTGACGACTGGCTTTTCATTCATATCATTATCAATCTCGGCAAATAAATCATTAAATTTCATTCTTGAATCTTTTTCGAGTACTTTGTTTGCTTCCTTCGGTATAACAATCTTCGAGCCCGTCATTACGACCTTTTCTTTATTTAAATATTCACTATCCTCCCCTACTTCCTCTTCATCATGATCATCATTCAATTCATCTTGGGCACGATATCGTCTCCCACTATATTTTATACTCTCGACTTGTTTTCGTTCTTCAAGGTCTTGTTTTATTTTCGATTCCTGGACAAGTCGCTCATTGATCAATACATCTTCTTCTTCATCTTCTTCAAGGTCTAATATATCCTTATCTGCCAATGTAAGTATTTCATGATGTTGTATTCCTCGTAATTCTCGTGAAGTATGTCCAATCTTAACATCACCAATTTTCTTTCGTTTCACCTTAACATCTCCTTTTATATTCTTGCTGGGTTGGGCGGTGGTGGTGGTGGTGGTGGTAGTTCCTAACTTATCTAACCAATCTTGAGGATCTAACTCTTGTTCAGCAATTGTCCGCTTCTTCTTGAGAACACTCTTCCTCATCTCAGCACGACGACGCGCCTCTTCGATGCGTGATTGTATTTGTTGTTTATCATCATCACCTGTTGTATGTGTCGGAGTGAATGCTTCAATATTCTCTTCTGGATCTGGGATTGGCACAAGTCCAATTAATTGTCTGAGTTTATTAGTTTCGGCAATAGATAAACTGATTATGGATTCATCGTGAGTAGTTGTCGCTTTCGCGGGAGTTGTTGTGGTTGTTATTGCGGTAGGAATTGGTGGTAGACCGATTGAGAGTCGGAGCTTATTGGTTTCCTCGATTGACAATGAAATTTCTTGTGACATTGATGGTATGTAAGGGTAGTTTCCTTCTATAGCATAACTTTGTAAGTTGATAATGTAAAATGATTGATGGATGAGAAAAAACATATAGCGACATTTTGTAGAATGTCGCTATTTTGGGGTACGACATTATTTTTAATTTTGTGTAATTACTCCCACAAATATCACCCCATCTCTCTTCCTATTATAATATATACGTAGCACACACACACCCTCCCCCTTGTATATAATTTTCATTTGTTACTATTGCTATCATATATCCCTTTTATACCAATTGCAATGACGAGCACAACTTCTAACTATGGCAGCAGTATAAGCTCAGCACTAGCTGTAGCAGTGCCTCCAGGTGAGTATGATCTCACGATCCATAAAATCATCGGTACATCAGCCAAAACACCGCATCAATTCACAGTGCAAGGTAATATTATCGCCTATACCACCTCCAACACCGTTGTTGTAAGTACTATAGATAAATCAACCCTTACACCCATCTCACAACGATTCTTCTGCTGTGCTAATAATACTAATAAGCCTGACTCTCCAGATATAGAACGGTTCCAAGATATAGACACATCACCAAGTCATAAACAAACACAAAAACGTCAGGTTTCATGTCTTGCCATATCCCCAGACATGCGATTCCTTGCAATTGGTGAAAAGGGGTATATGCCACGTATACTCATCTACTCCCTTCTTCAACCTTCTCAACAACCGATTTTGATATTTCGTGATCATTCATTCGGGGTGGAAATGGTTCAGTTTTCGCCGTGTCTGAGATATCTTTGTTCGCTTGGTGTTGTTAATGATGGATGTATTAATGTGTGGGATGCAACAGGTGTCCGTGGTATGGTTGCTAGTAATCGGTGTAGTAATGTTGTTAACCGATTGTTGTGGACTGATGCGGGGATAGTTACGTTTGGATTGAGGTTTGTTAAGGTATGGAAATGGGATGGTTTGGAAGAGGAGAAGGAGAAGGAAGAAAATTCCTTTGGTGGTGGTAATAACAAGGTTGACGTTCTAAAAGGAAAGAATGTAATTTTGGGCTCATTAATGAATTGTAATTTTATCGATGGAGCAGTATTGAATGATGATGAAGTGATAATTGTGACAGAGGGAGCAGGGTTGGTTTGTCTTACGTTAAACAACGACGAGTTGCCTAAACTTGTGAATTTAAAAAGACACCCGATTTCTGGATTAGTTGAAATTGGATCAATTATGGTTGATTATGAACTGGAAATGGTTTGGTTAAGTACCTCCACCACCAGCACCGAGAATCAAAAGTTTATAAATATCCCATTTGATCAACTTGTTTCTGCTGCTACAACAGCAGCAACAACAACTACATCTACACTGCCTACGAAACTTTCCGCTGGGTTTGGATCGCCTATCACACACCACGGACATAATCATCCAATCATCAAGATCTACAATATTTCGATCTCGCATTTAATTTACCTTTCCGACTCGGAAACGATATCATTCCATGATAAACAACGTCATCAAGACACAATTCTCACACAATCCCTAACCCACAATATCGCCGGTGTTAAACAAACATATCTGAAAAAGACATACATCTTTTCCCGTGATGGATGTATCAAACAACTTGAGGACGACGGTCAAACAACAGATATAGTAAAGTTTAAATTACCTAATCATGATATTTTGGTAAATATGTTAACTGCAATTGAAGCGGTTGAGAATAATATGTTGATATTGGGAGATAAATATGGTGCATTATATATTATTGAATTACAAGAAGATGGAGAGAGTTATAAACATATCTACACTACGAAGGCTCATTCAAGTACGATAAATGAAATAATTTATTTTGAATTTACTAATTGGAGAATCATTGCAAGTATATCGCGTGATCGAATGTTACAATTTTTTTATACTTCAAAAGATTCCGTATCTTGGGATATTTTACAAACGGTGCCACTTCATAATGGGAACTTATTACGTGTTATTCATAAGAACGATAAGATTTTTGTATGTTCCACTGATCGAACAATCTCAATTCATAGACTCGTGAATGAAGATGGCAGTGATGGTGGTGGGATTAGGATATATCAGGATAAAGTAATAACCATGAAATCGACACCTATAACTATGGAAATCGTTGATGATGAATTAATAGTATCGACAAATGATAAGTATATATCCATATATGATATTCAAACTTATGAATTAAAGAAATCATACAAACTAATGGATAAAGATGGTGGATCAGTACAAGTTGAACGAATTTTACGCTGGAATAAATTACTAGTGGTATGGTGTATTGACCGGGCAATTAGAGTTTATACGTATCCTCCACGGGATTGTTTGAGTGTGACATGGGCATGTCTGGATATTATCCTTGCGATGTATGTATCTGGTGAGAGGTTAGTTTCAGTTGCAGCGGATGGATGCTTGTTTATATGGGATTTCAAAGCTACCTCCACCGCCGCTACTTCATTGTCGTCGTCGGCATCATCACCATCGTCTTCAGCGTCTACAAGTGGAGAATCGAGTGATGGGGAGATCTCTTTACCAATACACACAAAAGTTACGAGAAGGATTATTCCAACGATCCCACCACTGCTGCCCGAGCGAAAAAGTAACTCATCATCACCTACAAGGAAACAACAACAACAACAATCAATTGTGTCGCCAAGCATCCAACCCAGATTGAAATCTCCATTCGTAAAGCAACAGCAACAGCCAGTGGAAACAATAACGGATATTCCGGAAGGCCTACCTAGATTAACATCTCCCTTGAAGTCACTGCTGCCTGGGAAACGAAGTAATTCGCCAACTAGGACAGGATCTCCTGTAAGAGGAGGAAGCACTGGGAGACCATATGTCAATCTTAGTCCCCTGCCATCGCCAACGCGAGGAAGCGGGAGGAGGTTATATGCGAGTGTTATTACGAAATTGGATGAGGTGGGAAGGAATGTTCTGGGGTTGAGTGAGGATGAGAAGCTGGTGTTGATTGGGAAATTACGTGAAACGGTTCGTTTGTTGGGTGGTGGTAGTGGTAATGATGTGGATTGTTTAGAGAGATATAGTGATAAATTGGTAGAATTGGTTCAGACGAAATTAAATTTGAGAGGGAATTTACAAGATTAAGTTGGATTAAATCTATAAATATATAATAAATGTACAAAATGTTATTGGTGATTATTTTCTTGGTTTGATTGTAGCTGATTCTATAGGATTCTTGTCTTTCGACTCATCAGCCAGTTTCCAAGGGTCATCACTTTTCTCGGCCTTCTTTCGTGTTGGATTTATCGTAGCCTCCTGGATAGGATCCACATCTTTGGTATCATCAGCAAATTTCCAAGGATCATCATCATTCCTCCTCTTCGTCTCCACCTTCTTAAACTCATCAGCTTCCTTCTTTGTCTTTTCCAACTCAATCCTCAACTTTTCATTCTGTTGTTGTTCCAATCTCAATTTCTCTCTGTACCACTTATCTTCCAGTTCTTTAGCCAATAATTTTATCCTTGCTTGTCTAATTTGATCATCAATCAATTCTTGTAACGTAGGAGGAGTATTTCTAGTCCGTCTTAACCATTGTAGCCATTGTGGGGGAATAGTTTTAAAATAATCAGCTTCATAGAATTCAGGCTTATATGGTTCCAATTTCCGACGTAAACGTTGCATATTTCCATCAATTGTGAATTCCCAATAAGTGTTGCCATGAAGGTCATATCCTACAAAAAAACGTTTACGGAAGGGGATATCTCTTCTTGCTTGCCATTTGTGTATGAGCTGTTTCCAGGCAGAGTACTTATGGTTGATTGGATTGGACATTGGAAATACTTTGTAGGGAAGGGGGTTATTAGCTGTGAAGGTTACTGCTGCTAGATGATTCCAATCAATTGGGAATTCCGATAGTGCAAAAGTTTATTTGAAAAAAAAAGAACTTAATGTGACCGGGATTAAGCATCCACGTGATTATTGATAATCCGGTAGCAATGTCTAAAAAATGTCTCTTAATCACACACTCCTCCAGATATGCAACCGATATGTAATTACACTATCTCCCCTTTAGATAAACCAAGAGAGATCAAAATTAATCAAGTGTATACTGTTCTATGATTCGGAATAAATCCAATTCAGTATCACAACTAAATAAGATATTACCAGTACCTATAGAACTCCATAATGGAGAAGATTTAGATCATCATCAACATAATTATCACCCCCACCCATCAACAAGTAAACTTTCACATATAACCGATGTTATAGTTGGTGAAAACCATTGTATTACAGGAGAATCAGGAGTATCATATATGGTATGGTCTATTAAGATTACTTTGGATGATTCGGCATATTCTTCGATATTGGTATATAAACGATATCGCGATTTTGTAAAGTTACGTGAGGAATTGGTTGATTATTTTGGGAATCATGGAGGAGGAGTGAATGTGCCTGTGTTGCCACCCAAGGATAGTTTTAAATTGGATAGGTTATTTGAGAGTAAAGGATGGTTAGAAGAACGACGTAAAGGATTACAATGGTTCATGAGTAATGTAATGTTAGATCCTGTATTTCAAGAGTGTCCTATAGTTAAAGAATTTATACTGAAGCGATGATTGTAATTAATTCTTTTTAGAGATAAATAATGAGTAAATGACAGGAGTTAGTTTTATAGGTGATAATAATAAATGAGTAAATGATAGGAGTAGTAAATAATTTGCTTAATAAGTAAAGTTTGTGATTTTAGAAGTATCTTGGAGATATTTGAACAAAAATTTCAGCAGAATTCATCCAGAATTGTTAAGTTTTCCTCTTGGAAATATAAAACCAACGTTAGAGATAAACTTTGATAAAATCTAACTATACCTATATACTATTAAGAATATTATAATTTTCAATCCTTTTTTATTCATAAAAATTATAATACCTTTTAAAGTGTATAGGTATATAGAGAATTGATTTAGCTATCTAATGGTTGTTTTATTCTTTCAAAGGAACACCGGCTTTCAGTACTTTGATTGCCCTTTCTTTTTGCTTTGATACACCTCTTCTAGATATTTTGGCATACTACCAATTAAGCTATCAATTTTTCCCATGGGGTATTATTGTCTCCCAGGCTTCAACTAAAGCCTCGCAGACAGCTAAAACGTACTCCATTGGCTCCAAATCAAACGTTAAATCGCGTAGGGTCGACCACCAACAAGGAGTAGCACTCGGGGCAGCACGAATCGAAACCAGGATCTGGATGGGCAACCTGATTATTCCGAGTATGATGAACGTCGCATACTAAGGACACTTGTTAAAAATAATTTTCACATACGGGCTGTGAAGAGGTGATGAAAGGCGTGTGTGAACTCGAAATTTCAAAGATCTAGCCTATCAGAGTATTTTAAAGAAACATTATATTAAAAACATATCGCAAGAACGCGTCCCCCAGTTCAATGAAGAAGGTTAGGGAGATGAGACTAGCCTTTTACTTTTGAAATACAAAGACAAGGATATGTCGTTTTAGACGAGTGATGAATGTATATGAAAAACGGTCATAGGCTAAACATTGAAAACATCTCGATACACACACACACCTCATTTAACTGATTTTATAGCTGTATTTGGGAATAAAGTGTCCTTAGTATGTGACGTTCACCATATATATTATAACACTTTGTAGACCGCAGCCAGTTCTTACTTTTTTCGATTCCAATTTCTCGAGTTTTCTAAAATCCTTTTTCCCTTGACCACCTCCCCTATAATGGTGGATGTGTAAATGCACTTTTAAACTGCGTTTCGCGAATTTCGGCGGTGGGGCTTCCTTCTAGCTCCGAATATTAAGGCAAAAAAGCTCTCTATCTCATAGGCTTCAACTCACCTCCAGCTACGCTATTAACGTTTGAATTTGGAGCCAATGAAGTACGTTTCGGTGGTTTTGGAACTTGGTGAAGAAAAAGAACAAGAAAAAGGTGGGATATTTATTTGTTTTTGACATAGGATGCTTTCTTCTAATTAACTTAACTAATTAACTTAATTAACTTCTGGAAACTGTTGCGATGCAGCCCGAGTAATTAATCGAAATCATACAGAATTTTTGGTTAAAGAAAGCCAAAGTACGACCAATAACCTGAATCAATATTCACACACACACACCGAGAAGTATTGTACTATAACGTATTTATAGAAAACTAACTACTATCAAGCAATAATATATTTATAACGCAATTATATAGTTTTCCGATCTTTCAAATTTACTAAGTTTATACTTGTAATCTCTCATATTTATTGAGTTATATTGTTAAATGGGCAATATATACTTAGTAAACGCTTAGTAGCTGAATAATCCAATTAGTAGATCATGCATGATGAGATATCTCGGCATTGATAACCGAGATTACAAATGAGAGAATTGTAAGCAGCAGAGTGTTAATAAAATATGTTAATTGTAAAAGATCGTTTTTTTTTCTTCTGCTTACAAAATGTTCTATTGTGTTCTAGACTCATCTGCTTCTTATATATAAAGAACAAAAAACTCACACACACCCATCAATCAAAATATGAAAATTTTCACTATATATATATATATTATATATACTTATACTCTATATACACCTTATACACTGTAAATAATTAACACAATGGTTCATCACAAGGTAACTATTATCGGTTCTGGTCCTGCTGCTCACACTGCTGCTATCTACTTAGCTAGAGCAGAAATTAAACCAACCTTATATGAAGGTATGTTAGCCAATGGTATTGCTGCTGGTGGTCAATTAACTACTACAACTGATATTGAAAATTTTCCAGGTTTCCCAGAAGGAATTAATGGTACTACTTTAATGGAACGTATGAGAGAACAATCAATTAGATTCGGTACTGATATCATCACTGAAACTATTTCAAAAGTTGATTTATCTTCAAGACCATTCAAATTATGGACTGAATGGAATGAAGATAGTGAACCAATCACTACTGATGCAATTATTATTGCTACTGGTGCTTCTGCAAAGAGAATGCATTTACCTGGTGAAGAAACTTATTGGCAACAAGGTATTTCTGCTTGTGCTGTTTGTGATGGTGCTGTCCCAATCTTTAGAAATAAACCATTGGCTGTTATTGGTGGTGGTGATTCTGCTTGTGAAGAAGCATTATTCTTAACTAAATATGGTTCTAAAGTTTATCAATTGGTTAGAAGAGATCAATTAAGAGCTTCTACTATTATGCAAAAGAGAGTTCAAAATAATGAAAAATTGGAAATCTTGTGGAATACTGAAGCTATTGAAGCTAAAGGTGATGGTAAATTATTAAAAGCATTAACTATTGTTAATAATAAGACTAAAGAACAGAAAGATTTAGAAGTTAATGGGTTATTCTATGCTATTGGTCATACTCCAGCTACTAAAATCTTTGCCAACCAACTTGATATGGATGAAGATGGTTATATAAAGACTAAACCAGGTACTGCACAAACTTCTATTGAAGGGGTTTTCGCTGCTGGTGATGTTCAAGATAAGATTTATAGACAAGCTATTACTTCTGCTGGTACTGGTTGTATGGCTGCTTTAGAATGTGAAAAGTTCATTTCTGAACAAGAAGTTTAAATTAGATATAAAACATTATATTGTATAGTTATAGATAGTTCATTTATATACGTAGTATAATAGTTCATTATATTATAATGATTGTTAATATCGTGTATTCCTCATAGTTAAAGCTTTATTTCTGGCTTTGTTTTTTAATTTTCTACTGATTTTGGCCACTCAATAGATGTACTCAATCTCACTGCCATCAATCATAATACTATACACATAATAATACAACTAACAGTCATGTCATTTAATAATCCATTTGATAGTGATTTAGAAAGTACACGCACCAATCAATCACATAAATACAAAGATTATCCTGAATTCGATACCATTTCAACCAGTATTGAAAATCAATTGCATCATATTAAACACACACAATTACAATCAATCAAGGATAACTTAATCGAGTTTGAACAGAACAATGATAACTTACTAGGAGAATCATTAAGTGGTCAATTTAAATCCACTACTGAATCATTCAAAAAGATAAATAATTTCATTAAGCAACTAAATTCAATTATTCATTCTATGGAAATTGATCATGATGATGTAGAAGTTATAAATTATTTAAAACAAAGACAAGGGATTCAAATTAAGCTTATAAAAGATAATCTTGCAATTTTTAAAAATTATCAAAAGCGATTTGAATCAAATCAAATCAATCAACTTGAACATACATCTGAAGAAGTTCACAAAACAGAATCTGCTTCACCTGGAGAAGTCCAACAACAAGTTCAAATTACATACGAACCAATAAATGCCGAAGAACTAGAACAACAAACTTTACTAATTCAAGAAAGAGAACGAGAAATTCATCAAATTCAACAAGATACTCTTGAAATCAATGAGATTTTTACCAATCTTTCCACAATTATAAATGAACAACAATTTCAAATTGATACTATTGAAAATAATGTATTTAGTTATCTGACTGATGTAAGAGGTGCCGCTGGAGAGTTGAGACTGGCTGAACGATATCAACGTAAATCTAGTGGGAGGATGTTATGTTGTTTAATGATTTTGATTGGTGTATTGGCATTTATAATCTTAATTGGATTGATATTTTAGCTTATAAATACCTATATAATAAAACGTCTATAGAAATTTATGTAATTATTCATTTTAGGTGGAAGTTGTTTTAATCAATTTTCCAGATATTAACACAACCATCATCACCAGCGGATATTAATACCTCTTGTCCATTATCTAAATTAGCCCATACGATACAATTTATTTCATAAACACCATGAGAAGCTTCATGAACATCTTCAATTTGCCAAACATTGTTTACTTCTTTATATATGACAATCCTACCATCAGAACCAGTAGTTGCAATTTTGCCGGTCTTTGCTGACCACGCAACAGAATATATAGGATATGTATGCACTTTCGGCAAAACCAGTTCTAACTCCCACTTCATCTCTTTAGTACGTCTAATCGAACTAGGCAATGCCTTTTCCTTGTGGTCTTCACTATCCTCATCCTCATCATCATCACAGCTCCATACTCTAGCAGTCATATCATCACTCACAGAAACCAACCTCATCTTCCCACTCCCCAGCTTGGCGCTCTCAAACTTGGAACACCATACAGTTCCGTCATGACCATCCAAAACCCCAACACACCCCCACTCATCATCATCTGCGTCATCTTGAGCATATACACGCACCTTATCATCATATGAAGAACTAGCTAAAACGTTTTTCCTAGGATGCCAACAAACATGTTTCACATCTTGTTCATGATCATTCAATACTGCAACACATTCAAATTCTTCCAATTCAGGGTCAGTTTCCCAGATCCAGACGGTTTTATCACGCGAACAACTGGCTAGATAGCGGGCCGTGGGGGACCACAGAAGGGATTTTATTTCGTTTTCGTGGCCTTCTATGAGCGCTAATAGTGACCATTCACGGGCTGTTGTATAGATTTGTGAAGGCTCGTTATCAGGGTCAGATAAGTCATCATCATCATCGTCAATTGTCCATATTGAAATTGTGGAATCGAATGAGCCGGCAGCTAAGACAGGTGGGTCAGGGTAGTCAAGTATAGGGGGTTTGAAAGATACTGATCGGATTGAACGCTTGTGAGTGTCTTCAAGAGTTGAAATATGGGTGAAATTGTTGTTGGTAGATGATAATTTGTAGATTTTTGAAGATTTATCGGTGGATGCTGTTGCTAAGAGAGGGAGGGTTGGATGAGTTGAGATGTTCCATACTTTGTCGTTATGGGCATGAATTGATTTAAGGAGGTGCATTCTGGTGTTAGTTAGTTCCTTATGGAATAGGATATATATATATATATAATTACAGTAATTTGTAAGTTCAGTGATTTACAAACCTGATTTGATTGATGTTAAGTTTTTTCTGGTGCTTCTTAACAATAAATTTTTCAAAATTTTTCAAAAAGATCGATAAAGTCAACAATACCACCCCACCCCATGCTCCTTATTAGAACAAGTCCAAGACTGGTGTTTGTTGGACTGAGTACTGCCTTAAGGCGATCTCAAATACTCTTCCAAACTATTAGACATACTTCCAATACCAACAAGCCTACTCCTCCAGAAAATGACCCATCTTCCAACATCACCAAAAGTGATTCCTCCTCTGAAATCACATCCTCCTCCTCCATTAAACCCACCACCTCGAACTCGGCGCCAGCACCAATCGACCCTTCACTTAGCGGTCTCGAAAACCTAATGACAAAATCCACCAAACCATACATTCCGAAACTCAAACATCAACGACTTAGTTATGAATATCCAGGACTTCCAAATCAAGATGAATATACCAATTTATTAGCCAAACCGCGCAAAATAACAAGATGGTCACGATATGTTCCCAAAATCCTTACTGTTGCTGCATTAGCATGGTCAGGATATGTCATAAAACAATACTTGACTGAAAAGGAAGAAGGTGAGGATAGTCTTGACTTATTGGACCCTTATAAATTTCACAAATTTGTCATTACACATAAGGAACAAATTGATAACGAACATTATTTAATTGAAATAAAACCGAAATATTCTAGTTGGGAATATTCATATGCGGCAAATTATGAACTGAAAACGATTTGGCAAGGGGGTGATAAGATATGGTCAATTGAAGTTAAACAACCTGATATAATGGTTGTAAGATCATATACTCCATTACCTCTCTATTTCCTAAAATCTGAATATACTCGTCTGGGAGAACGTAAACCATTATTAAAAGTAATTGATCCTGAATTTGATGATTGTGATAAGAATGGTACAATGTGTTTATATATTAAACGATATAATGATGGAGAAGTTTCGAGATATATTACTGAAAAATCAATTGGTGATGAGATTGAAATTAGAGGTCCTAAAGTGGAATATAAATTCCCCTATCATCCTTTAAAGAAATATTATAATAGACCAATTTTCCGTGATATTCCTTCGAAAACTTTATCTGAAAATTTATTGATGACAATTAAAAAGGATCATAAATTACCCGATGCTGAAAACTTAGATTTCTATGCTGCAGGAACTGGAATTGCACCAGTATTACAATTATTACTTTCAAGAAATCCATATCTTGGTTTTATTAATTTACATTATTCAGCTAGGAAACAAGGGGAATTAGGACCTGCATTAGAACGATTCTTATTCTTTTTGGAAAAACTTGATCGAGTAAAAGTTCATTATCATTATGATGATAATGATAATGAAAACTCATACTTATCCGCTAAAGATATCCACAAACCTGAAATGCCAAATTATTTGAGTCCGTTAAGATTGGAAGAAAGGGAAGCATTGTTGGCTCCGGCTGAGCTTGCAAAATTCAGAGAAAGTATTCAACAAGAATATTCTGATGATAATGATGTTGTAGAAGGAGGACAAGACAAAAGATTAATTACTGAAAAACATCAAAGAGGAGAAAGGTACGATACTGCACTTGAACAAGCAAAAGTAACATCAAAACAACCAAAGAAAGGTGCTAGTATTGCTATTGTGTGTGGACCTGATGGATATATCGAATATGTTGCCGGTGCTAAAAAACTTGCCGTGAATGAACAAGGTCCAATTGGCGGGTTGTTAGGTGATAAGAAATGGGATAATACAAATGTTTATAAATTATAAAATTAGAGCATATTATATAAATAACCTTGTATATATACAAAATTTTTAATCCTCCTCAACTAATCCAATCTTCTTACTAAAATGTAACAAAACTCGTTGGGCGTCACGATGTTTCGAACACAAAGTAATCACTTCACGTAACAATTCACGTTTTTTTATGCCACAAACCATCTCTCCCCAATCTTTGTCATCTTCAGGACCTAATAAATGCTGACAAACTTCAAATAATTTTGCTTTAAACCCCAATTCACAAATCCTTTGCACATAAGTTAAGAAAAACCGATGGAAATCATCACCTTCACCTAATAATTCACAACACAATATCCGGTTTTCTAAATGACTTACAGAAATCGTATTTTCTAAACTTTCAAATCCTTCCTTCATAATCATATTTTTCGAAATCTTATTAAAATATTTCCCTCTACCTGCTCTTGTTTTTCTCAAAATCTCATCATTGGTTTTCGATTCTAATAAATCAATAATCGATTCTCCTCCCGAATTAGTAGTACCACCAAATAACTGCGAAGCTTGTAAAGTCTTACCACTATCATCACCTCGACTATCCCAATAATGTGACCCAAAAGCCCACCATGACTCACTTATCGTCTGCCAAACTCCCATATCTTTATTATACAAATATCCTGACCCATTCGAGATCGTGACTAAAGGTATGCCACTGCCAGTAATAGCACACAAAGTGATATTATCTGCTTTGGAAAGACCTTCGTCAGAATACTTATTTCCAAGATCAAGTAACGGAGCAATCGAATTCTTGAGCACAAGTTTCAGTAACTTTAAATCCCAAACATACATCTCTCCCAAACATGTTACTGCCATTAAATAATCACCATGACTTTCGAGGAATGATATTGGAGAACCGAGAACTAAAGGTGGCAAAAGTCTTTGTCCTGAAATATGTGAATATGTCAAGATTTGTCCATCAATGGTAGCAATTGCCCAAAATGTCGTTCCTTCAGTAGCTAGTTGGATATATTTTGGTACGAAATCACACCAGATTTCTTTATCCTTTTTGAAATAAGTTATACGAGATGGTTTTGTTTCGTTACCACTTCCATTCTTGATATCTAGAATAAAAAGTCCCGTCTGGTGACTGGATAATTGGAATCCGAATCGGATTTTGGGTGTTGCTAGTCTGATTTTGGAGAAAGTGGTGTTTGGGTTTACGATAACCGATCCTATAAATTTCACTGGTTCCATTTCTCTCTTGAGTTTTTTCGTGGTGGTAGCGTTAGCTCCGTTGGCACCATTGGAACCACCATTTGTCTCATCGGACTTACGTTTATTTTGTTTGTAGAATGAATCAGAAACGGAATATGATGGTTTATCAAACTCCATTATGGATTTTTGGGTATTGGTCGATGATGATGATGTCACCTGTCCAGAACTTTTCGTGGTAAGTTGCTGCGAAGTAGCTGGTGCCCCATTACGTGAAATTAAGATCGGTTGAATTCTTCGCTTTCCATTCTTGGTGGTAACTTTTTGTTTAACTGTAGATATACTCTGTGCTATCTTTGTCTTATTCGTTGCTGCTGTTGTTGTTGTTGCAGTAGTGGCTTTTGATACTTTTCGATCACTCATTGCCGAGCGTAACAAATCAACCGATGCCTCTTCTGGATCTTCCATATTTGGCGGTGGAATAATCTCCGGCTCAATCGTCCCCTTTGCTTGACAAGCCTTTTCCTTTCCATCTCCCGAAGTTGTTGGTTTTGTTTCTTCGGAAACATCACTTTTTACCTTCTTCAACGCATCAATCACATCCTGCTGATTCACCATCTCAATTGGTGCCAAAGCAGTTCGTCTATTGGTAGGTTGATCATGCTCATATCTATGTGACATTGGCTTCAAATATTCCAGTTGTAATTTCTTTAATGAGTCTAATGTGGAATTACTCACTGTCCAACCAAGTTCATGTTCGTCAAAACTTACAACACCTAAATGACCAGTTGAGCTACACAATATCAAGGAATCGCCCAGTTTCAGCCACACTATATCCAATATCTCCCCTGGGACTGCGTCTTGAAGAATAGATAATGGAGTATCCTTTGATGTATTCCAAATTGTGAGTGTCTTGTCAGATCCAGCACTGGCAATTATGCTATAAATATTATTTGACTCGTTTTTGTCTTCAGAAAACAAGTTGGGGTTAAATCTTACCACTTGACAAGAAAAATCGTGACCAACTAAACTAATTATATTTGACCAGTTTTTAGAATGGGAGATTATTGATATTAACGAAGTTTGATTCTTTCTGGCAGTAGGGATCGAAATTAAGTCAGCATCAGGAGACCATGAAATACGTCTATATTTGACGTTTAATGGTGCTTTGTTGAACAAACGGGAGATTTTTTTGATTAATCTGAATTTGTATGGCTTTGAAGGGGAAGTTTCATAAGCATATTGATAGACATGAATAATTGTGTCATCGTCGATTGTTATAAGGTAATTGTTGGTTGGATCGAATGCTATACTTCTTTGAGGTACTAATTTCTCGTATTTAGTGAGGGTTGAAATTTCTTGAGTAGTTTTGTTTATAGTATCATAGATAGATACTTTTCCATCAGTTGTACTCCATGCTACTAATCTGTCATCTTGTGATACAGATAAATCTATAATTGCTTCTTTGATAGTGGACTGCTGACAAGGATATAACTGTGTATGTAATTTCTGTTTTATGTTATGGAGAAAAATGTAGCCACCAATATCACTTGATACAAATGAGTGTTGATCATTATGGAAGCATCTTATTGAATTGATTAAATAATTGTGTGAGTTGATTGAAGATATTGGAGTGATTTTATTTATCTTTGCTTCTTTGTTGTTGTTGTTACTGTCCTGTTGTTGTTTCAATTGATTGGCGATGTTGATGATTGTTGTTAAATCCCATAGTTTAATTGAATTATCACTTTTACCATCACCACCACCACCACCAGTTATTAGTGTTGTATTGTTATTATTTATATCTAGCGTGTGTATACCATTATCATGTAATACACTTGGTAATTGTATGTACTTCATAGTTGACCTATATATATAGGATAGATAGGTATATATATAAATATAGATAGATAGATAATGTATATTGAATGTTTTACAACCAATTTTTACAGCAGTTTGTTTTGTTTAATAAAAATGCGAAGAAGAAAAAAGAAAAAAAATTTCAAATAAAGTAATCACATACTAATAAACGAATAAATCAATACAGATATTTATAGTCATTACATATATACTAATATACTAATATACTAATATATACTAATATAAGAAGTAAAGATAATAAGGTAATATTATCTATATTTGATATATACATACATTCTGATACACATTTTGATACACCTTGTTTGATTTATATTTATATCCACACACTTCAACAATGGCAGCAGAAGAATATATGACTGATTCAAGTTCAGACTTTACCGAATACTGGATTGATGTCTTCTTGGGAACAAAGGGAAACGAATACTTCTGCGATATTGATGATGAATACATCCGAGATAGATTCAATCTAACTGGTCTTTCTCATGAAGTTAGTAACGTTTCTGTTTTAATTGATATAATTACCGATATAATCGACATAGAACTGAAACCAGTTGAACAACAAGAAACATTGGAAAAGAATGCTGGAATATTATATGGTCTAATTCATGCTAGATATATCTTAACTTCTCGTGGATTGAATAAAATGTTTGAAAAATATAGAAATGGAGATTTTGGTTATTGTCCAAGAGTTCATTGTCAATTACATCCACTTTTACCTATTGGATTAAGTGATCAACCTAGAGTCGCTTCTGTAAAATTATATTGTGCTAAATGTGAAGATTTATTTAACCCAAAACTGGCAAGACATGCTGTAATAGATGGTGCTAATTTTGGTACTTCATTCCCAGCAATGTTTTTTCAAAATTTCCCAAGTATGGTTCCTATTCATTCAAAGGAAACTTATGTGCTCAAAGTATTTGGGTTTAAATTACATGAATATTCTAAATTGAATAGATGGAGAGAATTACAAAGGATCAAGTTGGAAAATAGACTTGTTAAACATGGTATACTGATAGCTAACGTTGGTGGTGGGTTTGTTGAAGAGGAAAATAATAAGAACAACTCGCAACAACAACTGCAACTGCAACTGCAACAACAAGAAGGATCTCGTTCATCACAACAAAGAACAATGTATTAGAGTTGTTGTTGTGTGTGTTTAAAGTTTTTTATAGATGATATATTTCTTGTTTGTTAGCTGAATCACTAATAAATAATATATACCGTTTTATATTTGTCTAGCCAGTTTATAACATACCCTTAGCCAGAAAATTTTTCACTCGTTATTAACAATACAAATAGAACAGCACCTACCTGTACCCCCAACATCGTCCTTGTCAAAACAATGTTACCACAATAAGAGGAATAACCAAACAAAATTGATGCATCGTTGCGCTTCCAAATCCATTAGTTTCTTAATCTTGAAAAGTAGTTTAAGAAGATATTGCTCTGCCTTGTGTGTTCCCCAAAATCAGAAAAATACATAGAACATTAGCAATGGTTTGGGCATTTCTATCTAAAAAAATCAAAAGGAGAGAACAAGAGAAGATAACAACAATTGAAAAGAAGAACAAGAGAAGAACTTAAACAATGAACCTCTCATAACACTATGAGAGAAGAAATGGTTTATGAATTATTCTTTTTCTTCTATATCCTGATAATGAAAAACAGTGGAGAGAAAGATATTGAACAAAAATAAAAGGAGTGATGATGTTGTATGAGCTAAATAATTTGAAGAATCTGTAAAATATGATGGAAGAAAATTGATTTGATGATAAAATACCAAAAGTATCTTGGTATAGACCTGCATATGGATACAATTGGCTGGCGCTCTACACCCCCTCCCCCCACCCTTCCCTGCGTTTTTAAGTATGGGTTGTGAGTCAAAATGCCCCACTTGAAGATTTCGCATTGGAAGCTCTTTTTGTTTTCGAGGTAAGTAAAAATATTCAGCAAATATAAAAATACAAGTGAACAATTTTCCCCCTTCATTGGATGGATTTAGTGAATGAATAGAAAGAAGAACCATTCCCACTAATATTTAGTTGTATTTTACATAACTGTCTACAACTCGGTTCATCTATATACTTATTACATACTTTACTACTGCTAAAAATCTTTTGTAAAAATAGAGAAAATATTAGAGGTATTAATGAAAGAATAATATATTATTGGATATTGCGAAGGATAAAATACAGATAAAGAAGGAAGAAGAATATAGAATGTTATATAACTATATTTGTTTATAAAACAATGAAAAAACCCATTAATATATGGTAATACAACAGAACCGGGGAAATATTATTTAGAAATTGATAATGAAAAGGAAATATTTCTATGTTTTACATCAATATTTATAACATTACATAAGAAAAGAAGTATGGTTGGATATTATAAAACCAATGATGATAAATTACTTAGAAAATTAATGTCAATCTCAAGATATAAAGTTATTAAATATAAAGAAAGATTTAACTGATAGTTATAGTACAATTAATATATTCAGAAGTTGCAAAATTTTTACAAAACATATTGCAAATGTTATTTATTACTTGGTAAACAATAATAAAATCTATTATTTTGTTAATTGTTCCATATTAAAATTGAATTAGATGATATATTCTCTTTAAGTATATATGTATACATTTTATATAAAGAGATGATAAAGGTATCTTTCTATATTGGGAAAATCTCCTCCCCAAGGGAAAGGCTCCAAAGCAGGAAAATATCTGTTAAAACTCTGAGTTTAATTTTACTCTTTTATAACGCTAATGATAGCTCTTCTACCTAGTTCTTCTATTTCTCTTATTCTCATCTACTTGAATAGGTAAATCTCGCTCAAACTTCTCCTTATTCTTCCATTCCCATTTATTCTTTAGAATTTGGCCCAGTGGATACTCATATAGCAGTGGTGGCGGCCAGCCCTAAGCCCTAAAGATCATGTAAACTGACACTTGCTCTCTTATCATCTTCGCCTTAAACCCAATATCTTTAGTTGATTGTTTGCTTGTCTCGATTAGTATTATGGGATTTTTACATCAATCTAAAGCTTTATCTCAAGAGACAGGTATGTGAATGAAGAAACTTATTATACCATTTAGTTGTCTGATTTTCTTGGTAGCGCTATACACACCCAATTCAAAAAAATTTTCACTCAATATTGTGAATGGTCAGCAACCCAAAAACATCATCCACCCAAACAATGTTAACAACAAGAGGAATACCCAAAAGAATTGCTACATGCTTGCGATTCCAATCCACTAGTACCACACCCACACCCACACCCACAGTCCAACAAATCTCAGGATGTGAACACTTACCAAACAACTCCACCGTCTTTTCCCTAATCCAACCAACAGGTAAATTCCACATTGGAAACTATCTTGGCGCAATCAAAGCATGGAGAACCCTTTCCGAATCAAGCATTGAAGGATGTAAATTCATCTTTGGCGTAGCTGATCTTCACGCCATCACGATTCCAAAACAGCGTGATGAATTGAAAATAAATCGATTAGAAGCTATGGCAAGTATTTTATCCAGTGGTATTGATCCTAACAAATGTATATTATTTTATCAATCTTCTGTACCTGAACATGCAGAATTACATTGGTATTTGACTTGTATTACAAGTATGGGAGCTTTAAATCGTATGACTCAATGGAAACTGAAACAACAACAAGAAGAACCTTCAAAATCATCGAAGAAATTTTTATTTGAGCATACAAAAGCTGGATTGTTTTGTTATCCTGTATTACAAGCTGCTGATGTTTTGATATATAATTCTACTCATGTTCCGGTTGGAGACGACCAATCTCAACATTTAGAACTTTGTCGAGCTGTTGCAACCACTTTTAATGATGTTTATGATACCAAATTTTTCAATATTCCAAAAACATTATTAACCCCATCTAAAAAGATTTTATCATTACGAAACCCAGCTAAAAAGATGTCGAAATCAGATAAGGATCAAAAAGCATGTGTTTATGTCACAGATTCACCAGAAGAGATTAGGACTAAGATTAGGAAAGCAGTTACTGATTCTATTCAAGGTCCCATCTATTTCGACCCTGTAGAAAGACCAGGTGTATCTAATTTGATAAATATTATATCTGGAGTGTGTAACAAGTCAATTGAGGAAGTTGTCAAGGAATTGGAGGGAGTAAATGAACATAGTGTGTTGAAGGATAGGGTTGCTGAAGTGTTGATTCAAGAGTTTCTGCAAGAAAGAGATATGTATGAAAGGTTGATGGGTGATAGGGCATATTTGGAAAGTGTTTATAATCAGGGTAGAGATCTAGCTAGAGAAATAGCCCTGGCTAATATTAAACAAGTGAGACAATTGATTGGAATGGATTAGAGTATATAGTTATATAAATAGATAATTTCGTGTAAATAGAAATAGAATGTATATTATATGTAATAATTAATTTTACTGGCTATTAATTTAATTTAAGTAAGGGGGTGACTCTATATACGTGTTTGTGGTATATGGTGTTTCATATTATATGTATGTTTTGTACTATGTTACGTGTATATACCCGTGAATTGTGTAGTAATTAACAATTAAATATGTACTGGTACTGTCGTATGGTAGCGCTCGTCCATTTTTCTCGCGTTTCTTAGAACTTTTTTATTCCACGCTTCGCGTCTTTTTTTTTGTTTATTGTTTTTGTGATTCAGTTTTAACGTGAAGAATTTTGCAATACCTTTTCACACCTTCGAACCCAATTTAACTCTTCCCAGCTAATTATAATTTAAGTGATGATTAGTAACTTACTCTTTATATATATCTGATAGTCCTTATATATACACATCTTCCTTTTCTTTTAAGTTTATTCATTCGCTTTATTAAATAAAATAAGAAGATAAACAAATCAAATATACTTTCCCAATTTGAAATATCAATAACATCAAATAAGAGAAATTACAACATCAATAACAACAACAACTTCTTTCTCCCAATTGCTTTTTCTTTTCTTATACACACATTTTGACTATTGAAGGGAAAAAACCAACAACAATAACAAGCAGTGAATGTCATCATCAATAAATCACAACATCTTTTGACACTACTTTTTGATTTTCATTACTATTAACAATCATTTTATATTCCCAGACCCTAATTGTTTCAACAACACCACCACCACCGCATCATCATGAGTTCAGAAGAAGACCATAGCTACAGACGAATGCAAATAAAAGTCCTTTATTCATTCAACAACAACTCGACTGTCTTTCTTTCCAGATCGAAAAATCAATACTCAGTCAAAACTGCCCAATTACCATTATCTACTTGCATATCTGACGAATCAGAATACATAACATTAGGTGCTTTCGACTTAAAAAACTGCGTTCAACAAATCGTCAAGAGTTCTCCTGAAAATTTCAGACTTCACGCTGAAGATTATGCTGTCTATTATAAAGATATAACAGAACAACCTGATGAACCATTTGTTTCAAGTGGTGTATTGTCGTCCTTAATAAATAGTTCCAAAAGTCATTTAATCCCTGGAAGAGTATGTCAGAACGTTTCAGCAAGCTTTCTTTTTGGTGATAAGTCAAATGCATCGTCATTAACCCTCGAGATTAGGCTCAAACTTCATACAATTGAAGGCGCACCACCGCAACCAGCATCAAGACAACCAAGTATGGCCATGGATCAACCAATTGTCACTTCATCTTCAGAAAAGAAAAGACCGCGTGACTCATCATCTTCGGCAAGATCGGATTACCCACAAAAAAGATTCAATTCATCAGCAACAACAACAGCAACTGTATCATCCTCATTAGATGCGGCAGTCAAAGCAACCAGAACAAAGTCGCTACCAAGTTTCCCACAAATAACGAATCCTACCATGCTTAATATTAGAACAGCAGATAAGATGAATAATACCCCTAGATATGATAGCAAGAGCGTCCAAGATCGATTTAAACTGGCTCCTTTCTTACAAGCTAAAAAAATTGTTGATAAACCCAAGAAATCGGTTAGGCGGTACCCTGAGCAACAACATCATCAGCATCATTTACAACCAGTGAGGGCTATGAGAACCCGTTCAATGGTAAATCCTGTCCCACTCATGATCTCATCTCCCATTCCTGAAGGTGATAGCATACTTTCTGATAGTACTGATGATACTGAATATCGTGGTGAAGATGAAAATATTATTGAAGAGGAAGAAGTAGATGACGATGACGAAGAAGATGTTGATGACCAAATGTCTCCATATACGCCACAACAACCTCCATACGAAGGTAAACTGTCAGTGACAGCTTCTTTAAGTAATGAACAATTTCATGCATTGCCCGATTTGGATGAATTGGAAAGTAAACGAATCCATGCAATTCCTCCATCAAAACTCCCAGCAAATCATGGTTTAGTATGTGCCAATACAAATTGTTGTACTCTGGATTCTATCACTTGGAGATATTTCGAGACTGATTCTAGACCAAATGAGAATATTGATAAATCAAAGAGATTTGATAAGAATGATTATGAAGGAATGTTTGGACCTTTATGTAATGCTTGTTTCTTATTCTTGAGGAATAAAGGATTTATGAGACCTGCGGTGGTGGTTAAGAAGTATATGCAACAACAACGATACAAAAGCAAAAAAGATGATCAACAACTGGATTCCATTCAACAACAACCACAACCACTTCCTCCTCCAGCTCCACACGCTCCCCCCCTTGCACCACCATCAGTACCTAAAGATAGATCAAATAGTTTGAACGCTATAGCCAACAAGCGAAGCACTCAATACGCGTCATCACCACTCGTGCCACCAACTGGAAAATTCGCAACTCCATCCCATACACCATCCGCCATCAACCAGGTAATACAAAACCGAAATAACAACAGCAGCAATAGTCACCACTTCATACATAATACAGGACATACACCAACTTATCAAGACATAAACGACATCATGACCCAACTCAACAATTTCGGTGGTCCGTTAACTGATATAGACACCTATCCTCCACCAGGCGCTACTCCACCTATGATCGCCACGAAATCAAATACGCGAGTCATAAATCTCTACGAAGATTCCAATAACCCCACAAAAGCAAATAAGGAAAATACGAGGGTAATAAATATAGATGAAGAGGAAGAAGATAATGATAAAGAAAATTGTCCACCACCACCTCAACAACAACAGCAAGAACAACAAATTACAGAGCTTGATTTTGACGCATTGATATCTCAAGAATTCTCGAAATCTAGTCCTAATGACTGGATGAATGCATTGATGGATTGTGATTCAAGAACACCCGTTGATGGAACGAAGTTTCCCATGATGAAATCATTTAAGAATATGCCGTCGAGTCCATATATCGATTCACCGGAGATGAATTATTTTGGTGGGAATGGCGGTGGATCGTCATCGTCGCCAGCGGCGGAGGTGAGAAGGGGAGGTGATGGAGATCTATCGTGGCAACTGAAGGTGCTGGGATCGAGTCCAAATACTGAATTTAATTCGAATGATGATGTGATAGAGAAGTTTGGTGTCGTGGTTGGGCATAAAGAGGGAATGACTAAGGATGAACAGAAGAGTTATTGAGGATGAGAAGGAAATTTAGCTAGCGTTATTAGCTTTATATTTTATTTCTTGATATATATATTTAATAGTTAATGAAGATTAATAATCCTTTGTATGATATCAATTGCAATGTAGAACGAGGTCTTGCTCTTTGCAGCGAAAACTCCATATGTTTAACACAGCCTCTGGTTATTTTCTTGCTTATTGATCTTTCAAATTTACAATACAACAACAAATACAAAAAATTGAAAAATGAAACTCACTACAACAATAAACGTTCTTGGATTTCGAAGTTAACTAAGCGACTTATATCTTCGTGTTCCCGATGGTTTAACAAACCTACATGATGAATTAAAAAAATAATGAAACTCAACGTTTCGAAGCTTTGTAGAAGCCCGACGCGGGGGTCGAACCCGCAACCTTTTGATGTCTAACTTAAGAGTCAAACGCTCTACCGATTGAGCTAGCCAGGCAGGCTATATGTTAGTCGGTTTTAGAAGTGAAATAACTCATGTTTTCTGAAATTCTTGGTAGCATGAACGAATTTGTGGAATGTATTATTGTATTAGTGTTTCGGGTGAAAATATTCGGTTTTGTGTGAGTAAGAGGTTTGGAATGTTTCTTTGGAGTATATTGAGAATTTGTGCCCGATAAATATCATCGAAGTAGTTGAACTGTGTTGAAAGCATATTAGTAGTACTAGAAAACGACTCGCCAAAACTTTGTGTGTCTTTGGATTGAATTTGAAAATTTGGAATGCGGTGTGTTGGGTTGATGAATAAGAAGGATCCAAATAGGGTTTTTTTTTACGATTTTTTTGATAAACAATCTCATTATTTAATCCTCATACATAATAACATACAGAAATAAACAACAGATATAACATTATAGGAAAAGAAAATTAAAAAACTTCGGAGAAGATAATTGCGTTATAGACCACCGGCATCAAAGCTCTGAAAATATATTTATTGATATATAATATACTCTAAAATAGGTTTAAAGGACATTGAATCCAGGTTACACATATTTGGCACCTTGACATGTTCTTTGTTCGAATATAATGAGACAGAGTGCTTGTTTAATGTTGCACTCTGATTATGTATGATTTCGGTCACAAATTTTTTCTTGAAAAAGTTGAAAACCTCAAATTTGTAAGGAAATATCTCTATTTCTTTCCTTATTGAATTTAAAATAACCCTTGATGATAAAGCATTTTTAAGATTTTGCAATAGAGACTAGAAAGGTTGTGGTGAAGGTTGGTAAAAACTACTTACGTTTTTTCTGCAACATCAATTTTCTGTTGACATTTCGAAAATTTTGCATCCAAAAATTATTGACAGAACAATTGGTCGATATACAAAGAAATACCCACAAATCATTAAATACATTAATAAATATACAAGCTCTAAAAATACTATGAAATTAACACCAGAAATTATACCATCTGATATAGAATGGCCTTTCAGCCATTGCTGCTTTTTCTTCAGCTAATTCTTGTTGCAAAATATCCATGTCAATATTTGCTCTACCAGTATCCACATCAATATCATTAGCAGTAATATACAAAGTCCAATCCTTCTTCCAAATCTTATAACCTAACCAGGAAAGAATAATCACTGGTAATCCCAAATATGATAAGAAGAAATCATAAGCATTTGGAGATCCACCTAATGGGAACAAAGCGATCCAAAATTGGGCAACTAAAACCAAGGAATTAATAATAAATCCATAATATGAACCCCAAACACCACATTGTGAAACATAAGGCAATTCATTCAAGGATCTATTTTGAACCTTCATAGCACTTCTGAATCTAATATGACTCAAATTGATTGCTAACCAGGTGAAAATTGAACTTAATCCAGAAAGTGCCAATAACCAATTAAAAGCATCAACTTGCCTATCACTTGCTGCAATGAGTGCAAAAAGTCCGAAAAAATCAGTGATCAAGATTGCAACTAATGGTCTACCCTTTCTATCAACATATCCTGCCCATTTTGGCGCCATACCTTGTTCAGAAAGTGAGTTCAATGATCTGGAAGTGGCGTATACGGATGCATTACCAACCGATAAAACGGCGATTAAAATTACAGCATTGATGACACTTGGCAATCCCTTAATACCACCATTAACAATGGCAATGACAAATGGTGAAGCGGTGATGTCAACACTACTTTGACCAATTAATCTCTCGTCATTATAGGCGACTAAACTACCAACCATGACTAAGGAAACCAAATAGAAAATACAAATTCTCCAAAAGACTTGCTTAATTGCCTTTGGTAATGTCTTTCTAGGATTTGCAGTTTCAGCAGCAGTTAAACCAATCATTTCAGTCCCCCCATAACTAAAAGCAGCAGTGACTAAACAGGAACAAACCCCTTTGAAACCATTAGCGAAAGGTCCAGGTTCTCTCCAATGTATTCCACCAATAAATTCATGAGTTGGACCACCACCACAGATCAAAACAATACTTAAAATGATAAACCCAATAACTGCCAATACTTTAGTCAATGAAAATACAAACTCGGCCTCACCGTATCCCTTAACACCCAATAGAGTAATCGCAACAATAAATACCCAGAATATAATAACAAACACATCAGAATTTATAGATGAATTCCAATATTTAATAGTAATAGACCCAGCAACCAATTCCAAAGGGAGTAACACTAAAAACTGCATAAAATAATTCCATCCAACTGCAAATCCAATAGCAGGCTCTATAAATCTACTTGCAAAAAGGTTAAAACTTCCACTAACGGGGAATGTAACCGCCAATTCACCCAATCCTTGCATGGTTGCAAAAACTGCAGTAGCAGTAATTGTCCAGGCAATCATAATACCTGCTGGACCACCAGTAGCTAAAGCTCCACCTGTACCAACGAATAACCCTGTCCCAATGGAAGACCCAATGGAAATCATTTGTAGGTGTCTAGTCTTTAATTTTCTGCTTAAGTTAGAATTGGCGGAGTTGATATTTAACCTTTCAAGATCGGTTAATTCAGTACCATCTTTATGTCTTTGACTTGTTAATGTTTCGGTTGGGATCGCTGGTTTGAAAGAGTCTTTGACTGAGGTCCAAAATCCCACTTTTTCCTTTGTCAGCGATGATTCTACTTGATTTATATCCGTGAATATCGATTTGACACTTTCTTTACTGGAACTCATCTTTGATTTTAAAGCTTTTAGGACTCACAAGAGAAGAATAGATAGAAAACTACAAAATGAAAAGTTAGGGGATGTTATCTATTTAAACCCACCGATGTGACATCATGAAAAATAGGCGGTGCGATAGAAAGCATCATGTAATGGAATTTTTTTTGAGATAATATGACTACATTATATAATTTCAAGTGGCTTCTGGGAGATATTGATGAGTCATTGGATGCAAAGTGCCTTCGTTGAAATTGGGTTATGTAACCTTACGCGACACAACTTTTTGCAAATGGAATCGAAAACTTCCTAAACGGCAAATGAATTTCATACCAAAGATATTTTTTCGGCATTGAAATTTTAGGAAATCAGTTGAGGAAATGCAACTCGCTTACCGTTTCTGTTTATGAATTACAATATCTAAAAAAATTAACGGCGCTGAGCTATCACCTGCGAAAGTTCACCTAATCTCTATAATAGCCGTCTTTTCTTTGGTGGACTTGTTCCATGTATGGAAGCACTTAGACGCCGCAGAGAACCTAAACTGGTAGTAGTTAATTGACTGTATGACTCTTCAAGTTTTATAATCCTTGCTAATGTCAATTTTAAGAACTCCTTTATTTGATGCATGTCATTACTTTGAGCTTCTGATTGTGATAAAATCTTTCCATAGATTTGTCCTTGTTGACCAAGAAATTGATTAATTTGAGAATTTCTATTATTGGTATTGACCAACATGGAGCGAATAATCAGTACCATAGCATTTAATTTGCCCTCTATGTCGAATACACGATCCTGAACTTCTTTAAACTCTGTTGAACAAGAGTCTTTCTCTGGCAAGCAAATCTCGTTTAAGGTTTTCTTAATATCACCAAGGTCTTGCTGAACTAGCTGCAAAGAACTTTGAGTTATCTCATTCGCTTTCTTAATTGCATCAACATCACCATGAATTTGAGTAATTTGGTTAATACCAGTGGTGATATCTATACTAGAATAATCCTTAAGCAGCTTCATAACATTACTCATACTCTCTTTTAGTGTTATGGATTCTAATTCCAATCTTGCAGCACTCAGAATCAACTTTGAAAACGTTGTGGATTTACATTCTTTAACTTGTTTGGGGTTTTCTTTATCAAGCGATAAGAAAGATTCAAAGTCGCTAGAGTAATCTGTCTCTTGGGTATGCATTGTATCGATGGTAGTACGTTTCGTCATTTCTTGCTGCTTCTGGAACTAAATTGTTCATTGATATTCATCAACTGTAGTTTATGAGGTTAGGTTTTGCAACCAATAATTTGTTGCGACACACATTTCTGTCGGAAAAAAAATCTACTTTAGAAAAACACACTTCAAGCAAAACCCCATTAATCCAACCTCATCAGATCAATCCACTTTATATACATACAAATAATGTCAGATCTCAAATCATTCATGGAAAGTATGTATGATCTTAGGCTGTTGTAATTATTCCAAATCAGATGTACTAACACAAATAATATAGAGAAGGTACACGTGATAACTTCCGATGCCCGATTTTTTGAGGGTACTTTACAAGGATATGATAAATCCACCAACATAATATTGACCAATTGCATAGAAAGAATACTATATGGTGATGACGAGAATGAAGAGAATCAAGAGATACCATTGGGTGTATATGTAATGAGAGGAGGAGAGATTGTATGTATTGGAGAAATCGATGATGATAGATATAAACAAATAGATTGGTCAACAATAAAGGGTCACCCATTAAAAGGAACGAAGAATCCGTTATAATTTTGTACAAACAGGCGGGTTATAATTATTTAATATACAAATTTCTAGAATTGTTTCTAAACAACAAGAGTCTATTTATTCTTTAACAAGTGGAATACCAGCAAGTTTCATCTTCACAGCCAATTCCAACAAGTAATCAATTGCTTCATTATAGATCTTTGCTTTCCATACGGTCTCACCCCAAACATAAATACCATGTCTTCGAACCAAGACAGCTGAAGCACCAGGATAGTTACGAATTGCTTCTTGTAAAGAATCAGTCAAATCTTCTTCATGTGGAGTATTTTCAATGATTGGAATAACCAACTTATCATAATACTCCATACTACCTACCTTTTCAACTTTCTCGGTAGCTTCGTTGAATTCTAACTTTGGTAAAGCTTTAATTTGTTCAATGTGACTGATACTGAATTCCTTTTGGTTTTCAAACAAGAGGGTTACCATTACTGCGTGTTGAGAATGAGTATGGATACAAGCACCTGCATCTCTCATTGTATAACAACTCATGAATAAAGGTGTACAAGCACTTGGTTTATATTTGTACGATTTAGTTAATTCCTTGGGAATATCGTTTGGAGTACGCAAGATCTTTTCATCGGGTAATTCCACCAAGAACATTTCCCAAGGTTGGATTCTTTCCTTTTGAATACCCGAAGGAGCAATATATACTAAGTTTGGATTTTGACCTTCTACATCTCTAATAGAAATACCTCCCCCAGTACCTGTGACCCAGTTATTATCATAGAATAATCTGCATAATTCGCAAATCAAATTTGCAGGATGATTTGGATCTTCGAACTCTTTTTGTAATTCTGGATCTAAAACTGATAATTTCCTACTCTTTTGGGATCCTTCCTCAGCGTGCTTACAGTGACAAGGTGCTGACATGTGTGGATTAGCTTTTGTATGGGTGTGATAAATGAATGAAGGATGAAAAAGAGAGAAAATTTACAGGTCTCAAGAAGAGTAAAATTTTCAACAATGAACATAGTATGTGAAATCTCACGTGGGGTAACTAATAATGCCACAACAACATTCATAATTAGCAATTTTACTTTGTAATTACCCAGTTTACATGATATTACACTGCAAAAGGAAATTAACTAATCACACCTGTGGAAGTTTACAACACTGTCCATATCGATTCAATGAACTTGTGTTATTCACGACAAATCTTATTATTCTGCGACAAGCGAGATTTAACGCGACAAAATCATTTTTGCCGTTAACAACGCCGCAGCACCACATAAAAAGAAACTTTGTTGATAAGATTATGACAAGAAAATCACATTTTAATGGTTCTTTATCATATTCCCTTTCCCCCGCCCATCACATAGACATAGCATAGACATATATAAATCATGGCAGGTTTAGAACAATCATTATTCCAGTTAAAATTCACAGCCAAACAGTTAAACAGACAAGCTTCAAAAGCTGCCAAAGAAGAACTACAAGAAAAGGCAAAAATCAAGAAGGCTTTAACTCAAGGCAACAACGATATTGCACAATTATATGCTCAAAACGCAATACGTAAATCCAATGAAAGAGTAAATCTTTTAAGATTGGCATCGAGAATTGATGCTGTTGCATCTAGAGTACAAACTGCAGTGACTATGAGATCAGTTACTGGGAATATGACACAAGTCATAAGAGGAATGGATAGAGCATTACAAACGATGAATTTGGAGAAGATTTCGTTGGTGATGGATAAATTTGAGACTCAGTTTGAGGATTTGGATGCATCGACTAATTATTATGAGGCAACGACTAATAATGTCAATGCTTTAACTACCCCACAAGAACAAGTTGATGATTTATTGAACCAAGTCGCCGACGAAGCTGGTATTGAAATGAAACAAGGATTAAATGCAACCAAAGTGGAAATAAGTGCACCGGTATCCAATGCCGTCTCTGAAGAGAAGGAAGACAGGTTAGCAGAAAGATTAAGGGCTTTAAGAAGTGTATAGAGACTGGTTTTTTTTAACAATGTAAGTTGTAAATTATAATGTACAAAATGCACTAGAAAGTAATATAATCTAAATAGTAAATCTAACAACACTGTTCAACTCATCCTCTCGTATTATGCAATGGTGATGATCTTCTTCTATTCATAGCCTCTTCATGCCTAATAACATATCTAACAACATTAACAAAATTATGGAACCCTTTATCATTCCCCTTATTTCGAATAACATGCAATGAAGAACTATTAATCAAATCAATAATTTCTAATGAAAACTTCAATTTCTTCCCAGCAGAAAACTTAGCAGGAATAACACCACTAATAATTCCAAACTCTTCATCGATAACAACTTTTTCAATCGAACCTTCAATTTTCTTCAATTCTAATTGGGTTCTGATGACTTGAATCAAGTCATTCGAAGGCAATGTTGAATCGATAATTTCGATATCCTTGGATGCATATTTGGTTCCTGGAGCAGCAACTTCATCCTTTTTAGAACAAGTCAATGACCGGAAAAATCTCATAAACCAATTGTTCTTCTTTCCATCAGCACCAGAAGATGAATCTTTACACCCAACTGAAACTTTTGTGAATCCGTTCTGCCATTTCTCAGAAGATTGACCCTGTGGTGTAGTTGGTGCTTTTGGAGCTGCACGCTTAGGATTTAACGATAATCGATTCATAAATGAAGACGACCTTGTATCTAATTCTTTTTCATTGCTTGAAGATCTATAATCCTTCTTCTCCTTAATTGAAACAATTTTTCTTCTTGTGGTTGCTAATGATGATTGCTCCTCGTTGTTATCATTTAATAACCGATCTTGATCAATCCCTCGGGATGGTGATGGCAACGGAGATCGAGGGAAAAATCCTGGTTTATCTTCCAGAGCTTTAACTCTGATATTTTGGGAACTATCTTCTGGTTCACCGCTGAATTTATCTCTTGAAATATGAATGTCGGATGCAGGAGGAGTTTCTCCAAAACTAAAAGCACCATTAGAAGTTCTGCATCTAATCAACTCACCAGTCATCTCACCGGCTTCATTAGCAATAGCAGTACTTTCAGAATTATCAACCACACTAGTATCTTCAGCAATGGAATATTCCGTAACATCTTGACAATCTCCTTCAACAAGGAATTCACTCCTTCGCTCATCTTCGTCCTCTTCCGCAGAAACAACAGTTTCTTGATCCTCTTCAAGCTCTTTCAATGGCAATGATTCTCTTGAACTAACCACACTAGGCTTCTCTGTGCTAACTTTTCCAATCATAGCAGTTCTGGAACTGACAATATCATAATTCGACAATTCAACTTCTAACAAGTCACCTTGATTACTTTCGCGACGGTTTGTAGATCCAACAGCCGAGAACTCAGTACCGACCGAACTTAAATCACTTGAATCATCGTTATCATCATCAACTTCAACTTCATCTCTTCCATAAGTCTCATTGTTGTCTTGCTGGGGTGACTCATTTGCTGGCTCAAATTGTTCTTGATCACTTTGCTTGGCCTTGTCCCTCAATTTAATACCCAATCCCTTCATTGTCGAGGACTTCTTTATGTCACTATTTTTATAGGTTGATCTTCTAACGACTGTTTCCCCACGAGTCATGGTATTCTGTATGATAGTAATATCACCTTCTTCATTAGTCACTGGATCTGCCAAGCTTGCTATTAAACCTCCAAGTGAAAATCTCGAGAAACGAGGATTTGGAATAAGCTCTTCACGTTCTTCATTTACAATATAGGCTGGATCCAATTGGGATACAGTTCTAGTTTCATCAATATTATTGAGAACAGATTTGAAATGCGTGGAATGAGTTGAGGTACGGTTCAGTTTATCCGACGCAATAGATTTTCTCCATGTTATGCTCTGTTTGTCATGTTCTCTTTCATTGAATTGTTCGAGTGTAATATTCTCCTTGTCAGCTTCCTCTTGTTCATTTGCTGAAGTCTTCAAATACATAGCTAAATTCTTGGAACTGGAAGTTTTGAAATTATTAGAAAACCTATTGGGTGAGGGTGCAACATCAATACCCAATTTATGTAAAGCCTTACTTGCATGCTCGTTCACAATCGGTGATTTGGCAGAAGCACGAGAGGATGCTGGAGTACCCATAGTTCGTGCCCTTAATAATGAATTCGCTCTTGGATCCAACAGCGGAGTAATTGGTGGAGCAGGACTAGTAAGTGAACGACGCTTACTGAAATCAGCAAAATCGCTTGAACTTTTATGATTCTGTAGTCTACTCATTGCTGCCTTTTGATGCTCGGATAATTGTTGTGTCTCTTGGGCTAATTTCATTTCAGCTAATTTTCTTTCTTGTTCCTGTAATCTCAACTTCTCTTCGAATAATCGTCTGGCTTCTTCTTCGGCTTTCATTCTCTTTTCTCTTGCTTCATTCATTGCATGCACTTTTGCAGCCAATTCTCGTTCTTTTCTAGCCAACGATCCTTCATTGCTTCTCTTGATTGAATCGGTCTTGGTTGGAATAACTTCTCTTGGTTCCCTATTATCACCAAATGCTTCTTCACAAATTAATTGAAAATTCAATAATGACTTATTTCCAAAAGTTCCAGTCAATCTCCGCTTATTTAATTCACGTTTTACTTGTGGCAGATCAGCAGCTGTGGTTGACTCAGTAGAAAATTTATCCAAGCCCAATCCAGTGGATTTTCTCTTGTGTGAATTTGATGACGAATCATTAGTTGATGATTTTGGAGGTACTTGATTTTCCGGAGAAGGTGTTGACGCATGTAGCCCAAATTGATCCAAAGCCAATCCAGTAGACTTTCTCTTCAAGGTAGGTCGTTTTTGAGAAAGAGTAGAAGGATTAGTTTTACTGGTTGAAGTTGTTTCGGGCTTTATTTCAGTTTCAACATCGCCCAATAATAAGCCAGGGAAATTTCTGACGGTGGAGTTATCAATTTCTTGTTTTGATATAGTGGATTCAAAATCAACGAAAGTCATCCCGGTTGATTTTCTCTGTAATACAGGAGGCGGTTGACTTGGGACTCTCTTGGACTTAGTTGGTGTACGTGCACTGTCACTTGATCCTGGCGGACTTTGACCACTTAGATTAGATTTCAAGGAGCGAGACGATGTGTTACGACTCTTGCTACTTATTACTTGGTTATTGTGAAGGACTTTCTTCTTGCTGAGTGAAGCTGAAACTGCATAAGTTTTGGATGGTGATTGTTTGTTAGTGATATTGGTAAGTACTGCTTTAGATGCTGCTTGCTTTAATAAAGATTTATTTGAGTAAATAGAAGTTGACTTGGTTAGCACTTTCTTTGTTGTAGTTTGTGATGTTTCTCCAGTTTCATCATCGATTATGGTAGTTTTCACAATTGAGGTTGATCTAGGTAATGATTGTCTCGAAGAAGCGATATCAGTAATGTTACTACTTAATGAACTTGATGTAGATATATGGTCATTTCTGTACTTCATCAATAGATAATAAAACATCTTCTCTGGGCATTTTTGAGGAGATAACAATCTGGCCATTATAGTATGTTCATCGCAATTATGAAACAAGACTGAGAGATTCTTGAGAATTTCTCGATCTATTTTATCTATTGATTCAATTGGTTTGATGGTGACATTTCTTATATCCAAGGTAGTTGTCTGTGCATAAGAAACAGATGGTTCAGGGTATTTAGTTAACAATGGATGATTTAATATATCTTCAATCGAAATACGTTCCGTTGGATTAACCCGTAACATTCTACTGATTAAATCTTTAGCTTCCCAACTCAAATCATGAGGCATTATAAATTTACCACTCTGGACTTTTAATAATAGCTTTCTAATATTTTCATCATCAAATGGTAAATGCCCAGTCAATAATGCAAACAAAATAATACCACAAGACCATATATCCGATGGTGCACCGTGATAGTTTTTCCCAGCAACGATTTCTGGTGATGCATAATGAGGAGATCCACAAGAAGTTTCTAATAATTTCTCCTTAACTTCTAAAGCAGCCATTCCAAAATCGGCAATCTTGATATTTTTGTTGAAATCTAACAATAAATTTTCTGGTTTTAAATCACGGTGACAAATATTGAATTGATGAATATAATTGATCCCATTTATGATTTGTTTGAAATAATTGATTGCTTCAAATTCTTGCAACTTCCCACGTTTAATCAAATAGTCAAACAACTCTCCACCTTCAACATATTCCAAGATGAGATATAAATCATTCTTATTTTCCCAAACATCATATAACCCCATAATATTAGGGTGTGATATTAATTTCATGATGATAATCTCACGCTCAATTCCATAAGGCAAACTATTTTCCTGAGCATCAGGTCGCTTATATTTTGGATTCTCCAACTTCTTGAAATTTGCTTTAGGAACAATCTTTACCGCTGCAAGTTGACCAGTTTTTATATTTTTGGCTAATCTTACTCTACCAGTAGAACCTCTACCTAAAGTTCGACCCAATTTCCACGGACCAATTTTATTTTGAGATTTTCTCTTCTTATTTGAATTATTGGTATTTGTTGATATTTGAGATAATCGTTTTGTTGCGTTTGTGACTGATTGTACTACCTTGTCTACATTATTAGGAGCTGTTGCACTACTAATGACATGACTGGCAATGTTCGCCACATCATTAGTATTTGGAGTTGAATCCGAAACCATTGTTGGTTCTGAGTACGCTATACTTTCATCAAAGAATTGATTGTAAGTATGATGAGATACCTCTGTCATCTTACTTTAATGTAATATTGTTGTAAAGAGTTGAAATAACCTTAATTCAATACTTGGCGGGACGAAAAAAATGGACCAATTAACCTTTATAAAATAGAAGGAAGACAATCTCTATAAAGTGATGATGTGATGTGATATGAATATGATTGATTGATTAAGTGATTGATGTCTTCGATTGGATGTCAAATAATGGTTAGTTTAGTGTCGGTTGTAAAATATTTGATTAGAATAAAACCTTTCTCTCTCTATTCTTGTTTCCTTATGATTTGTTCTTACAATAATGTCAATATTTGTAGATTTGTTACTGGCGGTAGTGTTAGGTATCCGTTTGATATGTAAGTGCAAGTAACAATATGGTGATTGAATGGTTGGTTGTAGTAGTATTTTGATTATGATTGTAAGAAACAGGAATATAACGAAATAAAATGGAAAGGTTTTAAAAGTTGAGTCTGTCTGTCTGTTTGCCTTGTTTGTCAGTATCTTCGTTATTATTCCACTTTGTGATTCTGTGCAACGCGAAAAATTCTTAATTGCTTTCCCTTTCTGTGTCTGTCTGTCTGTTTATGTAAACAAAAACAAAAGGGGGATCCATCTGACATTACTTGGTGTTTTAGTTAATTTTGCAGTTTGGCTTAGGCAACCAAAAAAAAACTAACATAAACAGAGAAACTGCATTGTAACATGTCAACTGAAACAATTTTTTTTTCGCGTCAAAATTTCGAGTTTTTGCATGTTACATTAGCACAAATCTGTCAATTGTTCAAAAGAAAGTCTTTATGAAGATTCTAATTTCAGTAGTATTTACTTAGTGAGGGATCTAAAATTCTGAGTGTTGGGATAGTTTACACGGTGTACATTTAGGTATGTTTACTTTGGTATCAGGGGCTCCTATTGTCCATCATACAAATAGTAAAACGCTGTAATAATAATAACAATCCCTACCCTTTTCTATTCTCCCAAATTCGAAAGATAATAGAGGGAACAAAGTATATTTTCGCCTACTACCGGTTATTTGTAGAATTTGCAAAATTAACTTTCAAACGGAAACACTGTCGTAAGCGCCAACGTGTTGAAGCAGAAGAATGGGGGATTATACTGAAATACCTCTTGCTAACTTCAAGATACAAATTTGTTGGGAAACCAATGCATGAATCAAAAACCTTGCGTATAGGTTAGCAATAGATCAACACTATTGTGTATTGTTGTTGGCAAAAAAATAAGGAAAGGGCGTAGCTTAACATGATTTGATCACCCTACAAAGAACATTTGGTAGCTTTTCAGCAAATGCCTTCCATACCAATCATATAAAAAAAGATATACAAGAGATCAAAATCTTCTCGTATTCCATTCATAATTGTTGAATCTCGCAGTTACAATCTTGGAAATAATTTGTGTGTGTCTGGCAATTGTACTACTTACATTATGATTGTATACGAATTTTGCAGCAATTGGGAATTTTAGTCGTGTACTATGTTTAAATAATCCTCCACTGTCAAAAATTTTAATAGTGTGGGCAAAATGTGGTTTTTGGTGGATTTGTATAGTGTGATGCACGTTTCTGACAATAAAAATAATAGATTCTCAATATGCCACTGTTTACTGAATAGTTTGTAAGTATAGCTATTGGCTAATTGTTGCCACATAAATTAGCTACCTGTATTAAATTCATCGTGCCTAACACAGGAATACAAAGAACCTTTTTCTTTCTCCAATAGCCAATTAAAATTTAGATACACACACCCCTGGTTCCCACACACCCACCCACCCACACATAAAAGTTCCTTTTTTTTTCGGTCTTACCACAAATTTTTCACTTGTGCTGTGAAACGCTGCTTGCTGCCACGGCAACACACTATTAATAACTACTATAAAAAAAAAATTCAAATTTTTCACTTTCCTTCTCTTCTCTCTTTTCTCTTCCTGCCAAATAACCATTCAATTAGTACATATAATCAAAAATGTCCGACGAAAGAACTTTTATTGCTATCAAGCCAGATGGTGTCCAAAGAGGTTTAATTGCCTCCATCTTAGGTAGATTCGAAAACAGAGGTTTCAAGTTAGTTGGTATCAAGTTAGTTCAACCAACTGAAGGTTTATTAAGAGAACACTACTCTGACTTACAATCCAAGCCATTCTTCCCATCTTTATTATCCTACATGTTATCTGGTCCAGTCTTAGCTACTGTCTGGGAAGGTAAGGATGTTGTCAAGCAAGGTAGAGCTATCTTGGGTGCTACTAACCCATTACAATCCGCTCCAGGTACCATCAGAGGTGACTTTGCTATTGACATGGGTAGAAACGTTTGTCACGGTTCTGACTCTGTTGAATCTGCTAACAAGGAAATTGCTTTATGGTTCAAGAAGGAAGAATTAGTTGAATACAAGCCAGCTTTATTCGGTTGGATTTACGAATAAATTATTTAAGACTTTGTTTATAACTTGTAGCTTAAATAGTAAATATATTCTTGTAAATCAATTCAATTGCCTTCGAATATATTGTAGTAGTCAACATATGGCAAGGTTGTTGCCAATTGAATCCTTTCGATACGATCTTGCCTTTCTATGTGTGAGAGTTCTTTTCATATACTTTCTTTTTTGGAGCATAGGAGAGATGCATTATGGGAAGCCAATCCCCTTAGAAATTTGTGTATCAAAAATTCCTAGAAATAAATTTGATCATTAACACAATTGCTAACTGTTCATTAAATACTCTACCCCTTTTACTTTTTTTTTTACTATGATGCTTCCAGGGTCTATTGCGTCTCTATTTGTTAGTAAATTTCCTATTCGCATAGCAACGCGAGCGAGATCTCGAAAGTAAAACTGGCACTAACGAAAAAAATAAATACCGATCATCTTGCAAGATTATTTTTCAAATACAAAATCACTATTAACCATTACATACATAGTTGAATCAACTGTATAATGGCCTCAATTGAACAAGACGATATATTCAACGTCCAAGATGACGAGGATATGGAAGAAGAAGAGGAAGAAGAGGAACAACAACAACAACATGAACATGAGGAACGTTATCATATGGAGATTGATGAAGGTTCACAGGCTCCTGGTGATATAGACGAGGATGAGGAAATGAATGAAGAAGACGAAGAGGATGAGGATGAAGAAGAAGAGGACGAAGAGGATGAAGGAGAAGAAGGGGAAGAGGGGGAAGATGGCGAGGACGAAGATGAAGAAGACGAGGAAGATGAGGAGGAAGAGGAAGAACAGGAAGAACCTGAAGAAGTGGAAGATGAACAAATAGGTCAAGATAACGATCTATCAAAGGAGGAAGATGATAAATTTGAAGATGCAAAGGAAACTCTAGACAAAGAAGATCTTCCATCTACAATAATAGATGATAATAAAGATAAAGATATGGATATACTATTGGATGTTGAAGAAGAACCCAAAGAGAAAACAGAAGTACTTCTACAAGACGAAGAATTACAAAATTCCCGCGACGATGAACAAGCGGCACCACCACAAGACGAAAAACCGTCAGAACCCCAACCAGAGCTCAAAGATGAAGAAATGAAAGATGTTGAACCAAAACCACACCAAGAAAAACAGCCACTGTCACCCCCACCTCGAACACCATCACCACAACCACCAACCGAAACAAAATCTCCAAAAGATAAACCATCAACCGAAGAACAACAAGAGGATGATGATTCTCACCTAACCTTCCGAGAACGAGTTATTGCCAAAGCTAAAAAAGCTACCGAATTTGACATTATTCCACAAGTTGCCATCCCATACACAGCCCAATGTCACTCACTTGCATTCACAGAAGGACCGAAATGGATTCTCACAGGAGGAGAAGATGGATTTATTCGAAAATACGACTTTATAGCTTCTATACAAGGAAAAGCTCCTTTAACAATGGCTCAAAAACATAGTCTTTCAGATTCATTGACTAATGGAGGTGTAATTTGTTCATATTGGGAAAATGAACAACCGGTAACCAAATCCCAATTAATGAAATCGAACCCAAAGTTAAAAGAAAGTGATTTTTCCACTGGTTCGGTGAGTTATGAACCAAAAGTAAATCCAGTATATGCTTTAGATGTTGAACGGAATGGTTATTGGTGTATCTCGGGGTTATTGTCGGGTGGGATTTCATTATATACAATGAGATATAATGAAGGTACAATTCATCATTATTTCAATCATGGAACGAAGTTGAATAAATCTCGAGGACATTATGATGCTATTTCAGTTTTAAAGATTAATCAAGATCAAAATCGATTTTTATCAGGGTCGTGGGATAAGACAATTCGTGAATGGGATTTAAATACAGGGTTGACCACTGTTGAGTTTGCTAGTTCTGGTCAAATCTCCAATATTGCATATCGTCCCCAGGGTATGAGCGATATTTCAATATGTTTCCAAGAGGAGGAAGAATATGGGACCAATGTTCCAAACTCTTCCTCCAAGAAGGAAGATGAAGATGATATAGAGTCTTTATTTGGAGATGATGATGACGATGAGGACGACGAAACTAGAAAGCAGACTGAACAACAAGACGAACCCGCCAAGACACTAGATACAATCACAACTTCCAAAACCACCACCAAAGTATATAAAAGTGATCATATATTCATGTCTTCAAGTATCGATGGAACAATAAACATTTGGGATGTAAGAACTCCCAATCCAGCGTTACGTATAGGTATTTCCGAAGGAGTACCACCTTGGTGTATGTCCCTGACATGGTCAAATAATGGTGATTTCATTTATGCAGGAAGAAGAAATGGTACCGTAGAAGAAATCTCTATTAAAATGCCCCACAAGAGGGCTAGTGCTGGTCATCATCGTGATACTATGGTACCTAACGTATCCAAACTACTTCAATTTCCCAAGATTTCTGGTCCTGTGAGTGCGATATCTACTATGCCTAATGATGATTTCTTATTATGTGGATCAAATGATAATATTAGGTTGTATAATTTGAAATTGTATGATGACTTGGGCAATGCTGCTGTTAATGCAAAGAAACAGGCTACTCCATTTTTGATTATTCCTGGACATCAAGGTGGGACTTTGAGTCAATTGTATGTTGATGAAACTGGTAGATTTATGGTTAGTGCAAGTGGAAATAGAGGATGGGGTCATGGGTCATTTACTGACACTGTATTAGTATACGAAATTGATTTCGAAGGTTTATAAATATATATATGTAACAATGATATTATTAAAAATTATCGAAAAACTTACGAGGGTGTATAAATAAATAATCACTCAAAAATCAATCTAAAAAATATCTCTTTTTCTTTTAAGAAATATCAACATGTTGTGCTAACCACGAAAACCATATACTGTATTTCTTAAGTTTCCCAAACCAACCTGTCCAACAGTCATCCCTGAATTAACAATTTCTGAATCCTTGACAAATCTATATACATCATTAACTGCAACCTCAACACTATTAATCAAACTTCCACCTAACTGACCCAACTCTTCTCCTAAGAGCGCAACGCGTTGGTGGGTGTATATATATTCCGATATTCTCCTCATGGGCCCCACTATTATCGAACTTATGTACTTGGATACCATAGTCTGATAATGTGGGTTATGTTTAACTAACAAAAAGTGAATCATAAATCCAATGAATCCAACAGTTATACTTATCTTATAGATATTCTTGGTCAAAAACCATTCATAATGATGGTTCTTCCCTTGTTGATCGTCATCCACTTCATTGCTAAACAATTTCTTAAAGAACACAGACGAAGTTACTCTGTGTAAAGATGTTGATGCGGCATGTAATGTAATTGATGAAGCTAACAGGCCAGAAGTCGATGAATCAGTAAAGATCGAATTTGCTAATTCTTCTTGTTGATCTAATATCTTTCTTTGGAATGCAGCATCGTCCAGTAATTGTCTCGTTATTTCCTGATCTTGTTTATGCATTAGTTCATTCAATTCGGTAGGCATGGATTCTAAAGTACTTTCAATTATTAATCGTTCATACAAAGTCTCCAGTTTGTTCTTCTCATCGGTTTTATACAAATTGGACGTGTTTAATAATACCGAACTCTTGTTATATTCCTCAAACCACAAAGACCAAGTTGTTGAAGCGTTGGGTAATTTATTGATTGGAAAATCATTTAATAGACTCTTTGCTCGACTCAATATTTCAAGAAGTTGTGAATCTGTCAACCCTTCAAATAAACGACTTGCTGAAATCGCATTATGAACCAAATCGGGTTCAACATCTTCAAAATTTGAATCATCTTCATCAAGTTTCAAAGTGGAGAAAATCTTTCGTTTGAATACAAGTAACGCAGAAGCATAAATGTACATGTTTGTCAAGACTGAGTTATAACTTATACTAAAATCCCATAACGTTAAAATTTGTGGAAGACTAGTTAAATCATGGGAATAGAATGTTAAGATCGATGATAAACCTTGATAAAATTTATAGTCGTAAAATAAGCCATCTGATTGTATATATGAATTTGAGGTTTGTTTAATTAATTCAAATAGTTGGATATCGACATTTTCCAAAATCAAAGGAATAAGTTTTAAATGATTCACGGATAAATTGATATCGCTAATCATATAATCACGTAAATGGAAAATAGCCATTTTTTCAAGTATCTTAAAAGCTAAATCTTCATTGATGTTATAATCACTAGATTCGTTATCATTTCTATCTTCAAGTTCATGTTCTCCTGGGATATAACAAACTAGTAGTATGATACTTGCAATATCATGAAACCCTTGATAATAATGTAAACTTGGATACTTTCTTAATAATTTGATGATCAAATTTGATAATTTCTTTTTCAAATTGAGAACATCGGTTTGACTAAATATTGTTGTGTATGAATCGCTAGCATGATGTTGCAAAGATTGGATATGGTTTATTATTGTAAACGACCTTTGAACATCTAATTTTACTTGATCTTCATCTTTATGCGGAGGTAAATCAACGCAATTCATGTCATCCAAGAACAGATCCGTAGCTGATAACCCCCCAAGTTTGCAAGCACCTCCTCCATTACGCAATCCTTCTAATGATGTTTGGGAAGAAGCCAATGAACTTTGCTTCGAAGTTGAATCGATAGGTTTATGTGCTTGTATTCCTAAAAGTGTAGGCCATATTTTGGACCTTAATTGATTGTTGATTAGTCCATCAGTACCTCTCAGTAATTCACGCAAAAGTTCCAATGGTTTTTTACTATCTTCGTGTTGTTTGTCATCATGATCAACTTTATTAAGCGCCTCTTCTAATGCCTTTATCTTTAACATTTTCACATGATCATCAAGTGGAGTTTCCTCGCTATTGTAGAGTGATTTCCCTAATGTATCAACATCCATAGTGACCCAATCTGGATTCAGTTGCAGTAGATGCGATAGAGAACTTCGATGTGAACTAGAAATAACCGCAGACATAAGAAAGGGGATGGGGTGTAAATCCGATCAAAGATTATCCTCTATAGAACTTAGCGAATGATAATTCCGGGAATAACAATTTAGAAGAGTTTGTAATTAAAAAATGAATGCGATGAGGTGAAGGGGATTTGTGTGGAATTTATTGGATTTGTTTCTTTTCTTGATACAACGACTTCACTAAATAGTTGTTAACAATGGGTATTAGTTCTGAGTGTCAATATAATAAAACAGTAATATGGTAACAGTTAAGACAATGGAAATAGGGTTGTGTTATAATAACCATCAACAGTTGACCTTTTTTTTCTGTTTTGGAGTTCTCCTCTTATGTATTCTTATTATTCTTCTAACCCCCAAATTTCAAGAAGAATTTCAAATAAAATTCACAGATAAAGGCGAGTTGTGTATATAACAAAAACAATCAAATCAATGAAAGGCAAAAATTATTTTGGACACTAGTACACGACTAAAAAAGCCTAATTAATATTTGGCAACCACATTGATACAGACGTTCAGGGCTGCCTATCTTATCACAATCGGAACTGATCCATTAATATCGATGGAAGGAATGAAAAATGTACTTATAATTTGTTGATTGATTGATTGATTCAACTTTCATGGGTTGTGCTTAGCATTAATTAGAGTTATTCAACAGCTGGGTAAGGAACAAATTAATCAATCTCTACTCCTATGACTTTGATCTGTCATTAAAAATAAGATTCTCTCTGTTACAAAGTTTGATTCATCATTTAAAGATCGTATCCAAATCATTTGGTTAGCTTTATCTTCTAACTCATGTCGCATATTCAATTTATAAGGAGTGAGATAATATGTGGGGTATTTTGGTTGAAACATTGACTAATACTAATCAGAAACTTAATCTAATATTTTAAGATAAATTTCTAAAATTAGGATATCAAGAATCTTTCGTCTTTTATGTTTCTTAAATTGGTTAAATAGGCGTTCCGTTGGTCAGCGGTGCTATTAGAGTTGATTCGATTGAGGAACAAAAAAAAGAATCCCGACGAACCAAATCGGCCCAAATCGCGGGGCATACACAAATGAGATAACTATAAAACTTTAAATCCCGTTAGGTCCATCGAGACTCTAGAAGTGAAAAAAAATCAGTCGATTATACAATCTCACAACTCAAAAAAAACCACATTATAGTTGAGTTACACTTATAGTCTCTTCAAGCTAATCTAAATTGATACCTTCAGAAAGCATGTCAGTAAAATCAGCGATTCAAACTTCCGATCTTCAAATTGAAATTTCTTGGTCCGAGGGTCAAGTTTCCAAATTTCACAACATTTGGCTCCGTGATTATTGTCATTGTGACAAATGTTTCTTCGATGCAACAAAACAGAAACTTGCAAGTGCTGCAACTATTAATTTTGACATCAAACCTGTTGAGATTAAAGTTGGTAATAAGGAAATTGAAATTGTATGGGATCAAGATTCGCACGTTTCCAAGTATGATTTTGAATGGTTATGGCTTCATTCGTATAACCCTCGTTTGATCCCAGTTAAGGATAAACTTAAAGGTACTGATGAATTGTTAAAGAAAGAACTTTGGCAAGTGAAGGATATTAAAGATAATTTGCCAACAGTTGATTACAACGATGTAATGGCTTCAACTGATGATAACGAAGAAGCTATCAAAGATTGGTCTTTAAAAATTTGGAAGCAAGGTTTTTGTCTAGTTGACAATGTTCCAGTAACACCTGAAGATACTGAGAAATTATGTGAAAAATTAAATTATATCAGACCAACTCATTATGGTGGTTTCTGGGATTTCACATCCGATTTAGCTAAAGCAGATACTGCATATACTAACTTTGATATCAGTTCTCATACTGATGGAACTTATTGGTCCAACACACCTGGCTTACAATTATTCCATCTCTTATATCATGATGGAACTGGTGGTACCACTTCTTTAGTTGACGCTTTTAAATGTGCTGAAATTCTCAAAGCAAAATATCCTGAAAGTTATGAAATCTTTTGTCGTATTCGTGTTCCTGCTCATTCTGCTGGTGAAGAAAAAGTAGCTATTCAACCAGATGTACCACAACCAGTGTTTAAGTTTGATGAAAATGGGGATTTGTTACAAGTTCGTTGGAACCAAAGTGATAGATCAACTATGGATTCATGGGATGATCCAAATGATGTTCCTAAATTTTTCAAAGCAATTAAAGATTGGGTTAGTATTATAAGTGATCCTGAAAATGAATTATGGTATCAAATGAAACCTGGTCAATGTTTGATTTTTGATAATTGGAGAGTTTTCCATTCTAGAAGTGAATTTACTGGGAAAAGAAGATTATGTGGTGCATACTTGGAACGTGATGATTTTGTTTCAAGAACGAAATTGTTAGTGTTGGGGAGAAAAGCTGTTTTGGAGTCTATTTAGTTTTACTTTGTTTAGAGAGAAGACTTGCGATTCTTTTATATAGCGTTATATATTGATAATATCCATGTATATGAGACTGATCCTATGTCCTTGTGATGGTTCTAGCTTGCTCTGTCGTTCGTCCACCGAGATCCAGATGATCTTCTCACTTGTGTTTCCAATCACTGGTCTATTCCTCTAACCAGATCATGGACCACCAAGTACCTTTGGAAACCATTTGAAGTCTCCAATCAACTAGTAAATGTTTTTAAATTTGAAAACTCTTGTGTATTTTTTAAAATGAATCTATAAAACTATGTATATAAACGAATCAAAATTAATCCTCGAGAGTATCAAACTTAGACGAAGATAGGAATGTTGTCCCAGTCCCATGGGTCGTTGAATCTCAAGTTGATGTCTAAAGCGGCGATAGCTTCGAAATCAGCTTCAGTTAAGTCAAAGTCAGTGACAGCTAAGTTTTGAGCTAATCTACCTGGGTTGTTAGACTTTGGAATAACAGCAATGTTTCTTTGGGTGGCCCATCTTAATAAAACTTGAGCTGGGGTCTTGTTTAATCTAGTAGCAATAGACTTGATGGTGTCGTGTTCGAATAAGGTTGGGGTGTTAAGAGCTCTGTTTTGGTTTAATTCCAAGAAGGATTGAGGACCGAAAGAAGAGTAAGCAGTGATAGCAATACCTTGCTTTTGGACGAATTGAACTAACTTAGATTGTTGTAAGTATGGGTGGTGTTCAATTTGTAAAACAGCTGGCTTGATAGTAGCACCTCTTAATAAATCGTAGATTAAACCACCAGTGAAGTTGGAAACACCGATAGACTTGATCTTACCGGCTTCAACTAACTTTTCTAAAGCCTTCCAGGTGTCCAATAATGGAACGTTTTCGTAGTGGAAGTTGTCACCGTCACCACAGTAGAAACCTGGTGGGTACTTTTCTTCTAATGGAACGAACTTGAAAGCGACTGGGAAGTGGATTAAGAATAAATCAACGTAGTCTAATTGTAAGTCAGATAAGGTTCTGTTTAAAGCGGTTTCGACGTTCTTTGGGTCGTGGTAGTTGTTCCATAACTTGGAAGTGATGAATAAGTCTTCTCTCTTGACTAAACCTTCATCTAAAGCTCTCTTGATACCGTCACCGACTTCCTTTTCGTTACCGTAATCTTCAGCACCGTCGAATAATCTGTAACCAGCCTTGATAGCGTTGTAGATTTGGTCAGCAGCGGTGGCCTTGTCGACCTTCCAACAACCGAAACCAACTAAAGGCATTAAGTGACCAGAGGATAATTTAATAGTAGCCATTTTGAATTTGTATGTGTGATGAAAACAAATGAATTTGTTGATGAGAAAAAGAAGAATAAAATGTGAATGAAAAAAAGGGAAATAGACCTGTATTTATACTTTTCCAACAAGGAAAGGGATTCAATTGAAAAAGTTGTTGGTGGTATTGGTGCCTCAAAGGAATTGGGGGATTATGATTGGAACTTCTCTTTCACCGTATAAATTTTTTCAATAATGTGGCTCAGAAATAAATATTTTTTATGATTGAGGGAGGTTGTTGCGTGAAAATGCGGGTGCTCTCACTTTAAAGACAATGGAAAAATCTCTTCAAGTAAGGTTCATCCGATAAAAATAATATAACTCCAAACACACACAAAAAATTTTTCATTCAGCAATTTTCAATTAAATACCAACAACTAATTTTGATTTGATGGGTTTATGCGTTCTAAGGCAATTTTAAAAAAACCGTTGAGGGAAACGTTTCTATTCAATTAATTTGTGGAGGATGTGGAGGAAGTTTAATTTTTTGAAGAGAACTATTGTAGATTAGAAATTGACTTTTAACTACAACGACATTAAAATCAGGGGTATAGCGGAGAGCTGTCATGCGTAACTACTTTCTTTTTTCTACTAAAATTTTGATTATTTGCGTTTCGAGGAGCCTGTGAAGTGCTGTCACCAATTGGAAATAACAATTTCAGCAGAGAATGGGTTGTACTGTATGATATAGATTTTTATTATTATGGGGTTACGGTTTTTACCCCATATTAAATTTTTCAAATGTTTATTATTGTTTCGCACAATAATTAGAAAAGATGATTTTAGAATAAAATAATATTCAATTCTGAACTTGAGACAAATGAGGGGAGGAGGTAAATGTCCGCAGATACGTGACTTTCGCCAAGTTCTCTTTAGTTCAGTTTAACTGTGATGAGATCCCGATGAGATCTCTGCCCTTAACAGCATGCGGCCTGATGTCATTTCCCCACCATAAAACTCTTTTTTGGTAAGGTAGAACCTACATGTCGGGCAAAACTACCATTTGGAGTGTACATGATTAATACTTCTCCCATGGTCATTCTTTATGACATATGCAGTATCTGCAAAGTGACACCCTGGCAATCACTGTTCATCTTTTGCTATTAGTGTCTATGGAAGAGTAAAGAAGGTAAGGAAGCTTTTCCGCTTCAACCTTCTCCTAGTTTGTTACACAAAAGTGGACAAGGTTTTTTTTTGTTCCTTCAACTTCGACGAACTTGCTTACACTCTAATAAAAAAGCAGACGACAGGCACTTAGATTATGTTTACAGAAAGAGCTCTATTGCTAGGACTTATTGCAATGCTAATTGTGTTCTATTTTCGTTCACTTTGCTTTTCTCTTTGTAAATTTCTCCAGAGAAGGTACATCTCCTTGTCATCTAATTTATGCACGATAACGGAAATTGAAAATAACTGATCCAATCTTGGGATGAATACGAAATTAATTTCTTTTTTTCTATCTCTGTGACATACCCTGTAGTTGACAAGGCGAGTCGTTCATTTCAAAAGTTTTATTTGAGCCGAAAGGTGATTAGCTTGAATCGGAGATGCGCCTCCCATAACTTTGGATTCACACAAAAACGTCTGATAACAGTGGGGCAAATCTTGTGAACAACTTTTTCGCAACGATCCTTATTGTTTCTACTTGAAGTGTACCACTTCAAAAGTGCGTTGAATTCATTCTAAGCTCCTTGTTAAATGTATTTTTGCGAGATTTGACACATTTAGAAAACTTCCACGGAATAATTTCAATTCAGGTGACCTCCCCCATGGTTTTCCCTCAATTTTCCAAGTATAGGTGGGGGAATATTATGGATTAATTAAATGTATTAGACAATAAAAAATATTCCGCGCATTACTCCAGACTTTGCGGAAAAATCACAGAGAAGGTGCACCCTTGTATGCAAAGAGAGAATAACAAAGGTGGTTCCACAACCTTCTGTCTCAATTTATGGAGAAATATTGATTATCTCGATAATTTTGATAATACTAAAATTTTTGATGGATATTGTTTTACGGATATACTTTCTTTGTTACAGACGTTTTATAATCAACTTAACCCGTGGCTTTTTCCTAGTTGTTCTTCCACGCAGTGTGGGAAATTCTTCCCATGAGTTTGCTAGATATTCCGAAGAAAAGTATTTTGAAGTTTTCTGAACCTGACGGCGCTGGGAAGCACCTTCGTAAATACTAATCAATCATCTCTTAAATTTATGATGACGTTTAACTTGTCAATAAAATAAAAAAAGAAATTTTATGGTCCCCCACCAAATCTGAAAAAAAAAGAAATTAAAAAAATTCGTATCGAAGGAGTTTTTCCGAGGGATTTCCCCCACCACATGCGAGGGTGTTGCAGATCAACAAAAAATATCGACAAACCTGGAAATTGATCCACTGAAAAAGAAACTCTATTGATTACTTAGTAAAAAAAAAACTAGTAACTCTATTACTCTTACATATAATAATCAAACCCATATAAATCGCCAAAAACTAAGAAAATCAAACTATAAACCCAAAGAATAACCGAAAATAACTCACATGAATTAACCCAATAAATTTCTTAAACTCATGGCTGTTCTCTTTTCTTCTCCACTCTTTGAAATTCCCATGGAAACCCCACCATTAGTCACATGTTGAGCAGCAGCTTCTGGTTGACTTGGAGCTGGGAAATCCTTTAGTGAAGTAAAGCTCAATACTGTTCTAATTGGTGGCAAAACAGTGCCAGTAGTTGCAATACTATCGTTTAATTTTTGAGTAACACAATCAATCAAATTTGGAGATGGAGTGCCAGGTCTCAATTGTGGTGATTGTGATGGAGTTTGTAATGGTGTTTCATTTGGTGAAGAAATCATAAATTTTCTCGATATGGTATTTTGCATATTTGAAGAAGCAGCAGCAGATGACAAAGTTGGAGAATTTGGTCTAGATTTCTTTGTTTGTGGTTCGCGATAAAATTCTAAATTCAATGAAGTAGAAGATTGTTGTTGGGTGATTAAAGGTCTCGATTGAGAATTTGCAACCTTTAATGGAGTCATTCGTTGTAAGGTAGCAAGATTCGATGATGATGTATTCCGTATCTTTCCACTCAAAGAACTTAAAGAACTTGAACTAGCATTAAACAATCTTGTCTTTTGGAAATATTCATTCAAATTGGTTAAAGAAGCAGCTGGCTGACCATTCATATATGAAACATTGGTATCTGGAGAAGTGGCAACTGAATGAGAAGTTGAATTTGTAGGGCTAAACACTCCAGCATTGGATGCAATACTAGAAGTAGATTCTGACTTTAGTATTTCAGGTCTAGATGGGGGAGAGTGATGTAATGGAGGTAAGCGCAAGGCGTCAGAGGATATGGTTTTTGTCATGACAACTGGATTGGCAGCAACAACTGTTGGTGGTTGGAATTGCGCTTGTTGCATAACCTTTGGAACTTGTGCTTGTTGGAAATTAGTAGGCGAGGAAGGTAAAGAAAACATAGCCGAACCTTGATGTTTATATTGATTTGGAATTGGGATAGATTGTGGTGGAGGAACTGATTGTGGTCTAGTTAATTGTGGAATAGGTTGCTGTGGTGGCTGTATTTGTTGTGGTTGAGGGGCAGCAGCAGCAACTGGCTGCATATATCCATTTGGTTGTGCAACAAAATATACTGGATATGGTTGATGATATATTCTGTTTCCATTAGCGTCATAACTATAACTTATAGCTGCAGGGGCAACGTTAGCTGGTTGACCCATAACATTTATGTTTGTAGCAACATTAAGTGCACTATCATCGGCTTTGTTCCTTCTCTTTCTTGAAGTTGGATTGGTATGGATTCTTAAATGTCTAGTTAGTTCATCGGATCTACTGAATCTTTTAATACATCCTGGAAAGGTACAAGCATGAGGTTTTTCACCTGTATGCGTACGGATATGTCTGGTCTGATGTTCTAATCTATGGAAGGCCTTTTCACAAAATGTACATTTGTAAGGTCTGTCGTCCTTATTCTTCTTTTCCTTTTGCTGAGACATCGTTGACATATTGAAGGATAATGTTGTTGAAAAAAAGCTATAAGGAAGAGGGTAAGTCGGATCAAGTTTAATGAAAGAGGGAGGGGGAAGGGCGGAAGGTTGTTGGTTTTATATAAATTAATTTTATCTTTGAACTGGAAAAATTAGGAAAAAAAATTTTTTATTTTATTGCATTTGAGCGAATAAATTATTTTTTTTGAAAATCTCCAAAAAAAAGAACACTTTAAAAAATAATGATTCATTGCATATGCAATAAAATAAAATATTATTATGACACACAAACTGCTCCCCCGTGTTATTGATACCTGGTGAATTTCTTTTTTCCCTCATTGTTTCAACCTTCCAGTTTAGAATATTTTTTGTTCCCATTTTGGTATGTTTGTTGTTTTTATTCCCACAGTTTAGTTTTTCCGAAGAATGCGTGAATAAATAATATATTGAAAATGTAACCATCAATTTACAACTACAACATTGTAATAGTTTGGACGAATCGAGGCTGAAAAAGCTGCTAATGTTCGGAGAAACCACAGGGCGTTTGGTTCATCATAATCGTACCATATTATTACCAGCACAGTTAACCTATGTGTGTTATACATACTTAATCCTATGTTTTACAGTGTCTGATTATAAGTGTTACGCTGTAACAGAAAGCGTAGTAAACAAGAAGACTTTTTTTCATTTTTGCACACAGAAAACGCAAATGCTAGGTCCCAATGACATGTATGTGGATGTTTCGTATTTGTTTTTGACAGGAAGTGATAAATTTGCTTAACATCAGCTAACACTGTATTGCTAATAAAACTTAGAACACTTCGACAACTGATTATCCGACGAGGTGATTTATGTGTTCATCTTGTAAGATTATTTAACATATGATGTGATGCAGCTCAACTAACGGAATTGTGGTTGTGGTTCAGGATGATAAAGTTTTGTGTAAACGCCTGCATATAGTGATGAAAAGTTTTTCCGATGAGTATTGTACAAAAAACTTCAATTTTGTGTATGACTAATATAATGAAACCGTTTTCTAAAATCTGGTTTTAATTATGGGGGCACAGTTTTTAAAATGGGGGGAAAACTCTTGACAATAGGTTTTTGTGTAAAATAATTAAACCTGGTTATATTTCACCGAGCTTCCTTGTGTGGAGGAAAAGAAAACGAGGAGAGAGAGAATAATTTTTCCAATAACCGTTTATCACAAATCTAATCTTTTCGAAAATTATGTCAAAATCAAAAAAAAATAAAACAATAATGTTTGAGGTTATTTACATGTAAGAGAAAGGAGTGTAAGAAGTTTGTTTTAAAACAAGATCCATGTAATTCTAAGCACGAATATGCGCATATTTTATCTACAATCAGCTGCACGTTGGTCTGACATAAAACAACACATATCAACTGATGTAACTTGCTCATTGTACATAAAAGCTTGGTATTCTAGACTCAAGGCTTAACCCTGCGCATATATCCACTAAATTACCCACGGGACCATAATTATGATAGAAAGTCTTGTGTTGGTCCCCCCTTATCTCCACCACTTCTGGGAATTATTCATGTGCAAACGGCCAAGTAACCTACTACCTTATCAGATATTTTTCCTTTGCTAAAATAATGGATTGTTCTATCTTATCTCTTGAGAGCTTTTTTTCTGCAAATATGATAGAAAACAAACACTATTGATTGTTATAAACAAAGGACCTAACCGCTAACGCAAATAATTAACGGGCAGCCAAATGATATTAACTGTGTAGTTACTATTTGGAGATTAATGGACACCTTTTTTGTTGATACCCCTTTTTTTTGAAGAATGTACAAATAAATAGGAGTAAACCAACAACAAAACTGGAGGTGCATCCGGAACAACTCTTGCGTTATCTTCGTTTTTTATTCTTTTTTTTGATTTAAAATTTTATTTTTATTCGGGGTTTGTTTATGGGGGAGACAGCCGGAAAAGGCAATTTATCCACAAATCTACATTACATTACACACGTACTTTCTTTCGATTCAAAATATTCCCAATTTCGTCATAAACCAATTGTGAAAACGCTTTGTTAGGAAATAGAGAAAATAGTTAAAGGTTTGTAATTTTGGGTAATAATTCTTCCGTAATGCTGAAATAGATTGTATGGGAGTTTTGATGTGGGGGGCAAGGCGTAAATTATTTTCAATGGAATTCAGTCTACAATAACCATTAAGGTAGACCATATTTGGACCTTCCGATTGGCTTTCTCTTGGAGATACTTTAAGATATTGATTGATAGTTGTTTTGATTAGTTTGTTGAATCAAAGTTTACGAAAAAAAAAAATTCCTTGAAAATATTTCCCGGCCTCGCAAATATTTCCCGGCCTCGCAAAGATTTTTTTCAACCTCGCAAAAGGAGGATAAGCTCGGCTTATACAATGTGAAGAACACGGTACATTTCCGAAATCTGAAAACACCCCACAGTTCTCCACGGTTCTAGAACAAAGCTAGTACTCCTCCCTAGTTATGAGCCACTTTGTCTTCTGCATGTAATTACGTTGTTAAATACAATGATATTCCCAGATGCAGTAATAAAGAATAGTGGCTGCAACTGCATATTATTTAACGTTTATTTTCTAAGAACTTTTCAAAGTTGCTAAATGCATAATTAAAGTATTCTTGTGCAATGTTTGTTTGTAATTACAATCGAATGGTACCTAGTCTTGCTCTTGTAGGGGGCGTTCCCGTTTAAGAAAATAACATGTGTAATAACTAACTATAAACTACATATGAAAACAGAATTTATAAGCTAAATTATGAAGTAACTTTGAAAAAGGACCATTAATTTTCAAAACCATAATTAAAATCCAACCATTGATCAAACCATTGCAAATTACCCAACATATTATCAACATCAGCAGTAGCATAGAAATCAGTAGGATCTGCAGACATAATGCTACCAAGTCCACCACTACTACCACTACTACCACTACTACCACTACTACCACTGTTAATATTGTCAGATGTAGTTGAACTAATTGGCGTAGCGATTTCGTCATCTGGTGATGTGGCTTCGTTAAAATCCCTTCGTTGAGGATTACCTTCTTCATTTCTATACAATTGCTTTTCAAGTACTTTATTGAATTCATCTTTCTTTGTGGTTCCTGATTCAGTACTTATTCCTAATTGTGTGAAAGTCTGTTTGTTGACATCAGAAGATCCATGATCCACACCAATATTATTCAATGCTTTGATATCTTCTTGTAAACGAAGAGTAAGGATTCTGTTAGCCATCTTCAAAGCCCACATACATTCCCTTGCCATTTTAAACCGTTCTCTAAACACCAATCTGCCTTGTTCATTACGTATGGGTGATTTACGCAAAATTGTGAGTAATCGAATAGTAGACTTTAAAATATCTCTTGCTTGACCAACAAATACCCCTCCATTCATTAATGTAATTGCATTGACTCCAATATTAAACAAAAGTAATAACAGTGAATACCATGGGGTATAAAGTAATCCTGCCTTGTTTATCTTATCAAGAACATCTATGACTCCATTACATGAGTCGACCACCATTTCAACTTTTAATCCATGACTGGTGATTCTCCTGCCAATATAATTAAACAAGACTTTTCCGTGAATACATAACACTAAATCATAGTAATGTAACTTCACTTGTGCTTTAACCAATGATTGAGTACTTTCACCAATTCTATTGAACAATAAATCATTTCTAAATCCATTGTTATTAAACCATTCATTTAAAGTCACCAACTCGGTGTTCATTTGTTGATATTTGATCAAATAAGGGTTATCGGTTGTAGAAGTATGAACGAAATTTGAAATTCTTGAAATATGAATCATCCCTAAAGCTGGTAAAGTTAACCAATCATCCCTATCTGACTCCTTTGCAAAATCATAAGTGGGGAACTTTCTAGTATAATCATCTTCACTAATCCCACAATAACGACCAGTTTGAAGTCCCAATAGTCTATCAAATGTAAATACACACCAAAAAATTCTTTTGGCCTTTAAACGTTCATATGTGGTTGAATTAAATATTTTGGGGTTTTCATATTCAAATCCCAAACCCATTGATTTGACCATGGTAATGGCCAGACTTAAAGCATGAGAACATGATGTTTGTCTGTGGGTAACACGTAAGTATAACGCAATTAAGAGCCAACTTTGGATCAATTCGAATGATTCCCATTCAAAACTGAGAATAGAGACTACTTTATATCCATATTTAAATAATTTCTCTTCAAGATCAAGTAATTCCATATTTGGACCTTTGGGTTTTGAAACTTCACTGAATCTGATCGATAATGCATAGATCAAATATAAGATTGCGCTGTATAATCGAGTTTGATGGGTCTTTGTGTGTTGGTCGTCTTCTTCGAGCTGTTCTCTAACTAATTTGTTGTAAGCTTCATATTGTTCACGGAATACTGTTTCATGGATAATAGCAAATAAAGGATTTATTTCCCGGAAGAAATATTCAATGTAGAAGTTTGAATCCAAATTGATTTCAGGTACTGGTGGTAATTCTTCAGCACTAATATATTTCACACCACTCATATTCCATCCAAAATATTGAGTACGAGGAATTGTCACCAATTTTTGCAGTTCTGGTGATAAATTCATATACATTGATTTACACAAGTCAACAATCAATAAATTTTGATGACGGCGGGAAAATCTCCATTTCGAACTGGGACTAAACAAAGTTGCATCAACTTCTGTGTTCTCGGGTTCTTTACAATTAGGTTCCTTAAACGTTTCCCTGCTATTATTCGATAACATGTTCTCAAGATATTGAACTCTATTCTCCAAATGAGCAATGTATTCAGATTTATCAGACTTGTCCATTTTTGGTAATCCAAAAGGCTCTACGGAAGTTAACCTAGGACGCTTTATTGGAGGATTAGTACCAGCGTCTGTTGTTGATTGGGAACCTCCATTGTTGGTGGCAGTAGCTGTTGCTTGTGACGTATAATTTGTTGAGAATGTACATTCTTTCTTGTGTTTTACACAAGTGGTACAAGGATGGGTACCAGAGCATTTGATCTTTTGTGTTCGACACCTATCACAAGCCTTACTTACTCTCATCCTACCTTTCCCAGGATTTTGTGGAGTAGCTGCATTCTGTGTTGGATGTTGTTGTTTTTGTTGCTGTGACATCGGAGTTAACAAAGCTTCATGTTGCTGTTGTTGTAACGGTGGAGGCAATGGTGATGCTGGTGGCTGCTGTTGTGCCATATGCTGCAGATGCAAGTATGTTGCTTGAGGAGTAAAAGGTAACGGATTAAGCGCGTAAGATCCATTACCAACTATTGGAGAATAACCTGGGGTGGCTTTTGGCAAATTAGGTCTAGGAGCATCAAAGGTTGATGAGCTTTCTGTGGTAGCATTGTTTGTGGTATTCCCACTGTTGCTACTTCTGATATTAGATTCATTTCGAGTTAAATTACCAATGTTAAGGTCTAAGCGACTCTCCATAGAGTTTCTCTTCTTGGCCATTGTGTAATCTTCTTTGCTAAGAGTTTACAAAAATATAATATCAAGATAAGATTAGTTGAATATAGAACCGAAATTCCCGTTGCGTACGGCCCGATTGATCCATTTTTTTTAATTTTTATTGAAATTTTTTTTTCTTTCTTTGCGGTTGTTGGCAGTTGCTCATCGAGTAGTGATCAGCTGATGTTGACCTTTTTGTTTCCGTATAAGTCACAGACCTGTGGGGGACATCAAACGACATATCGGATTGGGTATTCCGACATTTCGCGACATTGTATGTTGCAACCTATGATGGAATAACAATTCTCGAAGGTAGAATCTCGATGGTTTGCCGGAGACAACAATGAATCTCTGGTTACCCGCAGTTAATCCGAGGTGAATATAAATATGTGGGAATTTTTCTTATTGAAATAGGAATGTGAGGGAGGAGGGTAGACTTTTAGATACATATTATATACATATTATTAGTCAACACATACTATCAGTTTATTATTATTGTAACAGACACTACCATTAATTTTACAAAGCACGTGTTTTGAAAAGAGAAGAAAAAAAATTTCATGGCTGCATACTTTCATAGAGTGTTTTCCGAAGTAACCAAATATGGACTAACCAGCTGGTACATCAACTAAAAAAGAACAGATATAGAGCAGAAAATATAAAAAGAATTGCCTTCAGCCAGATTCGAACTGACGATCTCCTCATTACTAGTGAGGTGCCTTACCAACTTGGCCATAAAGGCTTGTTTTTTGCGTGTTTATGGTTAAAACATTTTCAAACTTTGTGTTATTTCTGCTCAAAAAAGCTAAAAATGAAAAATTTTGAAACACAAAACCGTGTTATATGTATCTTTTTAATAATCAAATAAAATAAGAGCTTTATTCTCTTTAATCTGATAATATGTCTATGCCACTTCTGCGAAAGTTTTGGTGTTTTTCAAGGATCAAAAATGTGTGTGAAAAATCCTGTTGAATTTTTGCGAAAAAAAATGGCTGCAAATTTGTCAAATTCTGATTTAGTGATTTAAATATCCATAGAAGTATGTTCTACCTAAGAAAAAAAATTCATTCCTACTAACTCTTCATACAATAATGATTATAAGAAATCTAACATATAGAGTATAACGTATAAATAAAAAATTCAAACTAATTATCTGTCAAATCAAATACTACTTTGTTAACCTTATGTTTGTCAAACAATTCAAATACTTCTTTACTTTCATCTAATTTTGCTTTGTAATCAATAAACGAATCAAAATCATGCTTCATGGTTTCAAAAATCTCCAATGCTTCATTGAATAATGACCATGAATGACATCTACCAAAAGAAATATTAATATTCTTTAAATAACAATCTAATCCATTAAATGGGAATGGTTCATGTCCCATACCCAAAGACGATATAAACCCATTTCTACGAACAGATTCATATGCAGTCTTTAATGCAACTGAAGCACCAACTACTTCCAATACTGCATCAAAACCAACATTATCAAGTTCAGTTGTAACAAATTCCTTTAATGCTTGAGGCTCAGTTTCATAATTGATGACTTTATAAGCTCCAAGACGAGAAGCCTCTTGTAATCGAGAAGCAACAGAATCAACAACGACAACTTTTGAAAATCCAAAATATTTCAATATTCTCAAGGCACATAATCCAACTGGACCAGCACCCAATTGTAAAATCGAATACTCGTTCTTTGAGTTAGAATTATTCAATTTAGAAATTTCACAAAGCTTGTGGTAGATGGGTTGATATTCATTGATATACCTTTCAGTTTGCTGAATTGTAAACTCTCCTTGTCCCATTTTGGTTGCAATTGCGTTGGCTCCATCCAGAATTTTGTCCAACAAGTCTCTCGTTTCTTGCTCCCTTGCCAATTTATACTTCTCTTCTTCTTTCGTAGCTGGTTGATTCAAAAAATCAATAATTTTCTTAACACCATAATACCCAGTCACGAAAATATCAGCCATAAGGACATAAATCGAATCATCATATTCTCCGGCTTTCGTAGCTGGTTTCTTGATAAGGGTAGTTTCAGCAAATGGAATTCTTACATATTCAGCCTGTCCTCCATCCAAACCAATTTTCCCAAAAGTATTAGTCTTATCACATTGTCCTGAATATCCATGTTTACAATACCAACAAATACCACATTGGATAGTAAAAGTACTCAATACATCATCACCAGCTTTAAATTTGGTTATATCTTGTCCAATCTCTACCACAGTCCCTACAAATTCATGTCCGATAATTGTGTCTACTGGACCTTTGATATGGCCTCGGTAAGAGTGGAGATCAGTACCGCAGAGACCGGAGTATTTGACCTTGATGATTATGTCGGTTGGGAGTTGGATGGTTGGCGTGGGTCTGGTTTCTGTACGGATGTCATATGGACCATGGAAGACTACCGCCTTCATAGTGGGTGGATAGGCCATTTTTTGATAAGGTTAATTGTGTATTTGGGAAGAAGAAGAAAACGTTACAGTAGCGGATGGGGTTTTTGATTTTATTTTTATAAATAGTGGGGGGATTTTTCACGGAGAAAATTGTCTATGCCCCCTCCAGGATCCCCCCACATTGACAAACAAAAAAAAATTATCCGCTAAACCACAGAGACAATTATATGTATCATATGCATTGAACAATCTATAACAAAAACCCAAATATGGTATTCCAAATGATATTCTTTAAAGATAAGAATACCTGCTTATATCTACCAACTCTATACAGTACGTTATAGGCCACTAACATACAAATATTCAAACAAATGAAATCACCAATTAAGGCATATGTAAAGAATATAAGTATTGTTAAAAGTTTCAAGAGCCACATACTAATATTTGGATATTGTTTAACAATTACTTCCGAGAACTTGAATATTAAATTATCTTTGACTAATTGACATTTAAAATCTTCATCATTACATTCAGTAACTAACATTGATGAAAGGATATTAAAACTTGAAATCAAAAGGATTTTCCAACTAGGTAAATCTGGTTGATATTGTAGAAAGTATAATGTATCCCCCTTATGTTGATATACTAATTCATGTCGTTTTAATAAAAATTCATAATCTTGAACGATAAACGTAAATGCATCTCGCATGAAATTATTAGAAAATGTAAGTATATCACATATGATAAAGAATGATCGTAGTATCTTATGAAAGTAAACCGTTATTGAAATCATAACTGCAGTGAAACGAAGAACTTTCAACACAATCATAACTAATTCAGTTATCATTGCAAATGTCCAGTTTATAATATTTCTTCTAGTTAAGTTTTGATAAATCAAAACCAAATTCAAAACTGGCATAGGGATATGATCAAATATCCATATTATATATACATATTGTCTTTGTTGTTGTGAGTTATTATTGCGTGGTAATATCCCATTCTGTCGAAGGGTTTGTTCTAATAGATCTAGTTCTCGAAGTTGTTCATCAACAGATAGGTTCTCAAAATGTTCACGTAAATGACCTCGTTGAAATATATCTAGTAGAGCAAGTTCTGCTTGTCGTTGTCGATACTCTTGAGCATCCATGATGGGACAAACCTTGCTAAGTGGTTGAAGTATAAAGCTTAAAAAGAAGGTTTACAGCAGAAAAACGTTGAGTCTTTGTTTCTTTGTTTCTTAAATTAAATCAATTGATTTTTTTTTTGTTTGAAAGAATTATCAATGTGGTTAATACTTGAAAAATGTCAAAGAACAAACCAACCAACCAACTAACAAAGAGTGTATTAAGTACAGTACTCAAAGAATACTTATAGATTAATATTAGTTCTTGAAGTTGACGTTACTTTATTCTGTTCCCATACAGTATTGTATGTACTTTCTATAAACAATAGGGGAGCCCTAATAAATAAAAAAATCTTGATCATGTAGTATAACCTTCCTCTTCTTGTGATTTAATGATCTCTTCAAAAGTACTTGTCAGAATACTTAGTATCCTCTTTGAAGCAGGTTTGTTACTTATTGCCTGAGGGTCCTGCTGACTATACTTTAACAATTTCTTCATAAACTGGAAACACTGTTTAACTTGCATCAAATCAAGCCCCGACAACTCTCGCACAAGATACCCTTTTGGTATTTCCAAATCTTTCATCTTCCCCCTGGCTTCAATTATAATCACAACCATACATGTCGCAAATAACGTCTTCATATCATAAACAAGCAATAACGGTAACGACGACAATATCTCAATTAAAGAAATTGTATTTTTCAAAATCTCACGTTTATTAACCTCAAATACCAGTTCTTCATCTTCTCCTTCTCCTTCCCCTTCTCCTTCTTGTTTGGAATGTTTCAACAATTGATCTCGAATCAAATATGGTAATTCCACATTCAAATCAAAATTCAACAATCTCAAAATCATTTCTTCCCGATATAACAACTGATCTCTCCATCTCCAAAACATCTCATGTTGTTCATCAATGGCCCCTGACCTGGGATTATTATTCTTCAAATTAACCCCAATTAACGCGACTTTATCCGGTGGACGATAACAATCATTAATCTTACATGATATGACAATTGCCGCACACGCAACATAATATTTTGATGATGTGATCAGAGTTCGCATGAAAAAACGATGGAGATAAATTGTTGTGGTTAGGATTGTGGCACCGTCTAGTTTTAGTTTATGACCTAAATGTATTAAGAATTCATGGATTGATTCTTTGAGTTTGAGCTCTTGTGGGATGGTTAGTTTTTGTAGTCTGGTAGGTGAGCGGTTTAGGACGGCATCTTCTGTAAAAAGCCATGATTGGTCTTCTTGTTGTGCTTTTTGTGCTTGTGGTGGTTGTGTTGGTGGTGGTGGTGGTGCAGGTGTAGGTGAAGTGGTTTGCATTCTTATCGTTGTTGGTTTTTGTGGTGAAACTGGTTGAGTTGGTGGTACTACTGGTGAAGTCAGCGTACTGGATTCACCATTAGATTCCATTTCTTATAAGGAATAATGTCTATGAGGTTCTTAAGGGTTGTAACTATGCTGTTATTACAGCTAGGTATGGATCCATCATCATATTTCAGATTGGAGTCGTGCGCGTCACAGAAATTTCCTCAATTTTTACCGAAATAGCAAAGGGCTACCAATTGCAAACTATTTCTTTCAGAGGAACGATAGGTATCTACCATTCGACATAGAAACATGGAAAGAAGAGATAAGACTATAGTAGAAGAATAATGTTTATAGAGAGTTGTTACAAATGACAAATGACATACAAATTTTTGCATATATAAAGAACAAAGCATTTATCACAGAGTAACCTTTCCGCAATTAGTGAACTTCGAGTGTGATATGTTTGGAACTATTTAGTTCTTTTCAAGATGTTTTTACTTTCAGCTTTTTTTAGATCTCGTTGATTTGGGTTAAGGCATGCAACTTGTTTACTTCTTGTTTTAAGTTGACTGCAAATGTGAAGTTAATTAGGTATCTGATACTACTTAATTAATACAGAGAAACTGAAAAAAATTAGAGTAATCTTCAAGAGAGTCAAAACAACTCCCCTACTGCTAGATTATCTTAGTGATTACAACAATCTATTAACCTTTAACATCCCAAGTTGTACCGAAAAGTGCCATTTTTTGCAATCTAACATATATTCATCCTGCATATTAACTCACCTTAAATCTAAATTGAAAATTTTTTTTTTTGTTTCCTTTCCCACTAACCAACAAATTTTAACACTCATCGAAATAAAGACTCAAAGCTTGGGAAGGATTTATTGTTATTATTCAACAGTATATTGAACATGTCTACAGAATTTATGCATTTAGTGAGACCAAATGTTGCAGCTCCAGCAGCAGGCTCCTCTGTAGGTCCATCCAAAGTTAGAATTCATGCTTCTGCCTTATTACAAATCTTGGAGACTGTTTCCAAACAAGTTTTGTCAAATAATAAGAGAATAATTGGTAGTTTATTAGGTTATAGATCTGAAGATGGGTCCGAATTTGAAATCAGAGATTGTTTTATGGTTCCATGTAACGAAACTGGTGATTCTATTACTATTGAAGATCAAATCCATAAGACTTTATTTCAATTATATAAACGTTCACATCCAAAAGAAGCCGTATTAGGTTGGTTTGGAAGTAATAATGAAATCGATTATACTACTAGTTTAATTCATGATTTTTATTCAAAGGGAAGTGACCGTGCATTCCCACATCCAGCTATTCATTTAAATGTCAAGTTTTTAACTGAAGATAATCAGGTTAAGGTTCCAGAAATTGAAACTTATATTGGTGGTGCTGTTGGTAAACCCCAACAACAACAGCAAATCGGTTGGAAGACTGCTACTGTTATCAATTCATATGTTTTCACTCCAATTCCTAATGAAGTGATAAATGGATCAACTACTGAAAAGATTGCCTTTAAGAGTTTACAAGCTAATGTGTTTGGTCAAGATGACTTATCATATTTGACTCAACAATTGAACCAAGTTAATGCTAACCTTAGTAAGTTATTGGGATATATTGAATCAAACCCACAAGATATTGATTTATTAAGATTATTGAGTAATACAATTTTAAGTAAACCAAAATTATTGAACAATGTTGAAGAATTGAAAGAATTATTTTGTAATCATGATCAAGATGTCATTATGATTGAATTTTTGACTAAGGCACTTAAAGATCAAATTGAATTAAGTGCAAGATTAACTGCAAGTGCTGAAGCTGATAAGAAGTATTAAAGAAAAAACATAAAAAAGTTTTAAAAAAGAAGTAGAAGAGTTAATTTTGAAGTATTTTTTGTGTATATTAGTAAGATAGTTTACTTAATAGATAGTTTATTAAACAATAGGAAACACAACAAGAGAGTCAAATAATGTAGTATGTGCTAGATTTATATATGAATAAGTAGGTGTGTATCAAACAAGAGTTGGATAGATATTGTCATGTGACAACAGAGCCGGGGTGGGCAGGGGGCGGATGTTGAAATTTTGTACAAGGGTTAAGATGGGAGTGCCCAGAAACCTGAAGCAAAAACTAAACGGCAGAACCACAGTGTTGTAAAGGCAAATATTTATAATTTTCAAAAGGTGAAAATTTTCACATTTAAACGGTTAAATATCGTTCAAGTCCAGAATAATATATGAATATGGGACGATATCTATTTTCAAAAGTGATACTACTTATGTATTTATTATATATATGCTATAATAATAATAACGAAAATTAACATGTAATTAATATGTAAGGTAAGTTCAAACTTACTTAGTAATTATATATAATAATGATACAATTTAAATCTCATCTCGTAAAAGTTAAGAAAAAGAGAGAGAGCGACATTCTTAAAAAAACGACATTAAATACGACATTTAATTAAGCAAATTAAATGAAAATTTCACCACCACCATCATCATCAATTCCATCTCAAACCAAAAATAATATTAAGAAAAAAAAATTTATATACAAAGGGTGTTGTTATTAATAAATTGATTAAGCACACCGACCCACCCCCCTTAAATATCTATTGTTTATTACAAAACTAGCTCCTATACAAATATATATTCCACACCACAGTTTAATTTATTGTAACCCACACTTTTTGTTTAAACAGCTATTATTACAAACTATTTATTACCCACGCTACTCACCCCCCCTTTGAAATTATCCATTCACACGATATTTAGTTTTGACACGATTATTTATACTAAACATCGTTTTTATTTAATACTAAAAAGGGAATCAAATACAATCAAACATATCAATACAAGTGTTAACTTAATAGGCCAAGTAAGCTCTAACAAAGATTTATATCATTTTTGCTTACTTTCAATTAAACAAAACCATTACCACCCCCCTCCACAAAAGGAATATAAATTTTAGAAAGTATAATAAAATTTATATCGATATACGTATACTATAACACAATTATATTATGTATTATAAGTATCGAAATTTATTATCATTTATATTCAAGTTTATCGATTTCATAAATAGTGGTACCAGATAAACGCATATAATAATAATTAATAAAAGAAGAAAAAGAGGGTTCAAAAAAAAGAATCAAAGCTATATTTTAGAGAATAGAGGGTATATACAATACGTATATTTAGATACCAAAGAGAGTGTGTAAGAGAGAGAGTATACAGATAAATTTTCAAATTCAATTTATTCATAGAATATAAAAACAAAAAAAAGGAATATCATACACAATGGCTAAAAGTCCAAAAAAGGGGATATCTAGCCCTGCTAAGAAACATAGAACAAATACTGGTAACCTAATATCACCAAAGAAAACTACTCCTAAAAAATCCCCAACCAAATCAGTGTCAACCACCACCTCAACGTATGCAGGAAAGAATCTAAAATCATATCAGAATCATCACAATTTCAACAACAATAATAATAAGCGTAGGTTCAGTATTGCTGATTCATCATCTTCGTCTTCTTCCGAGTCAGAACGAAAATTCGGAGGAGGAAAGATGTATACTATAGAATCATCAGGTTCAGAATCAGAATTAACTGCAGTTTCTGAACACGATGAAGATAAATACTCCTCAAATCAATTTGATAAAGATATACTATATGGTACTACTACTACTACTGCAAAGAAAGGAAGAAAAACCGTTGGGAAAAAGACAAAAAACACCACCTTTAGCCACTATGCAAAAAAGAGAACACCAAAGAAAACAGTTGATTGGAGTGCATATCAAGAGTCAATAAAGGATGATGGATATTCAGATGACGAAGTTCTTCAGAGTAATGGTGATGATGATGACGATGACGAAGAACAAGATGACGATGACGATGAGGACGACGAGGATAAGGAAGCTAACAGTCTTGAGAATCTCTATTCGCTTATGCACAGTCGTAGAAAGAGTGCCAGGGGAGACGATGATGGTGATGATGAAGATGACGAAGAAGAGGAAGAAGAAGAAGAAGAAGAAGATTCAGAAGCATTTTCATCATCTGACGATGATTCCGAAGTTGATTTTGTCAAACTACAAGCTGAACGTAAAGCGAAATCCATGAAAGCGGTAAGAGCATTAAAAAGCTTAAAGAAAGGATCGAAATATCCATCATCCAACAAACATGATCAAGCTATTGAATCTTCATCTGAAGAGGAGGAGTTTGAAGAAGAACAGGAACCCTTTGCACCTCCTCCCAAAACATCTCGTAGAAAGAGTTCAGTGAAATTTGGAGCTAGACGTTCCAATTCTGTTCTTCCCGAAGATATCAACTTCACATTTGAATTCGATGATGCACCGGGAAGAAGCTTTGATAGTTCTTCTTCTGAGAGTGAAGAAGCTCCAGAATCGGTACTTCAACAACCAGAAGAAGAAGATATTGGTGAGGAAGTTGATTATTCTCCACTTGGTGAAGTCACAACTGAAGCATCAGCCACATCAACATCTGCCAATAATCAGCTTGATTTTGATTTTGATAGTCAATTAATTCAAGTTCCCAAGATTAATGAAGATGAACTTAATTCAGATGAAGATTATGAATTTGATGATAATGAATTGTTAGCAACTTTACAAGCTGAAAATGATATTGATGAATTCGTACCTCCAGCAAAATCCGACCGAATTAGTACTACGGTATCAAGAAGTAATTCTATTGTTTCAAGTATTGGTGATGATGATGAAGATGAATTTTTGAAAGAAGAAGAAAAATTCTTGGTTAATGAATTTGAAAATAATGGATTTGATGATGAAAATGAAGAACTAGAAGAAGAATTTAATGATACTTTTGATAGTGATAATCGGAGATTAATCAATTCATTTAAAGGTATTGGTGAAGATCGAACTAAACCAATTATTCAATATGAAAGCAGTGTCGATGATGATGATGGTGATGGTTTTGAAGACGATGAAGATCAAGAGGATGAAGAAGATGATTTTGTTGATTTCGATGTGCCATTATTCGATGACAGGTCTGATAATGAAGGAATGGTGGTGGTAGCCAAAAGACCAGCAATTGTTCAGAAACAAAAACATTCAAACAAGAAATCAAGTAAGAAAAAACAACCGGTATCTAATAATAGTGATGAAGATGATGATTCATACCTTTGGAATTATTTCTTTAGTTCGGACGATGACAATTCAAGTGCAAGTGAAGTTGAATTCGATATGGACGAAGAACAAGAAACTAACATCCATGATCTTTTTCAAGAAATTGATAACGATCGAACCTTCAAATCAAAGAAAATTAAAGATGTCGATGATATCGAATTCCTGGATCTAGATGATGCCGAAGAAGAAGAAGATGAAGGATATGATAGTGGAGAACTGACTGATGTTGACTTATCTCTTCCTAAATCTTCTTCGCATAGTAATGTTGGTTCAAAAATGGCTAAGGAAGTTTTATCTTCCAAGACGGCAGATTATAGACCACCAATACTCGGCTCATGGGTTACTATAGACAGCAAACCATTTGGAATTATCGATGGAATGCTGACTAGAAGTTTGAGTGTAAATAAGTTGAATGAGCCACGCACTGCTTCAGCCACTTCGGCCAACACCACCACTACCACCACGACAAACTCGACACCAGCCAACACTCCTAACAAGAAACTTCTTGTTCAACAACAGCAACAACAACATCAGCAGCAACAGCAACAATCGGCCTCGACTGTGATTGACGATGCAATGGGACTTGACGAATTATTGAACATAAGTGAACTCGACGACGATGATGAAAATGACGTTAGAATCTGGCGTGATTTCCAAAAGAGAAAACCAGTGGTTCCATTAGGTGCCTTCAGAAATAAATCGATTCTTTTAGAAAACACTGCGCATCATCAGGCATATGATTCTGCTGCCTTCAATTCCCATACTAATGGACACAGTAGACGAAAATTTTCGACTAGTGGTAGTGGTAGTAGTAATGGAGTGAAAAAGGCTAGTAGGAGAGAGTCGGAGTCGAAGTTGATGAGAAGAAGGGCGAGTATTATGGAAGCCGTGGCTGAGGGGTTTAGACCAACTAGGTCAGGGTTATTTAGTGAGAATGCGTTGGCTGATGTTGAAGAGCTTTTGGGTGAAGATCATGATTTGATGACTCTAATTAAGGGGTTATAGAACGAGGGTTTTTCTGGTTTGGATATTAATTATATGTATATTTGATAGGTTTTGGATTTGTGTGTGTTTCTTTTTTAATCTTAACAGTTTTTGTTTTTAGTGTGATTCGTACCAGTTTGTTTATTAATACATTTTTATTGGATATAATATTGCATTAGAACCGTAAATTCCTCTTTTCGAAGTAGGTTTATATAGAGAGTTAAGTTAGATATTATTACTATGAATAATTCCGCTCAATTTTGTGTGTCTTGTGATCTTTCCTGGGCCTTGTCGATCGATATGTAATATCCTAATTTGGTAAGCACTTCAAAATAAAGTATTTAAACCAAGAAAAGTAGACGACGCTTAACCTCACAGTAAGGTTTATATAAAGACAGTGACATGAGTTGGTTGGTATACGTCCCGTATCACTTATATACTTACAGTACGTTTTGTTAGTAAAACAAATTGTTCTTTGATAAACAAAAAAAAGGCAAAAGCAATTTGTGTGAATTGTATATGCGAGGTACGTTGTGCTAATGCAATTTAAGCACATTCGTACAAATTCAATTAACCAGTTGTCCAGTTGTTGTTCAGCAACACACTGTGCTCACTTATTTTATCCTAGGGCAAACACCATCTCATTCATTCATTCATATCCTTTCGCTAATCAATTCTATCCATCACATTATGAAATCATTCCATCTACCTCGACGTACCAAATCGTTATCAATAATCGTTACACTATGTATATTGTTAATTTTTCTTACCTTCAGTAATTCAAATAGTTCGTTAGAAGCTAGTTCAATAGAGTCTGCATCATCCAATAAACTCGACAGCGAGATTCCTAAAACTTTCAGTAGCACTCCTCAAGCTCCCTTTAATTATAGATATCATGAAACTATTTTATCACTTCAAAAAGACATTCCTGATATTCGAGGTATTGACAAAGCTTCAACTCGCTATCATGATATGTTCATTGACAAGGACGTTAATACTGTCATGGGATTGGGGTTTGAATCAAGATGTAAGTTATATTTCAAGAATATGACAAATTGGAAAACGGATTTAAATTTTGAAACTACTGAACAAGATTTTGTTAAATATATTAAAGATAATGAAGTGAAATTAAAAAGTAAGTTTAATGGAGATACTGAGGGTGAGTTTCAGCAATATGCAAAGAGGAAGTATAAATTGTGGAAGGAATCAGCCAATGAACAAAACATGGTAGATTTCTTAGCAACCCTGAGAATATTTAATAAATGTTATGTCACTAATGATAATAAAACTCAAATCAAGAAAACTAAACAATTTCTAAAGAACCAAAAAAAAAAGATACCGAGAGGAGAACAAACTCAAGTAGATATTCCCACCACATTTGACCCAAAAGATGCAGAGCGGTTGATTTATCCTTGGTTATCTTTTGAAATGCCTATTTATGAACGATGGGACGGATTTGTGTTTAATCGTCGTGTAGTCAATACAAGAAACAACAATCTTGAAACATTTTTAAAAGCTTTCAAGAACTCATGTGGCGGAAAAGGTATTACATTGTCGATAACGGATAAACATGTTCCTGATACGATTAATTTAATAAGGTTGTTGCGAGCGTTGAATAATAAACTCCCTATAGAAATAATTTACAGTGAAGATATAAGTCCCACAAATAAGATACGATTAATCAAAGAAGCACGAAATAGTATGAAAGAATTACCCGAATCATTTAAGAAAGTTAGTTCATTTTTAGACTATAAAAATGGTATCCCAAAGCAAGAAATATGGTTTGTTAACATAAAGCCAGCGATTCGAGAATCTTATCGAGATCATTTCTCTGGGTTTTCTAATAAACTCTTGGCAACCTTATTCAATTCATTTCAAGAGTTTATAGTAATAGATGCTGATACAATCATGTTACAAAATCCAGAGAATTTCTTTGAATTATTGGGATATAAATCATCAGGGTCATATTTCTTCAAAGATCGTGGGATTCCCATACGTAGAAGTTTGGGGGATTCGGTTTTATTCAAGAAATTAAGCCCGTCAATTGTTGATAGTATCATGTTTGATATCCCTGTAATTACTGATCATACATTACATCGAGAATTTTTTCAAGGAATTCACCATTATATGGAATCTGGATTAGTGGTATTAAATCGGAAAATTCATTTTAATTCAATTTTGTTAATGATTCAATTAACTTTTTTAACTCCAATAACGACAAAAGTATACGGAGATAAGGAATTATTTTGGTTAGGTTTAGTATTGAATGGTGACGAGCTGTATCATTTCAATGAATTATTTGCAGCATCAGTTGGTCATTTCACCGATAACTCCGTAACTGGCAACTCTTTCAAAGAAATATGTTCAGCTCATCCAGGACACATCAATGCCGAAGATGGCCTAAGTTTACTATGGATAAATTCAGGATTCCGATATTGTCATCAAGCAGCTAATATCGATTATGATGCAGAATTTAAGATCAAAGAATCAAAGCTTCAGTTCTTGGATAGCACTGAAGCTTTTAAATCATATTATAAATCCCCATTACGCATCTCTAGTGCAATTGTACCTCCATTAGATCCACAGGTGGATAATCATGAAAATATAGAAGGAGAACCTAAATTGGGATGGCAATTTGATTTACCTTATTGTTCAGGATATATGTTTTGTGCATATAGTAGAGTAGGTGGAGAAACTAGTGATGGAGGAAATAATAGGATGGATGGGAAGGTTATTACCTTTACTGAACTTGAACAAGATTTGTTTGATTACTATGGTGATGTCTGGGTGGGGATGTGAATATTATACTAGGTATTATTGTGTATATCTACGCTTTTTCTGATAATCGTCTTGTATTAAAGAGAAATATGGCTTGAGTAAATAGCAAACCAAATATATGAGTATATGAAATATTGTGCAAGAACCCACCAAGTAAGACTGTAGTGATACTGTTTAATACGCCACGAGTGAAGAGTCTGGTACTCGTGGTTAGCAAAGACTAATTAAATAGTAAATTAGTTAGAACCGCTTTCGAAAAGTCAACAATAATCATTGATACAGATTGTCTAACTTAAATATTTAGGAAGCAGCATTGAAAAGTCCACAACCAAGTTAGAAAGTTAACCCGTGTGCAAAAATTATACATTTCGAGTATTGTGCTTATTTGAAAAGTGTCCATGTTTACAATTCTAACAGTAATCAATCTACACCCAAGCAAGTATATGCTAAACCTTTTGTTTAAGTCGGGGTATTTATGTTTATTATATATAACGTTGTTCTGGTGATAACACAGATTACCTCATCGTTGTTACGATTCAATTGTCAGTTTTACATTAACTTGAACCTTTTTCTCCTTAATTACATGGCTTAAAACTTTTTCCATGTGCGGTTGCCTAATTGTTTTTAACAAGTTGGAATTATTATATTCTTGAATATCTTTGTTCCTTATATCGTGTATTCTTTAGGAATCACAATGTGGTTATTGGAAGAAAGTTTAAATCTTAGTTAATTCGTTTCATGACATCCAATACCCCAAGAAAACGTAATCCACTGCCAGGTAAGTTGCTTGCATCTTCATCGAATCCAAGGATAACTATGGATAATTACAATCACTGTTCGTATATGCTTCACAATCAAAAGCTGCAAAGTAATCTAAAACGGAAAAGAGAGAATATTCTTTAAAACAAGAAAAAGTCCAATGGTCCATATGCTTGTCAATCAGATAAGTTTAGGTTAGACAATTAATCCAAGCTGGCATAATTACACCATTTTGGTTAAATTTTTGTAATGTTTTTTAATAAATAAAGCGTCATTGCTGGGGAAATAATTGGATAGTTAAAGTCATCAATTGAAATATAATACTCATTGTCTTCTTCCCTTAGAATCTCTTTCAATCATTTCACCAGCGTACTACGATCACAGTTTCAAACTTTTTGCAGATATAAAACAACTTTGTTGGTTTCTTACCAGCACTGGATGAAATAGCCAGACACATATTGTCTTACTTAGCAATTAAAGTTATTGTTGTTTAGCCCTGAAATCTGACAAATCTGACAATCAGGAGAATTTTGCTGAAGTTAATTTACGAATATTTTTTCGTAAAATGAAATTTTGTGGATCTGTGTTGTGATGCGGGTAATCAAATCATTTGGATTTGGTTAACACACGAAAGAACAAGGTTTGACAAAGCCTAATCATTGAAAAGTTTTCAAACACAGCAAAAGTATTTGACTGTAAAAAGTATATAGAATTAACGATTCTATTTATCAATAATATATCAAGGATCTATAGTTTCCATCCAATTTACTAAGTTAACATTATATCTCATATTGAGTATATTGTAGTTAAGCAATACATAAATCAATTCAGTCTCTATAATTTCCACAATCTGTGTGGAGAATGCTCAACATAGGAAAAGAAAAAATAAATTATTATCATTGCAGCCAAAACTCTGCTTATTATTTCTTTCTTTCCCCCATCTCTCCCCCAACTAACCAACCCCCCACTCTCCCGTTCCCCCCTAAATTGGAAATAATTGACAGCAATCATATAAAATCTTTAAGAAAGATAATAAAAGGAAAGCCCGTAATTCCTTACTACTTACGTGTTCGTATTGAGTTTAATTGAAAAAGTCAGAATTCTGTGCATTTACGAACTACATGATGCAATAGTCATATATAAGTTTAGAAAGAAATGCCAAATCACATTTCTTTCTTTTAAACCCCCTTTTTCTTTAACACAGACTCTTATTAGTTGAAGAAACCATATCTGTAGATCAAAAGTTATTTAAAACACAACCACAACCACAATCACCCCGAGGATTTCCTTGAATATACCCACAATCAAACCCCCTCCAAATAATCAACTTATTTTTTCTACTCCATCAACCTTTTCTGTAATATGGGCTATAAACCAGGTATCCTCTCAAGAAAAAGATTAAGAGTAGTCATTTGGCTAGGAATCCTTTGGATACTATATCTTTTCATCGCTTGCTATAAAGTTCCCGCCTTGAAACCAACACCATTAAAAACCACTAATTCAATCTATTTTAGTCCTGGTGACCATTCAATTAAAGCGCAACAACAAGAAGAATTTAGTATTGGGGATGTTGAAACTCAAAAACCAAAACACGAAGAGAAGAAACCTAATAAATATAATGTCAGTGAAGATATGACGTTTTTGTTACTTAGAGATACTTTTATCACTCATGATGATCGAAATATTACTGATCAACATTCTCTTATCTATGATGAAATTTTTAAGAATCATAAACTTGAATCGATATTTGGATTGAGTTTTAGAGAAAGATGTGATTTATACTTTAAGAATTTGTTTATTAAAGATCATAATTGGAAATTTGAAGCTAATAAAGATTGGGAAATAGAATATGAAGGAGAAGAATTTGATCAATTTAAACATGCCAATTTGGCAGCAATGAAGGAAGAATTCGATAGGAAGATTGATAACCACGAAAATTACGATCGTGATTGGGAAGAATTTATCAGAAAGAAATATGAAACAATTGTGAAGAAACCAGTTATAGAACAAGAAGTTATTGATTATGTTTCCGCTATTAGAATTTTCAACAAGTGTTATGTAACTAATGAAAACAAGACTCAGACAAAACAAATGAACAGGTTTATAAATACTCAACAAAGGGTAATTGATTCTGTTTCTGATAATTATTCATTTAAACCTACTAAATACGAAGCATTAATCGATGATGTTGACCATTTTGAACATAGATTATATCCTTGGTTATCATTTGATTATCCAATTTATGAACATTGGACGGGTACAGTTTTCCATAAACCACCAAATATGAAACATTTAATGCAGTCTCAACTGGATTTTGGACAAATGAGTGTTTCATTCTTGAAACTGTTTGAGAAACGTTGTAATGGTAGAGGGATTGTCTTATCAATCCCTGAATCTCACGTTGATACCACGGTTAGATTAATTCATCTTCTTAGGGCATTGGATAACCATTTACCAATACAAATCATCTATCATGATCATTTGTCTATTAAAGCTAAAGAAAGATTGGTAACTGCAGCAAGAGAAGATTATGTACTGTTACCAGAATCATTTTATAAGGTTGCTCATTACTTCCCCAAAGATTACAAAACTAAAGGTTTACCAAAACAAGATATTTGGTTTGTCAATGTTCATAATGCGATTCATGACAATTATAGGGAAAAATTTCACAGATGGGCAAATAAGTTACTTGCTGTATTATTTAACTCATTTGAAGAATTTATGTTGATTGATGATGATACAGTATTATTACAACATCCTGAACGGTATTTCTTTAATTTACCAGAATATAAATCCAGTGGAGCATATTTCTATAAAGACCGAAACGATGTTCTGAAAAGATCAGATGAAGAACTCAATTTCTTCAAAAGATTAACTCCCAACTTACTTGATACACTCATGTTTAACATTCCTATTATCACAAATCATTCACTTTCTTTGGAAGCCTATAAGGGTCTATATTATTTCCAAGAATCAGGAGTCGTAATGCTTAACCGAAAAATCCATTTCAATTCTATTCTCATGATTATCCAACTCAATTTCCTTGGACCAATTGCTGGAAAACTGTATGGAGAAAAAGAACTCTTTTGGCTCGGATTTACCATTAATGGAGATGAATCTTTTCAATTTAACAAAAATTTTGTTGCTTCAGTTGGTGAACCTACTCTCCAACCTGACGAACGGGCCCGTCCGGATGGTACGCCACATAAATCTCAAGAAATATGTAGTGCACATCCAGGACATATTGCCAATGATAACCATACACTTGTATGGATGAATTCTGGGTTCAGAATATGTCATTATGCTGATGAGATTGATTATGAAGAAGAATTTAAAAAGAGAACGAGGTATAAATCAATACCCAATATAAATGCATTTAAAGCTTTTTATTATTCCCCATTGCGTATTTCTCATGCGATTATCCCACCTTTAGATCCTAATATTTTGAATAGACTTAATATTGAAGATGAACCTACTAGTGGGTGGTTGATGGATAATCATTGTCGGAATTATTTATGGTGCGGGTATTCAAGTATTGGAGGTAAGATTAGTGAAGATGGAAATGAGGATAATACCTTGAATGGTACAATTATTGCGTATGACCAGTGGGAAAGGGATTTGTTTAGCTTCTATGGTGATATTTGGGTTGGTGAAGAGTAAATTATTGGTAGTCTAAGGTTATTTAGATTGATTTTTTTGTTCATGTTTAATATTGTTCGTATCCGCGGATAAGGATCTCTATTTGTAATCAACAGCTCGTCTTACCCTCAATATGGTAATAGTACTAGGAACAGGACTATGGTGTAGCTGTGGTCTTGGATATGTAACAATTTCTAAGCAAGGCTTTTTTGGCAAATGTGTTTGTCGTCGGCGATTACTTATTTAGGAAATGCCGAAAATTCAAATTTGTAATCTAGTATAAACTGGCAACATCAAAACTACCCTTGAAATAAACAGTATAAATATGACCCAAATTGTGCCCTGAAGGTTTCGACACTCATCAAGTATCTCATAAGTATTCAATAACAATCAAAAAAAATATAAAAAACAATGTCCAGCGCTACTACTTCTATTACTGTTTTTGTTTCCGGAGCTTCTGGGTTTATTGCCCAACATGTTGTAAAGCAATTGCTTGAAAATGGTTATATTGTAATTGGTACCGTTAGATCTGTTGACAAAGGAGAATCTTTAAAACAATTAACCCAATCTGACAAATTCTCATATGAAGTTGTTCCAGATATAGTCGCCGAAGGGGCTTTTGATGAAGCATTAAAGAAACATCCTGAAGCTACTATTTTCATCCATACTGCTTCTCCCTTTACATATTCTGTCAACAATATTGAAACTGAATTACTACAACCTGCTATTAAAGGAACCAAGAATGCTCTACAAGCAATTGGAAAATACGGACCACAAATTAAAAAGGTTGTTGTTACTTCTTCGCTTGTTGCTGTACTCTCGTGGGGGAAGGTTGTTGATCTCAACAAGATCCATACTGAAGATGATTGGAATCCAATTACGTATGAAGAAAGTTTAGAAAATCCCGCATTTGGGTATTTTGGATCAAAGAAGTTTGGTGAAAAAGCTGCTTGGGATTATGTTAGAGAAAATAAACCAAAATTTGATATTTCATTTGTTAATCCCTGTTATGTATTTGGACCACAAGCTTTTGAAATTAAAGATAAATCGCAATTGAATTTATCAGCTGAAATCATCAATGCAGTTGTTAAATTAGGTCCTAATGATGACATTCCTGAATCTGCTGGATTGTTTATTGATGTTAGGGATGTTGCTAAAGCTCATCTACTTGCTTTTGAGAAGGAAGAAGCAATCAATCAAAGATTGTTGTTGGTTCAAGGACCATTCAGTAACGAAAAGATTGCATATGTAATTAATGAGGAGTTCCCAAGTTCTAATATTCCCAAGGGTGATTTATCCAAGGATAAAGAACAAATTAAGAATGTCTTTAAATTTGATAATTCTAGAACCAGAAAACTACTTGGATTTGAATTTGTAAGTCTTGAACAATCAATTGTTGATACTGTTCAACAGATTTATGAAACCGATTAATTTGAGAAAATTTGCACTTTTTATTTTAACAAAATATTATATAGAGAACAATACTTTAAAATCAGGTAGCTATCTATTACCTTTAATTTTTGACATCCATGAGATATGTTACGGCCCAAACCAAGACAATAGTTAAACATATTAATTAATCATGTCTAGTGTTTGGTTGTAGCTTGCATTATGAGTTATCATTGTTATGAATTGGTCATTAAGAGTCATTATTGTTAAGAATTAAGTTAGCCTCAAAATCAGTTATAAATATGGCTCAATTCCTCTCTAGTTTTCTTGTTAGTTGTTTAGCTTAAAAAATCAAGTCTTACTTATGAAGTTCTATATAGCTTTAATATTACAACTTTATTTGAGATCTTTGTTACTATCAATCATATCCTTTAGCCAATCATATCATTTTTAGTATAACAAAATACATATTGCGGTATCACTGGTGTCCATTATTGTACACCAGTGAAAGTTTTGCTAGTATATACGTGGCACGTGACTTTTGACCTTTCTTAAGATTGTGTCACACCATTGTCACAAAGAAAAAAAATTTTCTTTTTTTTTTTTTAATAAAGCTTCGGAAGAATTTTAGTACAACCACAAATAACAAACAACAACCTTTCTTTTATTGTTTTATGTATTAACAAAAAACTTCGTAATATTCATTAGAAGAGTTACTAAGTAAACAACAAGACTAAGTTTAGCTGCTCCATATAAAAATATAAATTGAAAGACTTCTTCTCACTATTTCTTATTCAAATCATTAGATCTTAATATTCCCATCTGACCCGCTACACAAATGACTGAAACGATGAGACGGTCCGCAAGGTCTACAAAGGGACAACATACAAAGCGTTATGCAGATGACATCGCCTATTTTGACCTACCATCTCCCAAAAAGGCCAAAGTTACCAAAAATGATAATGATGATAATGATGATGATGAAGATTACAGCAATTCAATAGTTAGATGCAATCCATGTGGAACAAACCAAGACAATTATAACGAGGAAACTGATGAAGGTGGTACTTTTATTCAATGTGATTTATGCAACACTTGGCAACATGCAAAATGTATGGGTTTTGAGGATCGAGAGGATGCTTTACCAGAGAGTTATGTTTGTGATGAGTGTAAACAACAAGGTGAGGTTGTTACTGAAGAAAACAAGGAAAAGAATGAAGAGAATGTGGTTTCAGAAGAGTTAACCAAGAATAAGGTTGGACGCAAGAAACCTGTGACAAAGAGTAGTAGTGCTACAACTGGTGGCAAAGCCACCAAAAAGGTATTAATTGAAGAATCCAAACCACACTCACTTGAAGCGTTAAAGGATACAACGAGAATCAGTACTGCTAAAGCATTTTTCAACTTTTTTAGACGTTCCTTTCCCAAGAGCGATACCACTGAAGAAGACCAAATTAAACGAGCTACCGAATGGTCACTTGAAATTGAGGATATTATATTTAGAGAATTCCCTGGAAAATTATATACTTCTGAAGGAAGAAGGATTCTCTACTTAATAAAGAGATATTTTTTACAAGAACTCTTATCAGGAACAATTACTCTTGAAGCTATTGTAAAGAAATCACCTAAAGAGATCAATCAAGATATTGAACGAATTGAAATGCAAAATAAAGAAAATATCAAAAACATTGTTTTAACGGAAAATAATCCAACTCATGAAATTATAAGAAGATCACATAAAGGTGACACTGTTAAGGAAAATGAAAATGATAACGAAGGTATCGATGAAATTGATTCTAATATTATTGCTAGGAATGTAGATCATCGTAAGTTCTCCACTGATGATAATAGTACTTCTCAAACTAATGAAATCTTTAAACCAAAAGTCTCGTCTAGTAGTATTCAACAAAGTATGTACAACAACTTTAATCCCCGTATCAATAACGATGATGATGATGATGAAGACAATGTCGAAGATGTTGAAGATGATAACAATAATGATTATAATGACTATTCACTGGACGAAGATAAACAGATTACACAAGTAGATGAGGGCCATCAAGATAGGAAATCCCCAGAGGCTAGTATTCTGAGATCACCAGCATCTTCAAGTGAATTGGAACATATGACCCATTCTCCTGGAGAAGAGGAATTATATCCAATCTTGGGCAATTTATCGGAAACTACACCATTACAGAAGGTTTGGTCAGGTAAGATTACCTTTCCTGAATTTGCTGAATTTGACGCTGAAGGAAAGTTTTACAACTGTACAAATAAACAATCTTTTTCAGAAGATGTCGCGAAAGAAATACTCGGTCTTTCAAGATATACAGTTCAAGGAAGACTTGATAGAAAGATTGCTGATCAATATTTGGAAAGAGTGATTGGAACTCGTGACTTGTATTTTGTTCAAATTGAAGGTTTACAAAAAGATCAATATGAAAGATTGTATGAATACTTGTCGCAAGCGGGAAAAGTTGGGGTCTTGAGTGGGAAACCATGGTTTGTTAAGGATTCTTATTTAATGGCAATTGATTTTAGAGACGAGAGATTACCTAGTTATTTAAATCAACATAAATTGGATATGAAGATTGGATTATTTGCTGTGTTTGTGGTTAAGAGAGGATATGTTCCTACTAGTGGTAGTGCTAACAAAGAACAGCAGCCAACATCACCACAACAACAACACCAAAATGTGGTTACACCTTCTTTGGAAGCTATTTTCAATCAATTGAGATGAGTGTAGCTTTAGTAAGTAAATATTTTCTATGTGTAATAGTATTTGTAATAATAGTTAAGGGGAAAGGTATATGGTTTTCACTAACTATTGAAGATTGGATGTTTTTTTGTTTTTTTGTATGTTAATTAGTTTATAAAGTTCACATTTTTGAACAAAGACCCTTTTGGATCAACCCATTGGTTAGATTCACTTGTAGATAAGTTAATAACAATGTATATATAGAATGCAAGGAGATGCACATATAATAATACAGGAAGATCATGAGGTCAATTTATCATCATTGAAGATCATTCAAGACAATCAATCACGAGACGAAGACAAGTTCAATACGAGTTTAGTATTTGGCAACGACAAACCACAAGCAACAGCAAATGAACAACAACATCTACAAGATGCAGAGGGGCCAACACAGTCAGACATACTTCCAAATACGAACAAATCCCCGTTTAATTCCAGTTTTGCCGAGATTACACAACCAATCGACTTTGAAAAGGAGGAGCAGGTGGATTTATTGAATATCAACAAGAGTATAGATAGTCAGATTATTATTCCGAGATTTAATTCAATCGGTGACACTCAAGTTATAAACAATGCAGGTGCTAGTATGGCGGATACTCAGCTTATTTTGAATGTTGGTCCAAGTGTTGCAGATACTCAGATAATTAGGAATGTTGGTCCAACTATGGCAGATACACAAGTTATAAACAATGCAGGGGCTAGTACAGCGGATACACAGGTTATTTCGAATGCCAGTTCAAGTGTTTCAGATACTCAAGTTATACGACACACTGGTCCTAATTTGGGAGATACTCAAGTAATAAGAAAAGAAGATGAGATTGGGATTACGCAAGTTTTATCAAAGATAGAAGAACAAGATACACCAAGAAGAATAGAAATTCAAGACACTCAGAAACTTACTCAAGATACTCAAATAATACCGAGAACCCAGTCAGAGCTAAGCCAGATTATCATTGGTCTGAATTCCGAAGAAAAGAATCAGGATTCTCAATTATTATTTTCGAATGCTCAGAGACCATTTACGCAAGATGATGAAGAAGAGGAAATTGATCATGATATTGACGAGACGCAAGATAAGACAGTAAATGACACTTATGAATATGTAATGAATGAAGGAACTACAATTGCAGATGAGCCAATAGGAGAAGAAACAACAATTCCTGACGAGCCTATGAACCACCACCAAGGAGAAGAGACTACATTAGCTGACGTCATAAGTGAAGAAACAACAAATGCAGACACAGAAGAGAAAACCAGTATTCTCAAAACTCAACCACATGAAATTAACAGACCATTTTCAACTCCAAATATATTAGTGGAAAATTCACAACCTGATCAGTTAGAAGTTGCAAAGAATACATTATCATTACAATCCAATTTGACGAACAGCCACACACAAGTTCTCGCCACTCAAAGACATCCTAACAGCGTCTTATCGACTCCTAAAGTCTTGGTAGAAAGTTCCCAACCTACACAACCAGAAATTCACAAAAATCAACATTTATCAACCCCGAAACTCCAACTGCAAAATGAATCCGACATGATCTCATCCCAACCTACTCCATTCGCAACGGAGGTAGATGCGCCAGGACCCACTAAATCATATCGACAAGTTCCAAACACGCAAGACCAAGACATCATGTCTTCGTTAAATTTCGGTAACCACAACCAAGATGAAGACCAAATGGATATCGTAATGAGTGATGACGAGGTGAATAATTCTATTGAAGTCCAGGGGATATTGCAAGATTGTTTGGATATTATAATGAAGAAGAAGAATATCGACACCAATAACAAACGAAGAGCAGACTCAGATATCGTAAAAGCGTTGACCAAACGAAGTAGACCGATTGAGAAGAACCATTCATCGATTGAGAGTATTTCTACAAGTAGCGGAAGCAGTAATTCAAGGATGAGGAATATGGCAATACGCGCTCGAAATCGTTCCGAGCCCGTGATTTTGGCGTCTCCCTTTGCTGATGACGAGGATGGTGTTGAAGAGGAAGAGGAAGAAGAAGATATAGCGAAGAAAGTATGTGATGAAGAATCCAGTCCGTTGAGAAACTTGAGTAAGAAAAATTTATCAGGTAGTAATAGTTCGGGACTGAAGAGTGGTGGTATAGAAGTTAACCGACCCATTCCACCGCCATCTTCTCCCAATATATATGCAGACGGATTAGTTTCTAGTAGTATATACCATGACGAAATTATCGAAGATGAACCTTCAGACAATGAACCCATTACCAATGGTATACTTGATGACGACGAAGAAGAAGATGAATCATTCATATCCAAACCCCCAATACGCAAACGACATCCAACAATCATGGATTCACAATCGACAACAACGGCGGACATAACCCAACAAGACAGTCAACCAACACAATCACCACTCCCATTACTAACTGAAGAAACATCGTCAACTATCGACGCATCTCAAATCGTGTCTCCTAATAGTGTATGGGGAGAGCAAAATTTACGACTACATACAGGACTCATCGTCTCTCAACAACAACTAGAAAATATGACAAGAGTCGAATTTAGAGATGGAGTATATCCCTTCAATCTTACTGCATTGGAGGTTTTGGATATTCGAATTGGTGACATTGTTGGGGTTCGAAATTTAAATGGGAAATATATCGTTATTGGATTGTCGGTTGATGATGAAAATGCCCGAATTCGGTGTATGCGGGGTTATGATACTGTACATCTTATGAAACAGGGTAAGCCGAAGAAGAAAGGGGGTAAGAGGAAAAAGCTGGTCTTTGTTGTGGAGAATAATGTACCTGAGGAAGGAGCACAAGCGATGAAGGTGAGTATGATGAATATTTTTATGGAGTTTAGTGATTGGGTTTTACACAAGCTGAAATTTAAACTTATGATTAACGGTGAGAATGTGTTTCGTGATGAATGTGTTTCATCAACATTGGCCAGTGTTGTTGCACAACAACATGTACCACAGCAGCAGCAGCTGAAGCAGAAACTGATACTCATCATACCTACCACCCCAGTTAAATCGATGAAACATACTAGCACATTCCGTGAAAAATCCACACGATCACCAATTCGATTATTTCCAATGCCATCAATTGCAGCAACAGCAGCTACACCTGATCCAAATGGAATATTCTTTGGTAGGATGTTTGGAATCACGAGCATTGACGGACCACGTAAGGATACAATCAAGCACAAAATCGAATCTAATGGAGGAACACTCCTCGACTCGGAACTTACAGATATGTTTGAGTATACCGCGACATTAGATGGACATCTTTCGCTAAAATCAAAGGTCCCATTAGACAACATCTGTTTCTTTGGCATGTTATCCAATAACCATTGTCGTTCTGCCAAGTATCTCCAAACTCTTGCATTAGGTTGGCCAATTCTTTGTGATAAATATATCGACGATGTTGTTGAACAAAAATGCAAGGTTGAGAATTGGAGTGCATATCTCCTTCCTGCTGGTTTATCGAAGAATTTAAATACAGTTAGGAGTCATGATATATATGCATTCCGAAAGAATTATGAATCAGGTGTGGTGATGATGAATGGACAATTGGGATTGAATAATGGGTTATTAGCTGGTGTTGATTTGTTGGTGATGAAGAGTGCCAAGATGAATATGACGGTTTTGGATAGTTGTAGGTTTATTTTCCATGCATTTGGTGCCAGATCATTGAGATATTTTGAAAAGAGTGGCGAGTTGGTTCTGAGTATAGATAAAGATTTTGTTGTTTATGATGATAGTGGGACTGTGATGAAGATGTTGACGAAAAAGAAGAAACCAAAGAGGGCAGTAGGAGGAGGTAATGAGATAAATGTCAAGTTTATTGATTGGGAATGGCTTGTCCAGTGTGTTATAACAGGAACGATTTGGGACAGAGATACATTGACATTAAGTAGTATTTAATAAAAAACAAGCTTTATCATATATTCATTACAAAAGCATATACACGTTTCTCTATTGTACAAAATAAGATTTCTCTCTATTCTCTAATATATTTTCTAAGCGGTTCTTCCTAATAATTTTCCAAATAAGACTTGAGCAACAGCCTTAACTAATGGCCAACCATTATCAGTCTTGACAGCATCACCATTCTCTTCCAATCTTCTTCTCAAGTATTCCTTAGTTTCAACTGGTGGACCCCATGGAACATACTTGATAACATTTCCAATACCATGATGGTTGATTAAATCATAAGTAGTTTCGTCAGCCATACCCAACAATTGACCCAAAACAATATTGGTCTTATTTTTGTTTGATTCATTAGCTTCATTATAAACCTTAGAACTTGCCAATCTTAAAGAATCACCATTATGAGAAGCAACGACCAAATGACCAACAGTGGATTCGTTACCGGAGTTACCCAAGATGGAATCAATACAATAAGAAATACCTTGATTGTAGTTATCATCGGTATCTTGCTTAGTCTTGTGAATTATGGTAGGACGGTTCTTTTCTGAATGGATATATGCACCTCTAACTAATTTCAAACCAAGACGGTACTTGTTTTCAACAGCTAATTTTTCTTCCTTGGCTAATAATTGAGCAGATTCAGACAAGTACATTTGTAAAGTCCCAACAACAGAAACTGGTTGGTTCAAGTGGTTAAATTTAGAATATAATCTTCTTTGTAATTCGTAAACACCTTCTTGTAAATCATGTTTTTCAGCATCAACAACAGCAACAACAACTGGAGCAACACGGTTAGGATATTTCTTTGCTAATTCAATATTGGCATCATAAACGGTTTGACAAACAATAGTGGCTTTTTCAACAAGAGAATCAAATTGCTTAGCACATTCAGGATCTGTTTTAAAATTTCTCAAGACATTAGCTGCATCTTTAGCAAATCCAGTTGGTTTCAATGCAACATAACCTGGAGGGATATCATTGACATCTTTTGCCATATCAATCATTTTAATCGTGTGAGGAACAAGGATTTCCTTCACTGATTTTGCAGTTTCATCGACAATAAATTGGGGATCAATGTTTTCGTTACCACCGTCACATGCTTCGATTGTTAATGAGATCATCATGTTGTTGATACCTCTTTCGTGTAATCTTAAACCGGCCATTTTGACTTGATCAATGGTTTCACCACCACAATAAATACGATAAACCAATTGTTTGATGATAAACATTGGGACATAAGGGAATAATTTGATGCACAAATTCAAGATTGGTTTATTTAATGTACATAAACCCATCATCATAAAAGAAATGAGTTCTTTATTATTGAAATCTTTCAAATGTTCAGCATGGTTAACTGGTTTAACAAATGAAGTATCTGGAATCTTTTGGTGAGATGAAGGAGTGACTACAGTAGCAGAAGGTGTTTGTTTGTTAGGAGTATCATGGAATGTTCTATGAGACATAGCAGTCATAACCCTTGGGGTAAATCTAGTGGCATTTGTAATTTGTTGTAAACGTGATAAAGAAGGAAGTCGAGAAGTGTAGCGAAGTGACATTATCTTGGTATAGGTATAATATATAAAAAGTGTAACTTACTTGAAGGGAGAAAAGAAAAAGATAAGAGAAAGTAGACAGACAGACAGAGAGATGATCCTTTGTATTTATAATAAGTATGTGGAGGCAGCCCCAAGGCGTATCGCTTTAGGAATTAAAATCAAAAAAAAATTGAAATGTACATATAAAGATTAACAAATGCCTTGTCGGTGTATCGATGATCATTTCAAATTATCTCTGTTCCCTTTTAAGTTTACACAAGCGATGCGATTTATTTTTTTGGTGTGATGGCGGCAGCAAAACTTTTAAAGTGGGGGGAATAAACAAAAGAGAAAAAAAACTCCGAACAATAAGATTCTTTATAAAACGGAGTAAATACAAGCGAAATAAACAATAACTTAACTAGTGAAATTGGTAGCGATTATTTCAATTTTGCACTAACGGCAATCGACTGCGAAAGTACAATAAAACACACTCACAAACAAAACAACATAAACATTCAACTGGAACAATACCACAGAACACAATAAATGCTACTAATTTATCAATCAAGTTATCACAATTGAAAAACTCCTTTTTTGAAGTATTTACTTGAGATGGAGTACATTAAACTTATAATCAGACTTTGTGTACATCGCTATCTCTTCTCTAATCAGAAGCAACATATTTTTTGTAGAATGTTTTCTCTGTCTTACCTTTTTGGACGATTACATTCAAAAGTTTGTCAATTCCTATTCCAACGGTCTCGGTCTCGGTCTCGGTGTCGCTTCCGTAAATTTTTTCTTGTATTGTCATAAGATTGTGGAGAAGCATCGATGCAAGGGGGGATAACGATTATAAACATAATAACAATAAACAAGAAAAGTTCACTTTTAACCTATTTTACATAGATTTACTCCGGATTTGCAAATTTTTAAACCTCTTGGCAAAACACGGCATTAGAAGGAATGGTGTTTAAGGTTATAGCTTTTTTGAATATTGCTATATATTACCCCGGATTATGGCTTTTTCTAAAACTAATCTATGTAATCGGAATAACTCTTTATCTAGTTTCGGTTTTTTTTTTGAAATGTACAATCACTTATTTAAGATTTTTTGTAATAAAGTATAACTTAAATTGCTTGAATTCCGAAAAGTCATATTTTGTTCAAGTACCGCATGAATTCAACAGATTTCAAGGTAAAAATATTTACTTAAAAACATGATGTCTTGGGTGTAATCGCTTATCCTACAAACAAAAACATTAGAATCCAAATAATCGACCCACTCTTTGAAATTCTTATTTAATGGTGCAGTTATAACATCAAAACATGAAAAACAGATATCCACTTGAATGATTTGTTTGGCCGTGCGTCTTGTTTTGTTTGGCTGCTAAAATAAATTGAAATAGGAAAAAGTAACCGACCGAATTTCTTTTTTTTTACACCCATTTTCTCAACTCTCTAAATATCCTTCAGTAACCTTAAAACTTGTATGTCAGTAGTAGAAACATCGTTCTCGCCGTTACAACCCTTTTATGAAAGTTTATAATCGTACCATAATCAGCAATTCAATATTCAAAACGCTATGATATTGAACCATGATTATATTCTTATGTATTTCTCAGTGCTCCTTTTGTATTTAACTTCTAACATGAATATTACGTCAATGAAAAACAATCAATCTTATATGAAAAAGATCAACCCTTTTCTCCTTTAAGTATTCTTTTGATTCTTTGGCTCGGGGTTTAGGATTTCATTGAACTAGACATTAATACCCTTGGTTATGTTATTTCATACGCAGAACAATATAATTCTCCACTCAATTGACTGATTGAATGAGTCGAAGAAGAAGAGTAATTACTTATCCTACGTGCTCAGTTTCTGCGCTAGTCTTTCAATCATTTGAATCATCTCTATCTGAATAAAAACAAGTTCTTGTAATCTCCCTACGGGGGAAGGCACTTGTAGTTGTTGCCCTATGATAATCAATTTCATGACTTTCATAGGGTATCTTCGCATATGAACTATCATACTTCTATTGAAAACCTAAATGGAATTCAGAAGAACAAATTCAAAAAAAACGTCCGTTTTTACATACATCTGAGAATGGAATGAAACTGCATCGTTAAAACTGACTGGAAACTAAATCATCAGTAATAATATGACGATTCCCTGCAACTGTCAGAATCTTCACAGGTTATGATTATTATTTCCAGCTAGTATTGAAAATATTAATACCGGTTGGAACATTTTGGTTAATCATAACCCATGAAAATCTTCACTCTTGACCCAGTTTGGTAAAAAGTTACATGTTGACATTTGTGGTCCTGGTTCAGACTCTTGAGATAGCGAGTCGCCTCTTGCTTACCCATCGGTTGATGATGCCGGTAGATATATTTTTGTGCACGCCCGCCTCGCCCCCTATTCGCTAGTAATAAAAGTCAACAATAATTTGACGTTATCACTTGGGAAGTCATACAAATGGAGCAATTCTGAAACAAGACTGTTGTTCGCTGAAGTCATAAAGTTCCTGTTCAAACAAAGAATTTTCAACATATAGTCATAGAATTTTCACCATGTAATCATAAATTACTCCATTTATATGAATGCAGATTAGAAAACGGCGTTTGATACTACATCTATTGTTGATACCTTTAATTCCTGATTTTCTCAAAGTCGATGATACTGCTAATGTTAATAATGGTAATGAAGTGCAAAGTGTCAATGAATTGGAAACTGTTCCTGGAACAAATGTTACTATTTGAAACTTGGAGAGTGGTGTCGAATATGTCAGTGATAATGAATCTGAAGATGATCAAGACCGGTTTGATAATCCGGGGTCACGAGGTACCCATGCAAAACAAAGTGCAGTGATCGTTACAAGTTTTTGGATGCTTAGCATATGTCCATTTTGGCTTCGACTAGCAACGCACACTGCATTATGCTTGGGTATGATGAGATTCACAAAGGCTATCGTTGTTTTCAACACGTCTACTGCGGAGGAAGACTTTGTGGGAAGTTCAAGCTATTTTCGAGGAAATTTTCTTTCCATTACACCACCACGGTTCTCAACTTCGGAGATCTGTAGCTACTAAATTTACATTAGGAATCGCATTTCGGGCACTCTGTATAGGTGCTGTGGTGGTATTTTGGATTGCTGATTGGTGTGGGATCTATTCATCAGTACTACTGTTCTCGCATGGAAATAAAAGCAGGCAAAGCGTAAAGAACGGTCCACAACTTATACAATGAAGCTTTACTTGAAAATAGAAAAAAATAAAGAAGGGAGAAGAAGAAGAAGACACGAATTGAATTGTTCCGGGAGGTGCATAAGATCGAATTTTGTCTTGCTATATTTCAAACATGGTGGTGGTACAGGATATGCATATGTCTAGCGTAAATGTGAGCATGGATAATGAAAAATTGTGCAATTCCACCCACTGGCTGGGCCCTGTCCCAAAAACCATGAGTTTAAAAAGATTTTCTTAATTTGATTCATCACTTACGAAAGAATGAAGTTAGTTTAGATATCAAATCAAGGTTATTGATTTGTTTTTGTTTATCGAGTTGTATAAATTGATCAAATGTTGAATTCATACTTTTTTGTAGTTGTATATATTTAAACACTATTCTTCATAATTATTTGCAACCGATTTGCTGAGAAAGACTGAATAACAAATTACCCAAAATAGTAAAACCCTTACAGAGTAATTAGACATTACCATAGAGGCAAAAGATTAGAAACTCAAATGATTTTGTTATATAACCATTTATTCATAAGTTGAACAAGGGAGAAATAGGAAAATCGGTATATTAAATAATTACAGTAATTTCTCTAAACAGCCTCAATTGGCGCTACCATATATATTCAGTTTTAATTTAATTGTCATTAAATTATTTTTTTCTTCTTTTATTTCTTTCTATGGGAGATGACCATCTCTCTACTCAATTAAAGATTTTTCAACATATACCCTTTTTAGCCCTTTCCCCATATCCATTTCTATAACATACGCACCTAAATACAATGGCAAAAAGTGGAAACAGCATTACATCAGCTATGGATAAAGAGATCTACAATCTCATCTATGATCTCTTAGACGAACGTACCGCCGAAAACAAACGAAAACTCATACAACAATCTGCACGAGAAGGTGCCGATATTGGTATGCCTGATCCGTTTGAATATATGGAAACGGCGAATAATATTACTGTGCCCCAAGTCTTTGCTTATATGAAACAGAAAAGACACTCTTTGGCTAGGAAGAAGGAAAGTTTGATAATTAAGAATGTGCGATCTGTTCTTGATTCGATTCGAAAAGAGGAGGAAAATGAATTAGGAAAGGAGGCAGAAGAAGAAGAAGGTATTGTTGTTGTTGACAATGAGAATGTGGTTGAAGTTGTTGACGATGATGATGATGTTGATGAAATTGAAGACGAGTCAAATTTGATGGAGGTTAAAGATTCAAACGCGATGAATAAATCAGTAGTATCACTCTGGAATAATGACCAAACCCCAGAACCATCCACATCAGACACCACTACAACCACCACCAAGAAACGTACTTCAAAAGAATCAAAATCTGGTTCAAAACGACAAAAGAAAAAACCCGATTATTCTCCGCCAACATCTGATTTCTCCAGTTTAGGAGGTTTAGAAGATATAATCACCCAATTGTATGAACTTATAGGTTTACCAATCCTTCATCCTGAACTTTATGAAGCTACTGGAGTAGAACCACCCCGTGGTGTTTTACTCTATGGTCCCCCAGGATGTGGGAAAACTACTATTGCTCATTCATTAGCTGGTCAATTACAAGTTCCATTTATAAATATTTCTGCACCTTCTATTGTTTCTGGTATGTCAGGAGAATCGGAAAAGAAATTACGTGAATTATTTGAAGAAGCAAAAACATTAGCTCCATGTTTGATATTTATGGATGAGATTGATTCAATCACTCCCAAGCGAGATGGTGGTGCTCAAAGAGAAATGGAAAGACGTATTGTAGCACAATTGTTGACATTAATGGATGAATTAACTTTGGATAAAACTGGGGGGAAACCAGTTATTGTAATTGGAGCTACAAATCGTCCTGATTCTTTGGATTCGGCATTAAGACGTGCCGGGAGATTTGATCGAGAAATTTGTTTAAATGTACCTAATGAACAACAACGTATTGAAATTTTGAAAACAATGACAAAAAAGATTAAATTGGATAATAGGGATGAATTTAATTATCGAGAATTGAGTAAATTGACTCCAGGATATGTTGGGGCAGATTTACAAAGTCTTGTAACTGCAGCAGGTATTACTGCCATTAAGCGAATCTTTGAAAGTCTTTCCGAACAGCAAGAACAGCAACAACAGCAACAACAGCAACAACAGCAACAACAGCAACAACAACAACTCACCGATGCAATGGATATCGATTCTGAAATAATTAATAAATTCCAACATAAATCCGATCAGGAAAAACTTTCAACAATAAAAAAATTCTTACAACTTCATCCAAATCCATTATCAACAGATCAATTAGCGCCACTTTCAATCACATATTCCGATTTCTTACTTGCCTTACCCACCATCCAACCCACTGCCAAACGTGAAGGATTCGCAACAGTCCCTGATGTGACTTGGCAAAACGTCGGGGCCTTAGCCAAAATAAGAATGGAATTACACATGTGTATTGTTCAACCCATCAAAAACCCCGAACTTTATGCCAAAGTCGGAATTTCTGCTCCGGCAGGTGTCCTTATGTGGGGACCTCCCGGATGTGGTAAAACCTTATTGGCAAAAGCTGTTGCTAACGAATCTCGAGCAAATTTCATTTCGATAAAGGGACCAGAATTGTTGAATAAATATGTTGGTGAATCTGAACGTGCTGTTCGACAAGTTTTCAGTAGAGCTAGGGCGCTGGTTCCATGTATTATATTTTTCGATGAATTGGATGCATTGGTGCCCAATCGAGATGCGCAAAATAGTGAGGCAAGTTCTCGAGTTGTGAATACTTTATTGACCGAATTGGATGGGTTGAATGACCGTAAGGGAATTTTCGTGATTGGTGCGACAAATAGACCAGATATGATAGATCGGGCAATGTTGAGACCTGGAAGATTGGATAAATTGTTATATATCGAATTACCTGATCTGAATGAACGATGTGAGATTTTGAAAACTTTGATTAGGGCAAATAAGTCACCTGTTGCTGAGGATGTTGATTTAACAAAAGTGGCTGATGATTTAAGGTGTAGGAATTTTAGTGGTGCTGATTTGAGTTCATTGGTTAGAGAAGCTGGGGTTAGTGCGTTAAAGAGGAAGTTTTTCAAAGGGCAGGAAATTAAGGAGTTGGATGTTTCCGGGTTTTTCTATGGTGAAAAGGAGAACGTGGATGCGGATGCGGATGATGATATTACGATCACAATGGCGGATTTTGAAGTTGCGTTGAAGAATATTAAACCGAGTGTTACTGATCGTGATCGGATAAAATATGAAGAGTTGAATAGAGATATGGGTTGGAAGGACCCAGCTCAGGAGGAGAATTACGAAGAAGAATGAAACATGCATATGTAGATAGATTTGTGTGTGTGTGTCTGTATATATATATAGAATTTTACGATAAATAAATTAATTTCATTACTAAACACACTCTAGTATAACGTCTATATCTCAAACTTTAACCAATCTAAATCCTTATAATCACTTCTAAACCCATCACCACCTGCTCCACCAGTACTACCACTCACTGCTGCGGCTCCATGAGCATTCACACCACTTACATTACTATTCAAAATCAGTAAATTAATCTCTCCAGCATCTTTTGCACCAATCAACCCGAGATCATCATCACCACCACCACCACCATCACCACCAACAACAACAAAATCATCATTATTATTATTTCCATTATTCAATTTAAAAAAATCATCAAAATCAATACTCATCATGTTTATCTTTTCATCATCATCATCATTAACTCCCAAGTCTTCCTCGATCATACCCATTGGATCCATCATTAACATCTCATCCTGAATCCCTTCATGGTGTTGTAATGGTGGTTTATTGGCTCGATAATGGTCCAAGACAACTTGTCGTTGTCGATTGTTTGGTTTATGATAAGAGTTTTGGGAATTTCCGAAATCGACAAATTGTTGCTGTTGTTGCTGTTGTTGCTGTTGTTGCTGTTGTTGTTGTTGGTTGTGCTGGAATAACAGAGACAGGGATTGTGAGTGTGAGAATAACAGGGGTTGAGAATGTTGTCTGTAAGGGATCGGTGGTTGTGTATTGGTGGTAGTGGCCCCCTTTGTGCCTGTTGTAGGTAGGAGATCTGAAACGTTTAATGGTGTAGCCGGGACTGAAGCTGGCGAGTCAACTCCACCGTGATATAACATAAATGAAGGTGATGAAGCGTTTGAACCTGGTGTGCCACCTGTTGTGTTGGTTGATGATTCTATGACGTTTGGATTGTTCATTAGTGTGGCTGTACTGTTTGTTCTTGACATTGATGGTGTGATTTGTTGTGATTGTACATGTTGGAATAGTTGTGGTAGTATTTGTTGCTGTTGTGGTTGTTGCTGTTGTTGTGGTTGCTGTTGTTGTTGTGGTTGTTGCTGCTGTTGTGATTGTGGTTGTTGTTGTGGTTGTTGCTGTTGCTGTTGTTGAGATTGTGTAGTAAAGGAGTCAAAATATACAGCTTGCGGGAACCTTTGATTTAGAATATTGATATTTGTAGATGTCAATGAACTTGTTGGAGTATTACTTGTCATCATGGCTTTCCTTTGATTATTAGTCAATGAAGTTCGACGGTTTAATGAAGATGATTGGAATGAAGAAGATGTAAATGAATTTCGTTTATTTGATGTTGAAAGGGTTGTTGTTGTTGTGGAATTAGTTAAGGAGTTGGAAGATGGGATTCTATTTCTATTTGTGAATGATGATGCAACACCATCATTATTATTATTATCATTGATTGAAGGGATATTAACTTCTGATTTCTTTCTCTTGAATGGTTGATTGGTATTTATAGTATATGGTGAAGAAGGTGAAAATGGTTGTGGAGAAGATTGACTGGGTATAGGGATTGATTTGGCGATATTTGTTCCACTTGCTGGTTTAGGTAAGATTAATACATTCTTAAATCGTTGTGTGTTAGCAGATGTGGACAATGCTGAACCAGATGGAGAATTGTAATTGGTAGGTAATGATGATCCTGGCGTGGGTACTGGTTTCAATTTAGGTAAATCTGATTTGTTATTGGAAAAAGATGAAGATATGTATTGACCAACCCCATTTGGTTGTGAAGTTGATAACTTCGCAGTATTGGCTGATTTCCTAGAAGCTCTCTTTTTAATAACATCTGTTTTTAGTGAAAGGGGTCTTGTTGTTCCATGTAATTTAAAGAATAATCCACAAGCGTTACATAAAGTGTTTCCTTCTGCATCTTTTCTCCAAAGTGGTGTTTTTAAGGTTTTACAATTGAAACACTCTGTTGGTTTTTGAGCGGCAGCAGCAACAGGAGAAGCAACAGCTTCCGCAGTGGAAGCTGTTGAATTAGTATTGGCAGATGCAGTAGCCGTCACTGTTGTTGTTGAAGTTGTAGAAGTACTTAAAATGGAGGAGCTTGAAGTGATATTTACCAGTTGTTGTTGCTGTTGTTGCGACGGCCTTTGTTGTTGCTGTTGTTGTGACGGCCTTTGTTGATTATTATTACTATTATTATTATTATTATTATACAGTTGATTTCCATTTTCAGCAAATCTGGATAATGAAGAAGTTAAATTTGATTTAGAATGAGATGATTCTTGTTTAATAAATATTGGAGAAGAATGTTCTGAACTTGGAGTAGCAATCTTATAATTTGATGATGTTGATGGTTTAATTTGTCTGTTTGATGTAGTAGTTGAAGGTGAACTTATACTAGACGTTATATACCCATTATTATTCTTTAAATCTTCTATTGATAAAGGTGATAATAAGTCCAAGACATTGTCATGTAATAAAATGTTGGTGTTACTATTATTGTGATGTATATGGGGTGTAGGTGTATTTGCTATAGTAGTGGAAGTAGTAGCGGGAGCTGTTCTCTTCATCTGCTGTTGTTGTTGTCTTATGTGTCTATTGTCAATACGAGGTTGTAGCTTTAATAATTTCTTTGCTGAATAGAATAAATCAACTATGGGTGAGTCAGTTGAGTTGCTAGAATTGTTGCTAGAACTATTGCTTGTAATAGTAGTAGTACTGTTATTACTGTTATTATTGTTATTATTATTTTGTGTATTAGTAGTATTTGTTGTAAACGATGTCATACTATATTGGGGGGTTGTTGTTGTTGTTGATTGGAATGGATTAATGGATTGACAGAGCTAGTTCTAATGATGATTATCTTATATTATGATTATAATATGGGTATGTATGTATTAATGTATTAATGTAATAGTCGTGTAAATTTGAATATATATGTTAACTGTATTAGCTATTCCCTATTGGCTAGATGGATGGTATGTAGTAATAGTAATAGTTAGCAGTAGTAATAGTAAGCAGTAGTAATAGTAATAGTAATAACAGTGTGATTAATGGTTGTAAAAAAAATGTTAATTGGCTCATTCTTTTTTTTCTTTTTTTTAAATTTTTTTTAATTTTTTTTTTTTATTGGTAATTTTTTTTATTGTTAATTTTTCTTTTTAAAATTGTTTTGTTTGTTTGTGGTGTGTGTACTTAACAATACTAATAATTTAGAAGGTAGTGTATCTATGTTCAAAAAAAGTTTATTATGATTACATAATAAGAATACAATAGTTATATAAATTACTAGTATTACTATTACTACTATTACTACTATTACTGTTACTATCATTCTCTACTATTATTGTAATATATCATCCAAACCACTCTACCTAAATAGTATTTTAGTCATATATTACACACCCACAAACACACAACACACAAACTTAGAATTTTAGTAGACCAGTTCTACCTATTCAATATAACATCACATAACCTATCAACCAACCAACCAACAATAAGTGTCAATATTCAACCCCCACCATCTCTGCCACCAGCCAACAAACAAAACAAACAATAAAGAACAAGTTGTACATCGGGTGTATTTCCCAATTAAGTAACTAATCAATTTCAACCTATAAATACATGCATACTCACTCAATATATATTTACCACCTGTTATTACCTTCCAGAATAAAACATATGTGTGAGTATTTTCTAATTTATGTATATTTCTAACCCCACCACCACCACAATACCACTACTACTACTACTACTGCTACTACTACTTGTATTCTCGTATAGACTAATTTTGTTTATTCATTATTCTTCCTCTTTCTCTATTGTTTCATTCGTTTATTTCTCTCTTTCTTTTTTGATTCTTCCTTTTGATCTCGCTAGAATATTTATCACAAAACAACAACATAAATAAAGGGAATAGGTATTTATTAAAATTCTACTTAATGAAGAAAGATATATGAACTATAAGATTAAAATCTGAATTTTGAGGAATCTCAACGTATATTTATATTCGACTCCTTGAACTCAGATGTAATAATTGTAGAATTGCCAATCACGCAAAGACCTAATTGGGACTGGTTGCCTTATGCAATGTACCAATACTAGATTAATTATAATTAATTATAACTCATAGCGCAAATGGGATTTGAGAAATATTTTTCTCCTGAATCTGCGCGTATTTCAAACACTCCTCTAATCTATGATCAGGTTGTGCTTTCAACCGCAAGAATAGATTCCCGAAATAGCACATTGAGTTTGTCCATTGCGTTGACCAACAGATCAGTTCTAAATAACTGGCCTCTTAAAATTTAAAATTGTGGCTTCGATAGGGCCTTGGTTAAGATATCGACAACATCGGCCTTGGTCTGTACCCAGACAACTTTTAATACATTGTCTGCAACGAATTTCTGCATTCCAGTAATAACCCTAAGCCTTTTTGGCTCTTAATCTGTTCGAATTTAAGCCGCATACTCTCATAAAAATGTACATCTCAATCATTTTACTACTATTTACAGTAAATATATATATTCCCATATACCCTCGGTATATACTGTTCAAACTTATGTGTTGTTTTTCTAACGTGCAATTGCGAAAAACCAAAAAATTGGTATCAAATTGAAAACTTCCACTTTTGTATCATTCGGTCAACTACATTGTCTACACCAAATAATTAAGTCACATTCTTTCTTCTTACTGGTGGTACCTTATACATTTTATTGTAATATCCACATAATTACAACCTTAAAATCCATTCAATGTCATCAAGGTAACTAAACCGTTTATTTCATAACCCCTAACCTCCCTCCCCTCTCCTCTCCGATTTACATTCCATTATCGTGTTACTTCACTTAACTAACCATTTGCAACGGCAAGAGTCATTGCCCACAATAGGTCACGTGCTTGATTAAGTCACGTGCATTTATCGAATGTATTCTTTTTTTGCTGTATGTTGATAATGCATGTCGACGTTTAGTTACGGAATATCTTTCATGTATATCTTTCTATATTTCCAACATTTTAGCTAGGCTAAGAACAGAATAGTTCAATCTTCAACTTCTACACGAAAGAAGTCAATTTGTAACTGATCCATTTAATGATGTTTTCTTAATCTACTGTAGGCGCTTTCCCATGGCTCAAGATGCGATGGTAATTATTATCATACAATATGGTTTAGTTTTCCAGCTCCGCTTCCTAGTTGTCGACATAAAGGTCCCATATTCCTCCCCCTTTTTTTATTGTTACCTATAATATTTTACAATCAACTATCGTTCCCCATTAGAAGTAATTGTAATTGATTCGATTTTTCTACAAAACTGTAATGGATCCATTATATATATCCTGTATATAACTTTTTTCAGCGCTCATCTCGCGCGCACATTAAAATTATTCTTCAATATGAAAAATTACTAATCAAGTCAAGTTCAGGTCAAAGTGTTAAACCCCCCCTGCTCCTACCGTCACACACTAACTTATATATCTTTTTACAATGCCGGAAGAAGAACAATTACCCTCACAACAAGTCTCACAACAACCAGAAGAACCAGAACAAGAAGAATTCATAGACATCAATGAAGTAGCGGAAGAAGTTGCCGATGACGAAGACATCAACGCCCCAGAACCACAATATCTCGACGATGAAGACGACCACGAAATGGACCTTGACTACCAAGGAGACGTTGACGCCGACGATGTCTTAGAAATCGACATGAGTAACAACTCATGGACATACTTTGACCAACATAAAGATAGTATTTTCACCATTTTTGCTCATCCAAAATTACCAATGGTTGTAACTGGTTCCGGGGACAATACTGCCTATTTATGGACTACTCATACTCAACCACCACGTTTTGTAGGTGAGATTCAAGGACATAAGGAATCAGTCATATCCGGTGGGTTTACCGGTGATGGAAAATTCGTCATAACTGGAGATATGGCCGGTTGTATTCAAGTATATCAAGCTAATAAGACTGGTGAAAAATGGACTAAATTTGGTGAATTGGATGAAGTTGAAGAAGTTTTGTTTGTGACTGTTCATCCAAATTTACCATATTTTGCATTTGGAAGTATTGATGGTAGTGTATGGTGTTATCAAATTGATGTTGTTCTGAAATCATTAGTACAAATCATGTCTGGATTTTCTCATTCTTTGGAATGTAATGGTGCTATTTTCATTCCTGGTAAAGATGATAATGAATTAAGTTTGGTATCTATATCTGAAGATGGAACGGTTGTTAATTGGAATTGTTTCACTGGAGCAATTAATTATAAATTACAACCTCATGATGATTTTAAAGGGGTCGAAAGCCCTTGGGTTACAATTAAATTATTAAATAATATAATTGCAATTGGAGCAAGAGATGGTCAATTAGCAATCATAAATAATGATACTGGGAAAATCGTTCATACTTTAAAAACTTTAGAAAATGTTGATGATATTGCTGAATTATCAATTGAAGCTATTGATTGGTGTAAATCATCCACAATTAATTTATTAGCAATTGGGTTAGTTTCAGGAGATGTTTTACTTTTTGATACAGCTCAATGGAGATTAAGAAGAAATATTAAAGTAGATGATGCAATTACTAAATTACAATTTATTAATGATACTCCAATATTAGTTGGTCTGAGTATGAATGGAAAAATTTATAAATGGGATTCTAGAACTGGTGAAGAATTGTTTATTGGTGTTGGTCATAATATGGGAGTATTGGATTTTGCTGTTGTCGATAATGGTAATAAATTGGTTACAGCTGGTGATGAAGGTGTTAGTTTGATCTTTGCAACTAATTAGAGAGTGTGAAAACTTTTTTTATATATAGTATAAATGTTATTATTATCTAGTTACTCTTGTATCATCAAGATCGTCGTCATCGTAGTCGTAGTCCTAGTCTATCCATTTACATAGTACAAGTGGTAGCGCCCTCTTAGTAATGTCGCCACCTTTTAAATGTCGTTTTTGTGAAAGATTGCTTCCCGCGACATTCATCCAGACGCGTCGCGATCTCCAACTAATTATTCATAAAAGAAATTTCAAAAAACAATTTTATATTCAACAATCTTATATTCAAAACCTCTTGATCCATTTAAACTAATCAAACAATGACACAAGATCAGCAAGTGAAATTGCAATCATTCAATGATGATGCTGCCCCAACATCAGCACCACCACCACCACCCACTGTTTCATCCAAACCAACAGAAGCAGACATGATTTTCTACTATCAACGTCTTCTTCCCTTTCGTCAAATCTTCCAATGGTTAAGTCACTCCCCTAAACCAACCAAAGACTTCACAATGAGGGAATTCGCCTATGAATACAGATCAGGAGCATATCAGCGTTATAATTCTTTTGCAACCCTCGAAGAATTCAAAAAATCAGTCATATCTGCCAATCCTACTCGTTTTGAAATTGGTGCAAAATACAAAATAAACCCAAATCAACGCAAACTAGTGCCTAAGAATGCATTAAAACCCGAAAGTAAAGAATTGGTATTTGATATCGATTTGACAGATTATGATGATATTAGAACTTGTTGTAAGGGGACTGATATTTGTGAGAAATGTTGGCGATTTATACAAGTTGGATCCAAGATTATTGATGGTGCTTTAAGACAAGATTTTGGGTTTGAGCATTTAGTTTGGGTTTTTTCGGGTAGAAGAGGGGCGCATTGTTGGGTTAGTGATTCTAGAGCAAGGGAATTGGATGAAAGTGCTAGAAGGGCTATTGTTGAATATTTGGATATTTTGGGTAAGAAGAATAATAATTCAAAGGGAATGAATTTAAAAAGACCATTTCATCCTCATGTTGAAAGATCGTTTGAGATTTTGAAGTCGGAGTTTACGAGAATGATTTTGGATGAACAGAATCCTTGGTTAACTACAACAGGTAGTGATGAAGGATGGAACAAAGTTGAAGAATTATTATCGTTTATTCCTCATAAACAATTAGAAATTGATTTAAGAAATAAATGGAAATCTCAAACAAAATATTCTGATTCAAGATCAAAATGGGAAGATATAAATTCGGTAGCAAGATCAGTACTTAAGAACAATATTCAAGTAAATCAATTAAATGAAGCTAAAAAGGATATTATTATGTATTATATGTATCCTAGATTAGATGTTGAAGTTTCAAGACAACTTATCCATTTATTGAAATCTCCATTTTGTATTCATCCAAGTACTGGGAATATTTGTGTTCCGTTTGATCCATTGAAGAATATTTCTGGAAATAAAGAAGATGATGAATATGGATTTAATCCAATGCATGCTCCTAATTTACGAAAAGTTCAACAGGAGTTGGAAGAATGGGAAGAGGCAACATTAATGGATGAAATTGAGAGAAAGGTACCAGATTATGAAAAGACTTGTTTGAAGCCGTATATTGATTATTTTAGTAAGTTTGTTAATAACTTGATTAAGGAGGAATTAAAAGGCATTGGGTCCAAAAGGGAAAGAGAAGATGATCTTGAGTTTTAAGATTGTTCGTATTATATATATATACTTATACAATTGTACAAGGAAGTATATCCATAAGGTTGCTATCTTCAACACTTTGATTCTTAATCACTATACTTTCTTCATAAACCTCTTGTTCTTCATCTTTCCTTAAATGAAACCATTCCAAAATCTCCAATTCTTGATAATATTTAACCGATCCTGAAGTTAATTCAACATCACCACTTTTCAAAGTCGGATAATGCCATTTAGGTACAAATATCAACGTAGGATGCGTATTATAATCTTTTCCTTTAAGTTTTAAGCTAAGTTGAAACTTCTTCATTTTGATGTTAAATTCTGAACATAAAATCTCACCTCTAGTTGCAATACAATATGGTCTAATCACAGCACTAACTGCTCGAACTCCATCCACAGAAGGATGACATTTCCGATAATGCTTCGACGAAGTATATTCCGCAACAGTCTTCATCAAACCAACATCGTTAACATTCAGCGATATAGTATCTGACGATTCATACTCCGATTCTGAATCCTGTAGCCCCACATTCTCAATCGCGATCTGATTCAACCTCGATCCCTGTCTAGACAATCTAAACTGTCGCAGTCTCTTCTTCATCTTCTTCGTTTTTTTCTGTATATTCTTCACCACCCCTCTAGGATCAACTTCACCAACCGTATCTGAATCCTCAATAGTTAACATCCGATCACTCTTTGACCAAAATGAAAAATCCTCATTATTCCATCCATCACCCCATTTATGACAATTAACACTGGTATAACACCAAAATGTATGTGACATCCTTGCCGATTCTAACGCATTACAAATCACATCCAATGCTGCAGTTTGTGCAACATATTCCCCAGTCCTAAATGCTAATTTATCATCCATATCAAATGGCATACCAGTTTCACTCATTAATATTGGAATATTACTACCTAAATGTGTTTGGCATTCTCGTCTAATTTCTAAAAATTGTCGTTTAATACAATTTCGAATTGCTTTTTCACCAAAGACAATTCCAAATATTGGATTCCAATATTTTCCTCGCATGATTCCAAGTGTATCTACATTATATTTCGTATTCCAGCTTTTAAACATTAATGAAAGTCCGTCGTAATAATGGGGACAATAGACCGTTTTACTGTCGAGGACGGCTTCGGTGCCACGTTTAGGGTCGGATTTTATATCCGGTGGGATTTCGAGTACTGGGGATTGAAGAAGAATAAAGCATGGAGGACAGATTTCACGGATGATATGTTTGAATTTGAGATAGTGTGCTATGAAATTGGAGTTTATGAAATGATGGATATCAATTAAATTAGGTGAGGAAGCCGGAAATTTGGGGTCAAGACGTTGGAAATAGTCTGGATGGATTAATTGACATTGAAGAGTTTGTTGGAGTCGAGATTTTGGTGATAAAGTTTCAAATGATGAAAAATCTAAAAAGGTACTCCATTTCCAAATCCCGATATTACTAAAGATACATTCACCAAGTTTCCAATCTGGGTCACGAATAAACCCATATCGTTGATCAATGGTTTTAGCTTCTGAGGGTGATAGCCATGCTCGTGTTCCCTTGGGGTCAACGATTCGACTGCCGACTTTTGTAGGGCCAGTGATTGAAATACGATAATCATCAACTTCACATGCAAATCCCATTCCTAATTGCATAGCTTGATAGGCCGTAGGTGTTGTGCCAACTCGTAAAGTCTGATAACTGGGTATTTCTCCTAAGTTGGGATGTCCGATTAATCCACAATTTGGTTCATTCATAGATTCAAATCCAAGAATGGTACCATTGGAAATCAAATTAGATAAATTCTTACATATCGCTTCCCAAATATATCTAACCGATTGTAAATAATGATTCTCTAAAAAATCTTGAATGTTTTGATCATTAATTATCAATTTGGGGAAATAGGTCTTACCAGCAAAAAACAACGTAAACATAACCAAACTAGCCAATCGTTTATAATTCGATGTCCAAAGCATCTTATGATAAGTATCTCTAGAATCATGAAATCTAGTCTCATTATGCAATATCGCCGCTTCAGTAATTGAAAACAGTTTAGGATCAAGTCCAGCAGCATATAATGTCCACATCGGTGCACCACTCCCACCACTATATCGTGACCAAACATCCTGATGAAACTCAAAAAACACATATAAACCGCCAATCTCACCCAATATCTTGACAATCTCAATCGTATATTCAACAAATTCATCATCATATTTCCCAGGTCCTTCATGTTCGATAGCTTCCCAAGTAATTAAGTATCGTATAGTATTATATCCCCAGGATTTTATGCGTTGGAAATGCAGTCGAGCATCCAGAACAGGGAAAGGACGACCCACAAATGATACATTATCACCATCGAAGAATATACTATTGGGATCATCCGACGCTCCTTTCCAAGATGGCATGTTTGGTGTAGTGGGGAATTTCATACTCAGGTCCACGTTTATTCCTTTCAAAGTTATTCTACGTCCTGTTGAAGGATCGAGAAAATCGCCTGTTATGGGATCAGTTTCTAATAGGACACATGATGTCGAGGACGTCGTTGTCGTTGTCGGCGTCGTCAGGGTGGGCCCCGTGGCGGACATGGTGGTTGATGTCGGTACATCAGTTGGAGTAGTTGATTGTTCGCTATCTATGAATTCGACTATTGAATATTTTGGTTCTGGGAGAATATTAGATACCGACATGGTAGAATAATGTGAACCAAGTAGGAAAAAACGGGATTTCAAGGAATATGAGAAATCTAGTTGGGGTTATATAGTATAACATAAGTAATATTACAGGTATAACCATGGGTATGCATTTCTTGGAAAATATCATGTGATTAAAAATATTTGGTGGAACTATTTCCTAATTCGGAAGTTTTGGTCCAGTTCCCCACCAAATCATGTTGACCAAGACAATAATCGTAAGGTTACAACGTACCCCCCATTGGAAGGGGAACCTGTGCCTGTCTCTAGTATTTCTCTGGTAAGAAAGCATTAAAATGGTCAACCATATTATGCTTACTTATCAACACGAAATAGCAGAGGGATTGACAAGATAACAAGTTGTTTCATTACTGCAAAGATGAATTAAAGATATGTAAAATCTTTCTAATGTTTAGAGGGGGGAGGGGCAGGGATGTGACGATAATACATCCAAACGAACACACTCCATTTATCCAATTGTGCGTACAATTACTTATTAAATGATAAATTGTAATGTATATTAACCTTTCTATTTATACCTCTTTTTAGTACTTATTCTCCAATCACCTGAATTCCTCGATGACAATGGTATAATCTTTTGCTGTTTCTTTTGTTCACTAATTGATTTTGGATCACCTTGCTTGAAAAAACGAGGTGCCAATTCATAAAACCACTTTGGTTCAACAACACAAACGCAATGCATATATTCCTTAGTTGTCAAAAGTAAAGTATGATATATCAAATATTCAGGATTTTTGCCAAATAATGATGATGAAGGATGTAAATAAACTGGAGTTTGTTCAACGAGGGTTTTATAACCTTCATACATATCTCTCTTGACTGAATTCTTGAAATATCCTGAACATAATGTCTTTCTAATACGATCTATATTTGCTCCACATGAACGAATCTCATGTCCAAATTTAACCATAATCGATTTCAATTGTTTTCGAACCTCCATAGCTCGTCTCATACTTCTGTCTTGAATAAAATTTTCCAGACACCAAGTCTTACTATAATTATTTAATTGCCACAGTTGGAATACATTCAATAAAGTTAGATGATCGCCCAAGGGGTGATGAAATCTTGCCTTTCTCTGATCAGCTAAATTTTGTTTATCTTTAGGTCGAAAGAAAATCGTCTGTACAGAAAGCATGGCAACAATTGTCAATATTTCATCAGTACATCCATATTCTACCGATTTGATTAACGTTTTAGCTAATGCTGGCTCCATAGGTAAATCGGCCATTTTTTTACCCAATTGAGTTAAGTTCCCTTCGTCGTCCAAAGCATCTAATGCATATAAATCTTGAAGGGCAACTAACATTGTGTTTGTAGATGGTGGATCCATAAATTCAAAGTTTAATAAATCATTTATACCCATTGCTTTTAACATCAATATAGTATGAGAAAGATTCTTCCTTTGAATTTCTGGAATTGAATTAGGTAACATTTCAGTTTGATAAGCTTTTTCAGTATATAATCGATAACATTTCCCTGGGCCGGTTCTACCCGCTCTACCACTTCTTTGATTCGCTTGAGCTTGACTGATTGGCATGACTCTCAAACTGTCCATTCCTAATTTCGGATCATAAGCGTTTATTTTCACAAATCCAGGATCGACGACATAGTAAATCCCATCGATGGTAATAGAAGTTTCTGCAATGTTGGTGGCTAATATGACTTTTCTGGACCCGGGTGGGGTTGGTTCAAAGATTCGTGTTTGCATTTCGGAAGGAAGTGCAGAATATACTGGAAGAATAATTAATTCGGCAACTGAATCGCCCAAGATTTTCATTCGTTCAAATAATGCTTCACAACTGGTATCGATTTCTTCTTGACCGGTTAAGAATACTAGTATATCTCCTGGTGGTTCAGATATGTGTATTTGCATTACTGAATCTAATGCAGCTGCTAAATAGTCGACTTCCGGTGCTCGAGCGTGCAAGATTTCAACTGGGAAAGTTCTTCCTGGGATAGAAAGGATTGGACAATCATTGAAATATTTGGAAAACTTATCAGAATCTAAAGTGGCCGAAGTAACTATAACTTTCAAATCGGGATTTTTGATGGTTGCTCTTTTTAATAAAGAAAATAATACATCTGTAGCAATGGTTCTTTCATGTGCTTCATCAAGCATAATTACGGAATATTTACTCATATAAGGATCATTTAAAGCCTCTCTTTCCAACATACCATCAGTCATATACTTTATTCTAGTTTTAGAACTAGTAACATCTTCAAAACGAATCGAATAACCCACTTCTTCACCCAAAGTACATCCAACTTCTTCGGAAACTCTTTTTGCCACAGACACTGCTGCAACTCTTCTAGGTTGCGTACAGCCAATGATTTTTGAACAACTGCCATCTTTTGATTTATTAAGACCTTCTTCATATATATATTGGACAATTTGGGTTGTTTTACCTGAACCTGTTTCCCCAACAATCACCAAAAATTGATTGTTCCTTATACTCTCGATTAATTTTGACCGCATAGAATATACTGGCAATAATCTTCGTTGTTCATCTATAGGTAAATTAGTTCTTTTACCATAGGTGATGTTCTTTTTCAGTTCTTCCTTCTTCCATTCGGAAATAAAAGTTTCGGTTTTGTTTGCAATTTCATCAGATTCTAATTCCTTTACTGATTCACTTCGTTGAAATAATGGGTCATAAGAATCTACTAGATTTGCTTGTATTAATAATTGTCGTTCTTTTTCTTTCTCTCTCTTTTCTTTTAATTTTTCCTCTTTAAATTCACGAACAAATTTTGATCCTTCCATTGCTAGTTTAGTCATTGATCCCATAGATGAGGGAATCATCGGAGAAGGTAATTCCTTTTCCAATAGGTGTCCTTGTAAGAATTTTGGCTTGATGGTATTTAACTCTATTTCCGTTTCAATTTCAGGTTCGTTTCGTTTTGCAAATGAAGAAGAAAAGGCATTTTCATTTTGATCTTCATCAATTTCTTCTAACTCAGGATAATCCTCTGCAGAAACTGCACCAGAGGCGATTAATTGTCGTATTTCCCATCTTTCAGGTGATGTAAGCTTTCTTTTCACTCCTCTGTTGCTACTGTAATTTGTTCGCTCTCGTTCTCGTCCTCTATTATTATTGGAAACAACTTCATCTGATTTATCCAATCCTGTGTGTTGGTCTATTCCTCTCATGGATAATGAAATTCGTTTTCGTCGTCCATTCAAGAATTTAATTTCAGTAGGCTTAACAAACACCTGTTGATTAATTTCTAATGCTGATTGAGGTGAATCTATTCGAGATCCATCGAATGATATTTGAGATATATGACATAATCCAGATTGATAAGATTTTGGAGAATTTAATCTTATAAATGCACCATAAGGAGTGAGATCATTTACGTAACCTCTATAAACTTTTCCGACCTCTATTTCTTCCTCTTCGCTTCGATTATAAGATTGTCTTTCTTGTCGTTGTGTAGGAGTCGACAGTACTCTTGTTGGTGAAGGCTCATTGGTGATATCTTGTTTCTCGGCCCGATGATAGTGATTATATATCAAATCAAATACTTCTTTTGTAAACTCGCTCGGAAAATCACTGCCACCATTCTCTTTTAGAATCTTTTGGAAAGTTGTATAAGTGGTATCTTTGGATGAGGATGTTGAAATCTTGTTTCTAGCTTCATTGTATAAATTTAAGAGAAACTTTGTGATTGATAAATCTTCATCTTTAATTTTCAAAGATGTATTGATTTGTTTAGATATCGCATTTTCTAGTATGCTATCTGAACTGGTCATTATTGGTTTATGTTCAGCATCTATCTTCAATGGGTAAGCAGATGGAAATGATACGATGATTAAGCTCTAAATATTAACATTCTTCTGGTTTATAATTTTTTCTTTTTTTTGGGTTGCAGATGATTTTGTAGCGATGGGATTATCAACAATATCAAATTGATCAAAAGCAAGTGTAACATTAAATTAGATAGAGATGTTACACGTATAGTATAGAGAAGAAGGAAATCCTGTAAAGAGGTCAACATAGGATTCTATAAAGCTGCTGAACATAGTGAGTTAACCCCCCCCCCCCGCCATCAAAGAGAAATCATATGAACATTCAACACTCCCTCACAGTAACAACTACTAAAAAATCTATCACCACTGATTTCCCATCAGACCCAACTACTCTCAACGTAGACATTTTAATTTCATACTCCTTCTGAAAACAAGCACCAGCAACAGGTAAAAAATAATAGTCAGGTCGTACCCGGATTCGAACCGGGGTTGTTCGGATCAAAACCGAAAGTGATAACCACTACACTATACAACCTGTTTCTTGAAGTAAGACTTTATTTGGCGCCAAATAATTATGATAGGTAGATGTTTTATTCTTCCTAAATAGATGATAAAGTTATTCTGATAACCCAATACTCTCTTTATTCAAGTTCTTAGCCTTTAGAAGAAATTTTTGAGATTTTTCTGAAACTTCTAAAAGAGGTATATTTGTGGGTGTTCTAGAGTATAATTATTAATGGGATTAAACAAATGGATTGAAATTTTTCTGATCAATAAAGGAATTGTTAGCTACTCGTTAGTTTCAAGTCAATAGTGTGAACTTCTTGCTTATATATTATAGTTTAAGTGTTGGAATTATCGTAGGTATTTAGAGTATAAGTCTATATATTTTCTGTTTTATTGAAGTAACTTTGAAAGTTCAATTAATTAAAAAACTTTCTTTCAACTTGCTGCAAATTTTATATTTTGGTTAAATTTTTACTCAAATGTGATGAACACAATACAGATACTTATCTAAACATATAGACATATGTTTAGTATTATATGCATATAAAGAGATCCTAATTTTTATTAAGTGTTGTTAATCAGGCTCAAAGTTTGAACAAAAGTATGGGATTTGTATTAGTCATTGAGTGGGTTCAATTCGCAAGCATTTATAATTTACATGCCAAGGGCAATGGACAGTACTAAAACTTTCATTTAATGCTTTTTGTTACACACCACTATTTAATCCGATATTTCCAAAGACCATATTAGCTTACCATGTGTGATATAAGATTAAATATATACTAAAATGTCAAAACTTAAAGTTGACTTGGGTGTGTGTGTGGCTCCTTTTCTAAAGGGATATTATGGGTAATAATTACATTACAATTACATACAGTTGTTGTTACACCTCAATAAAATTTTGAACCAATTTGCACGACTTTCTCTTTTTTTCTTTCAGTTCCAGCTGTTGGGTAATTTTTTCATATTGCCACCAATATATATTTCATACTAAAAATACTCCAATATATATAAAGCAACAACCAACACATCCAACAATGTCAAGAGAAGATCCAATTAAGGCAGAGAAAGATTTCTCAGCAACATTAGATGAACAATTTCCTCTTATCGAAAAGCTCCCAGATTATAAACAAGCACTTGACAAATATTTAGTCCTTGAAAAACAAACCCGTCAATCATCAGATTTAGCATCTTCCAAAAGAGTTCTTTCTAGAATTGTATCTACTCTTATTGACAATGAGGATTGGGAGTATTTGAACGAATTAATTACCATTTTGTCAAAGAAACATGGACAATTGAAGTCTTGTATTCAAGATTTCATATCGCAAATTATTGATAATTTGGATAAATTGAATGAAAGTCACAAGAAGGAATTGGATATGAAGATCAAGATTATTGAGACTATTAGAACGGTCACCGACAAGAAGATTTTTGTTGAAGTTGAACGAGCTGTTGTCAGTAGGAAATTGGCTGAAATTTATTTGGAAAAGTTTGATGATTTAGATAAAGCAGTAGATATCTTGTGTGATTTACAAGTTGAAACATATTCTTTAATGCCCTTTAGTGATAAGATTGAATATATCTTACAACAAATCAAATTGACATTACAAAAGGGTGATTTTAATCAAGCTAGAATATTGAGTAGAAAGATTTTATTGAAATCTTTAAAGAATTTTGATAAAGCTGATGAATTCAAATCAATTTATTTGAAGTATTTAATTGAAATTAATATCTTTGACTATGATTATGTTTCAATTGTCAAGAATTTATTGTTATTGATTGATATCCCATTGATTAAAGATACAACAACTGATGAATACAAGAAATATTTGGTTGAAATCATTTATTATATCATTTTATCACCTTATGATCCTCATCAAAATGATTTAATCAACAAAATTAAACAAAACCCAATTTTTTCAAAGAATGTCGATTCCAAGATCTTTAAATTGTTAGATATTTTTACTACTAATGAATTAATTCATTGGTCTAATATTGAATCAATTTATAAAAGTTATTTTGAACAATCAACAATCTTTAAAAATGAAACCAATTTTAAGAATTTACAAAAAAGAATTATTGAACATAATCTAAGAATCATTAATAAGTTTTATCAATTTATAAAGTTGGACAGATTAGCTTATCTTTTACAACTATCTCTAGATGAATCAGAACAATATGTTAGTGAATTAGTTAATAAAGGGATGATTTCTGCAAAGATTAATCGCCCACAAGGTATAATTAAATTTGACAAGACAAAGACAGAAGGAAGTAGCAACAGCAATGCTGCTTCTTCTTCTTCTTCTCAATCGGCTGATCATAATATTAATGTGTTGTTAAATGATTGGTGTTATGATATTGATAAATTATTGGAAGAAGTTGACAGTATTGGTCATTTAATTAACAAGGAAGAAATGATGCATGGTATTAAACAGAAAGTGAAGTAAACCTAAAAATTGTATATTATTCATATAATATAAAAGTACATAACAGTTTAATGATCATTATTACTCTTCTCGATCGATTTAAGAATTTTTCAAATCAAATAGAGGAGATATATTCTTTATTTAACAAGAGTTAGAAAATTAATAAAAAAAATAAGAATTTATAGTCAAACAAGATTCTACAGATAGATTCTTCTTTTCAATTAAGTTTAACATAATTCCCAGGAAATGCACCAGTTTGACCATTATATCTCCCAGTCCACCATCCATTAGCATCCTGAGTTCTCTCTACAATTTCAATAATCGCGCCCGCAGGGAACGTTAAATCACCCTGAGCTTGCGCAGTATAATCATACAATGCCGTACAAGTGGCGGCGGCGGCACTAGGAGGAGCGCTAATTGGAGTGGCTGGCATTCCAACAGGAACTGCAGATGCTGCTCCATAACTTGGTGGGGGTGCACCAAAGGCAGTAGCAGCAGATGCAACGGGAGATGCATATGAACTGGCTGTGGTTGTTGTAGTTGATGGCGATGCTTGTTGACCATATCCTCCATATACTGGAGCTTGATAACCTGGACCATTTGGGTCTTTGTAATCGGTGGTGCCATACTGTTGTTGACCGTATTGGCCAGGACTATAGGCTGGTAATTGTGCCGGGGAACCTGATGTTGGACTGGTGACTGGGGTGCTACCACCAGTCATCATTTGATGACGTCTCTTGGTTGCTTCTAATTTTGCCTTTGCATGCCCAATTTTGAAATGAGTGATACCAAGTGCATCTGCTTGTTCTTCGACATTTCCCTTTTTGAAGTTGTAAGCTTCGACAATATCGGTAGTTAAATCAAAATATGGAATTTTCAACTCTTCCATACGATTATATAATGTATAAAAGATGTTCAATTGCATATAATACAAACTTACAAAAAGGGGTCTAATGAAATCAGTTTGCATTTGAAATAAGATTGGCAATTCATTTTTCAACATTTCATTATAATAATCATATTCTTGTTGAGCGATTTGAACTTCAGCTTCAGCAGAATACATCTTTTCTTCATCCTTTGCCGTTCTTTCCTTTTTCTCTTCATATTTCTTATGATTTCTTCTATGACGATCTAAATCCAATTGTTTATGTTCTCTTTTGGTTGCCATTTTTCTAATATAACCAATGATTTTTAATAATTCTTGAGCAGGTTCTACAATTCTCTTTTCTATAAGTTCTAAATCTGGTTTCAAAGAATCTTTAAGTTCTTTAACAACTTCTCGATACTGTTCAGCTGCCTTAATACCTTCGGGATTATCTTCAGGTACGGTAGATGTAGGATCAGACAATCTACCACTAATAGGTTTATAGATTTCTTCAAATGCCTTGGAGAAATCAATTTGAAAATCTAACATCCCATTAACTGCATTAAAGTATTTTTTTGATTCTTCACTCAATTTCTTAGTTTCAACTTCAATTTCCTTGAATCTTCTTTCAGCATCTTCATAGACAGCATCAACTGTGATATCACCCATATTCATCTTTTGACGAAACGTTTGAGGAGCTCTGATAATTGATTTCTTAACTCCCTTGAATGACATTGTTGTTTATAAAGTTGGAGTAATAAAGATTTACAAAATAAATAAATAAATAGGTCAATTGATGATGAATTGAGCGTGTATTAGGGGGTTGTTACTTTGTAGAGTGTGTGTGTTTGTGTTTGCTTACAGAACCAAAAAGGATGATGGATTAACTTGAAAGCAATGGCCCCCCTTTTGGTGTGTAAAGCAAGGGAAAACCACATGAAATTCTGAACCATTCAGAAGTTAAAAGTTTCCTTTTTAAGAGTCACCACCAGTGGCAATTGCGGGTCGTGTTAATAAAACCAATTTGGTCACGCACCCGAAAAAAGATTTTTCTGAGATCACAATCACATCATTCAATTCAGATTTTTTTGATTTGCAGCTTTTTCTTAATTAAAATATCAAAAGTGACAAACCACAGCGGTTAACTACAAACACACACGTTAATCAATCAATCAATCATGTTAACTAAACAAAGAACCAAGTTAGTGTTGTATTCAAGAGATATAGGCAACAGAATTATCAATTTTATATCCATTTTCTTTATTCCAATTGCTACGTTACAAACTATTTTTAATTGGATAAAAACTTTTGCAACCACACCAATAAGATCCAACTTTCAACAACAACAACAATCGAATGATCCAACACAAGTAGAAATTGAGATTGATACAACTTGTATTCGCTGTAAGGGCAGACAATTACTCCACTTGATAAATCGTGATATTAAAACAATTCCAGATAGAGCAGTGTATTTAGTTGATAGATATCTTATTCATTCTCCAATCTGTTTGTTAAATAAAATTGGTTACCAAAAGGTGGAATATGTTCGTAATGGTATCTATCTTAGCAATAGAGAAGGTTATAATGATTATCTAATTCGTAAAGAAATATTAGGAAGCAATGATAATATTGTTGAAAATGATATACCTTCAAATTCAGCTCCCTCTAGTGAACAACCACCAGACAGTTTAAGTCTCGACAATGATAATCAAAGAGAAGAAAGTGAAGTAACATCTGCACAAGAGCTGCCGCCCAAAACAACTCAGAGTCAAGACCCCTTATCCAATCCCTCCAGTAAATCTAAATTTTCTTTCCTGATCCCGGCCAACAGCAAAAAAGTTGTACTTAAATTTAAAGGAAACAGAAGCAAACATTTCCAAACAGTGACAAGTTCAATATCTCCTGATGATACTGAATACATATCCAATGTCTCAAGTGCAATTAGAAAAGTTTTTCCCGTAGAAAATTACGATGATGGATCGTTAGCTCCAATCATCTTACGGTTAGCATGGCATTGCTGTGCAACTTACAATAAACATACCGGTTTAGGCGGATCCAATGGTGCCACTATGAGGTTCGTTCCTGAAATCACCGATGAAGGAAATACTGGTTTAGAAATAGCACGAAGTGCATTGGAACCAATTAAACAACAATACCCCAAAATATCTTATTCCGATTTATGGACTTTAGCTGGTAAATTAGCAATTGAAGAAATGGGAGGTCCAACTACAATACAATGGCAAGCTGGTAGAATTGATTGTAGAGATGCAGAATTTGTACCTCCCAGTGGCACTTTGCCATTTGCTGACAAAGATGCCAGTCATATAAGAACTACTTTTGAAAGGATGGGAATGAATGATCGTGAAACCGTTGCTCTTTTAGGCGCACATGGAATGGGCCGTTGTCATAAGCGATTCAGCGGTTGGGAAGGAAAATGGACTCAACATCCCATTACGTTTTCCAATGAGTTTTATATTGTACTATTGAATGAAAAATGGATATTGGATACGGTACCTGAAACTGGAAGAAAGCAATTTTATAACGAAGATCGATCATTAATTATGTTAAATACAGATTTGGAATTGTTAAATGATGAAACCTATTTCTATTGGGTGAAAAAATATGCTGAGGATCAGGAGTTATATTTCCGGGATTTTTCCGAGTCATTTAGCAAATTGTTAGAATTGGGAATTGACCGGGATGGAAATGGGAGGGTACTTCCCAAGAAAACCTACTAAAAAGTAATACTCGGAAATGTTTACTGCCGTAGCATGCCTCATACTTTATTTCATTACTATGTACTACAACGGAGTTGCAATGGCAATGATTAGATATGAAATCAGATGAAAATTGCAACCAGGTTTAAAAATTGAAACGGTCGAGATCAATTTTTTTTAAAGGCTGCGGCTTCACCGTTTTTACCTATTTCAAACTGATTTTTTGCAACTGACTTTGTTTTGTTCCTATGACAATAAAAAAGAAATTCAAAGTGGGAAAAATTAATTTCCTGCTGATAATGGGAAAAAAATCAGACAATAAATTTATTCCGAAGTCCCTGATCTTTTTTTTTTTGAGTTGATTTGTAATCTAGAAGTGAAAAAGTTCCATCGTTCTCCAATAACACAAACAGACACACCATGGTTGTCGGGTTACCTAATATTGAAGACTTTGATGTGTTTCCAACCTCAGGGTTTTTACCAGACAAGTTACCATTAGTGAGATTACCACAGGAATATTATAAACCTTGGGAAGATATAGTCAATAATCTTCCTTCACTTATTTTAACCAGAAGAATTCGATCAGTTATTGATAGGAAACTTCCAGTATTGGATACATCACATCTTAATAATGAAGCGGAATATAGAAGAGCCTATCAAATATTAGGATTCTTAGGTCATGCATACATTTGGGGAACTGATGAACCAACTAATAAACTTCCAGAACAAATCGCAGCTCCTTGGATTAAAGTTTCAGAATATCTTAGATTACCGCCAATAGCCACATATGCCGGATTATGTCTTTGGAACTTTAAACAAATAATTCCAACTTCCGAAGGAGAAGATATATGGGATTTAGATAATTTAACCACTATAAATACATTCACCGGGTCAATAGATGAAAGTTGGTTTTACTTGGTTAGTGTTTATTTCGAACATAAAGGTGCTCTTGCTATTACTACAGGTTTAGAAGCTATTAAATGTGCTTATAATAACGATATCACTAAATTAATTGCCAATTTACAACAATTAGCTGAAGCTATAGATGTTTTAGGTTCAGTTTTGATGAAGATGGAAGAAATGTGTGATCCACACGTATTTTATTTTAGAATCAGACCATATTTGGCTGGATGGAAGAATATGGCGGATGTTGGGTTGGATAAAGATGGTGTCATGTATGGGAATGAATCCAAACCAAGGTCATATCCAGGCGGGTCAAATGCTCAAAGTTCCTTAATTCAATTTTTAGATATTTTATTGGGAGTTAAACACTATTCCACTGGTGAAAGACCATTACCGTTCCAAAATAACAAGACTAATAGTAATGCTGCTCCTGAAAATAGTTTTATGAATGAGATGAGAAAATATATGCCAGGACGTCATCAAGATTTCTTGAATAAACTTCAACAAGTCACTAATATTCATGAGTTTGTATTAAGTCATGGAGACTCACACCCTGACTTGGTGTTAAGTTATGATGCATGTTTAGCTATGTTAAAGCTGTTTAGAGATAAACATATCCAAATTGTAACCAGATATGTTGTTTTACAAGCTAAGAAGACCAATAAATTAGGATCTTCAACTACGTTAAGATCAGGATTAGCTAGACATAAGAAGAATGGAGGAGAAGAAAAGGGTACTGGTGGAACTTCATTATTGCCGTTTTTGAAGCAATGTAGAGATGAAACTGGTGACCCGGCTGCTGGTAGTTGGGGTAAACGAATTCTTAGTGATGGGGTAATGAGATTGAAATACTCCAAACCAAATGCCATTAATGAAGATTAGATAAATGAGTCATGAAATGGGGTTTTTTGTTTACAAAGTTAGAATAGAATAGAATAGTATAGTATAGTATAGTATAGTTCTTTGTATATTAACCATAAATGTTTTTGTTTGGAAAAGGTTTTTCATTAATTGAGTCAGAGTGGTGCAAGAAAGGAAAATTTTTTTTTTTTTCACTGATATGTAGGGGATTTCAAAAATTTATTTAAACCCTTTTGAATAATCTTCAAAATTTGATGATTCGAAGGTTATTATCGACAAAAATAATTTATAGAACCATGTCAACCATTGCATCAGATACTCCAGTTAACACCAGCACCGCTGCTGCTGCTACTGCTTCATCCGCCACCAATGCAGCACCATCTGCAAACAAACAATCCAAAAAGAGTAAGAAATCCAAAGCTCAATCCGACTTTTTATTGAAAACTCCAAAAGGTACCAAAGATTGGGCTGACAAAGATATGGTAATCCGTGAATCTATCTTCCAAACTCTTTCTACCCTTTTTAAAAAGCATGGTGGTGTAACTATTGATACACCTGTATTTGAACTTCGTGAAATTTTGACTGGGAAATATGGAGAAGATTCAAAATTGATTTATAATTTAGAAGATCAAGGTGGAGAATTGACTAGTTTGAGATATGATTTAACTGTTCCCTTTGCTAGATTTGTGGCGTGTAATAATATTAGTAGTATTAAAAGATATCATATTGCTAAAGTTTATAGAAGAGATCAACCTGCTATGACAAAGGGTAGAATGAGAGAATTTTATCAATGTGATTTTGATGTTGCTGGGAATTATGATTTAATGGTCCCTGATTCTGAAATTCTTAATATTTTATGTGAAGGGTTAGTTGGATTAGGTATTACTGATTTTAAAGTAAAATTAAATCATCGTAAGATTTTAGATGGGATTTTTGAAGCTTGTGGGGTAAAGGCTGAAGATGTAAGAAAAGTTTCTTCTGCTGTTGATAAATTGGATAAATTACCTTGGGAAGCAGTTAAGCGTGAAATGGTCGTTGAAAAGGGACAACCTGAAGAAGTTGCTGATAAAATTGGTGAATTTGTTAAATATAATGGTACAATTCGTGAAGTATTGACAATTTTGAAACAAAGTGAAATTTTACTTGCCAATGCATCTGCTAAACAAGGGATGGAAGAAATGGAAATTTTAGCTGATTATGTTGATGCATTTGAAATTGGTCAATTTATTAGTTTTGATTTATCATTGGCTAGAGGATTAGATTATTATACTGGATTAATTTATGAAGCAGTCACTGCTGCTTCTGCTCCACCTGAAAATGCCAATGAAATTAAACAAAAGATCGTTACCGATAAGAAGAAAGATTCCAAAGAAGTTGAAATTGAAGATGCTTCTGAATATGTTGGTGTTGGTTCTATTGCCGCTGGTGGTCGTTATGATGGATTAGTTGGTATGTTTTCCAACGGGAAGTCTATTCCTTGTGTTGGTATTTCATTTGGTGTTGAAAGATTATTTTCTATTATTAAGGCTAGAGCTGCTAAGGAATTGGAAAAAATCAGTGCCAATCATACTGATGTTTATGTAATGGCATTTGGAGGTGGTGAAGGTTGGAATGGGTTCTTAAAGGAAAGAATGCAAGTTACTAATCAATTATGGAAAGCTGGTATTAATACTGAATATTTATACAAGACTAAGGCCAATATTCGTAAACAATTTGATGCTGCTGAAAAGGCAGGTGCTAAAGTTGCTGTAATTCTTGGAAAGGAAGAATATCCAGCTGGTGAATTAAGAATTAAAGTTTTGGGTCAAGGAGCTGAAAGTGATGAAGGTGAATTAGTTAAGGTTGAAGATCTTGTTGCTGCTGTTAAGAATAAACTTGATGGATTCCATGAAGATGGAATTGATGATATTACTCGTATTATAAAAAATCTTTAGAATATATAATTACATACATGTCAATAATCCATCAAAACAAAAACTGTCATTCTAAATTATATACATATATAGTAAATCTCTAATTTTCATCTAATCTATCAATCATTTGACCATCCTTTTCCTTTCCTTCACGCTTTACTCTATTCCATAAAGTATTAACATCATTGAAAATAAACCACCAAATAACCCCACACCATGAATTGACTTGTGGTAAGGGGTCATAAAATTCAGCAGCAATTTTTCGTAATTGAGGTAATTTTGTCCATGCAATATAAGGGAAATCATGATGTTCATTATGATAACCAACATTCCAAGTTACTAAATTAAGTATACCATAATAAGAATAAGTTTCTGCAGGTAATGAATCCTTTTTTGAAATATTATTAGTTCCTTTAATTTTTGTATATCTTGCAACATTATTTTCATTTAAAACATAATGTTCAGCAATAAAATGTCCAGCACATGGATGTAACGATCCAGCCAAAAATGAACTCATAATGAAATAACCAAATGCTTTCCAACCAAAATATTTAACCATGATAAAATCAATTGCAATTTGCCAAATAATGTTTAATAAATGAATATAAGTGAATTTAATTTGAGTTATAAACATTGGTCTAAGGGCATAGAAAAAGATTTGAAAAGTTGCAAAGAATACTTTTCCTAATATTGATGAAAGGAAAATTGCTTCAAATTTGGTTGGTAAATCAGTATCTAAATACGAATCACCCAAGAACTTATGATGTAATTGATGATAAGGTTGAAATGAAGCTGAATATGGAATTCCAATTGGGATATTTGCAAATATAGCAAATAATTTATTATGTAAAGGTTTCCTGAATAATAGATTATGGGATAATTCATGAATAGCTAAGAATATAGCTTGATTAGAAGTTGCACCAATTATATAAGCTAACCCCATAAATTTCCAACTCAAGACAGGTGTATTTCTTAAATAGTAAGCTATACTACATTGTAAAGCAACAATAGCCATTACATACCATTTAGTTTTTGGTTCATAACCAGTTAATTTTCGAACTTCAGGGTATTTAGCTAAGATCTGTTTTCTTCTTGAAACATGAGGTTCTGGAGATTCTGTCCAATAGAATTCATTTAAAACTTCTATTGGAGCATCAGATGGTGGTGTAACCAATGTGAAGGTTTCTGGATGGTTGCGGTGTTTGATACTTGCGTCCATATTTTTGTATATATATATATCTCCAATATATCCTAAGTTGTAATACAATAGGGAAGGTCGTGCAATGTTGTTTTCAAAACAAGGTATGTATATATGTATATATATATAAATAGTATATATATAGTGAAAGTATTGCGTGTTTTCTTACTTTCTTATGTATGTTAAAACCACCACGTGAGTTGAAAAATTTGAAAAAAAGAGTGAAAAAATAAAAACTAATAATAAGACATTTGGGTGCAAGCAAGCAATAAACTAATTAATTAATGTACAAATGGTGATGGAATATGGACATACCGTGTAATGGAAACAACAGTAGTCGCACCAGTAACTGACACTGAAACTAAATTACAATTTAATAAAATCAAGCAACTTGTATATATTATATATTATATATATAATTGATTGGTTGGGTGGTTGTAAATGGAAAACACGTGAGAAAAATTTCTTTTCTTCATTCCAAAGATTTCCTGCATATAGGAATCAGGTAGTGTATCAATCAGTTTTAAAATTATTAAAGGATTATTATGTAATTTATATATATATACATCTAGCCTGTTTGATTTACATAATTGTTATTATGATTATTATGATCCTGTGTACTATTAGGTGTATGACTATTAGGTTGCACAAACGTAAAATGACCACTTGCACTACCACCACCCATAGGAAGTTGTTGTATTACTCCCCCTGGTAATTGGTGTGGTAGTGGTGGTAATTGTTGATATTGTTGTTGATATTGTTGATATTGAATCGAAGGATATGGTTGCACTTGGACTTGTGGCGGATTCATATTATACTGTTGGTGCGCTTGTTCTTGAGTAAAGAAATTTGGATAATTACTTGGTGGAAATCCACTTACCGGTGCAACAGGTTGCGAATGAAACAATGGTGGTGGTGGTGGTGGTGGTGGTGGGGGTGGTGGCTGCACTTGCTGCACTTGCTGGTTAAATACTGTAGAAGGAATACCACTATGTATGAACCCAAGTTGTGGTTGTGGTTGTGGTTGCGGTTGTGGTTGCTGAGCAATGGATGTTTCATATTGCTTCCAAATATTCGTATTACCCATTACTATACCACCACCACTCGTTGTGGGCTTGGTGGTGGCGGTGGTTGTTGTAGTATCTGGTGGTGATATCCTAATTTCGTCATTATCTTCTTTTTGAATATCCTTATTCAGATCAACATCATCATCTTCCACTAATGAATCTACCATTTCTTGAAAATCTTTCTGAGAATCAACTGGGATGGATTGAGAAGAATTAGTATTGACCTCAATAATTTCTATTCCATCTAGCATTGGTGTAGTCTTAGTGGCTGCAGGTGTAGTTGTGTTGGTTCCAAAATTAAGTTCATTAGTATGACGAGCAATAAGGGATTCAATCTCCTCTAAAGATGTAGGTACCGTTATAGGGGACAGTTTGGGCGAAATTCGACCACCACCACGCGATTCTTCTATGTGTGATTGCGATGTTGTATCCTTTGCTTCTGGCTTGTTTTTTTTACTCTCCTTGGATCTCCCTTTCTTTTTGTCTTTCTTGACCTTGTTAACTCCTCTACTTGTTGTCACATCCTCCTGGTCATTCTCCCCATCATTTATTGTTTTGAGAACGTCCGAATTATTCTGTTTTTCCTTTATTGGTGGTTCATTGTTGATGAACACTTTCTCAATTGACTTCCTCTTCTTGTTCTTTTGTCTTTCTTTAATCAGAAATCTAAATTTATTCACATCAAAACTAGATTCAAAACTAGTCGAGGCTTCTAATAATCGTTTACCCAATACTAAAATAGCTTGAATTCGTAATTTGTTTTCATTAGATTCAACACATGTTTTAATTAAATTAGTTCTCCTCTTTGGAAATTGAGCAATTTTATTGACAAGTCTATCTTCTTCCTGTTGATTCAAAAATTTGGGGATTGATGTATCATCCTTAATCAAATCAGAATAATCACCAACTAAAAAGTTTATATTATTTATCATAAATAATTTATCATCTTTAAAATCTTTAAATTGAAATTTAATTAACAGAAAATCACGAAACTGAACATCTTCCCAAAAATAATAATTTCGTTCAGGACGATGGATAATTTCAATATTCTCTTCACCAAGGGTGGTCGCTTGTTGATATTCAATCAATTTGTTTAATAATGATGTCATCAGTTGCATTGCCTTCTTGCGTGATTCAAACATTAAATACATATCTTTATTTTCTCTCAACCAATTCAATATAAATCTTAAACATATGCAAACATTGGCCAACTTCAAATCAGAATAATTATTAGATTTAAAACAATCTAAAAGTTGTTCCAAAAATCGGAAAGTAAACTTCATCATCTTATTTTGTAATTCTCCTTCTTCATCATCGTCATCATTATGAAGATGATGATGTTGTCGTTGTTGTTTTAACAACTTACAAAATGAAATCAAAATAACAATTTGTTTCAATATAAAATTAACATCATCACTTTGTTCATCATTAATTAAATTCAAAAAATTATTTTTCAATAATTTAAAAAATTCAGTTTCAATTTTGGAAAATGCTAATTTCTTAACTAAATTAGGACCATTCTTATATTGTTTAGGCATATAAAAATATCCAATTAAACAAATTAAATAAATATTCAATTCATCTTGATAGGTAAATTTTCTTTCTGGATTTGCATGTGCACAATCAACCAATGCAGTCAAAAACCATTGTTTACTTAAAATGGTATTCAAATTATTTAAGCCTAATTTATATTCAGGCAACCTGGTAAATATTGATCTAAGAAACCAATAAATACAATTAAATTTATCTTCAGTCAAATTATAAATCATACCAATATGATTATATGGCTCATTTAATGCCGGTAATAATAATATAGCAAATTTATAATATTGAATAGATTTGGAATATTTGGGGAAAAATTCTTGATTTCGTTCTTTATCTGACATTGATCTAAACTTGAAAAAAACTTTATTGGAAATAGATGGATTAACATAGGATGTTTCAATAAATGATTGATGTCGACAGATATCACCAAGTGATAAACAACATTTATGAATTAAATACAAGACATTTGCTTGGAAATTATTATTATTACATTCGATTGCTGTTGTACTAGTTGTTGTTGTCGTTGAAAATTGAAAATATTGTAGAAATTGGCTCGGTATAAATGAATTCTTATATCTTACAGTAAAATATTTAAGTAAAGTTGAATAAAATTGAAATATTTGTTTTGAAAATTTCATAAAATTATCATTTACTCTTCTAATTTCAACTGGTTTCACTTTAAATTGGTTAGTAGTACCAATTTTTTGACATTGCTTAAATTCTTCATTAATTGAATGAAATATTGCATGATGTTGATGTTGAAAATACTTGATAATTGGATAATGAAATTCATTCCAAAGCATCTCAAGATATTTCATAGTATTAAACTCGGGATCAGTAGCAGCAGCAGTAGCAGTAGCAGGAACTTGTTCTTCAATTTGTTTATAATAATCCGTTAAGTCATTAACTATCCAACTTTGAAATTTGGATTGTAAAACATTATTAAATCCAATTAACAAGTGTTGATCTGTAAATTTCTTTGCAAGAAATTCATTCAATTGTACTTTATATCTCTGTATCTCATTTGATTGTAGCATTGTTGGATGTGTGCGTGTGTGTTTTGTTGTTATGCTGCTAGTTATTGATTGATGTTTGGTGTTCTCTTGTGTAAATTAGTTATTCTTTTCTTTTCTTTGACTGGTCAACAATATCTAACTCATAACTGGTGAAAAATCTATGCAGAAAAAAAAATGTGTATTGGGAAATTCAAGGAAGATAATTGATAGTAAGCTTTTATTATCAAAGCATCAATATTTTTCTTCTTTCTTTCTTCTTTACCTAGTTAAAGTGTTATATATATACACACACAATATCTTCTATAACTATAACTTTGAGTATTCTTCTTGGGTTGTTGTAAGACAAAAAAAACTTTTTCTTCTTGTTTCTTCCATCAACAAATGGGGTGTGCATATAAGATCTAGAGTTAACACCACCAACTTTATCTATTATAACTATAACCACCAAGTGAGTGAGTTATATAAACTTTTTACTGAAAGCAAAAAAACCAAGGTTTAACTGGTAAAGCTAACTGTAAAATGCTTCATAATACAGTTGGAGATAATCTTACATGAAAAAAAAGCATTTTGTAGAGCGGCTCTGAATTTTGTATAGCCCAATGATTTTTCACTGAGAATTAGTTCTGGGTAGCTATTATACTGAACAAAGTGGAGTTTACCTTTCAACACCAACAATCAGGGTTTTTGAAGCGTATTTTCGAGCCGTATTACAAAGTTAACAGGAGTTTCCTGATTTCAATTGTATATATTCTTCATATATTTATATAATATTCGGTTAATCTTACTTCAACCAAATCCTAGATAATAGGAATTTATGTTATTAAAGATAATTACTCAAAACAAGAACGCCTACCCTTGAAGTTTAGAAGTTGATGGTAGAAATTGGATCTGAATTCTAAGTAGCATTGAATATTTACAACTCCAAAATTTGGGATAAAATGACAAAGAGTAAACTTGCTTATTGGTTTCACCATCAATCAAGTGTGTGTGTTTATAAGAAAAGGCTACTACATTTAAAAACGATAATACTAATTATCCATTGGCATTACTTATATTTCGAATATGCAAAAGAAACAAAAATTATTAATACGTGATCAAAGAAACTTCTAAACAGAAAAGTTTGAAATAATAATAATAGTACACCACAACGGAAAGGAGTATCCCACCCCCACCATGTCGGAGGCAAGTCATCTCAAACGGAAAATACAAAAATAAGCAACGTTGCTATATTAATCATTAAAATAGGGGAGAATTCTACTTCTACTTCTACTTTCTCCACTTCTTGGTCATCATCATTCCCAGTAAAGACTCTTTTTGATTATCAACTTGAACGCTAGGTTGATTTTGTGGTGCATAAGCTTGTTCTTGTCCCTGTCTTACAGGTTGTTGAATTTGATCAGGAATATCGGAATCTATCTCAAATGTTGCAGTATAATAGATAACTGTAGTTCGAATCATTTCTTCATCATTCCTTTGATCATCATATTGGGTATAAACTGTAGTTACAAGATAGGTAGTTACAGCATAAGCAATTATAGTATATGTGGTGGTAACAACAAAGTTTTCGGTATTAGTATCAATATCGTTGTTTTCAGAACAATTGCAGTTGGTGTTGAACTCTTGTTGGAACCATTACATGATTTTTAGTATCTCTTCCCCTGATTGGAATGAATTTGAGATCAGTTTGAAATCTTTTACTAATTTGCTGGTTCTTCCACTGATTAGAATGAAACTGTGTCAGTTGCACTTGATACTTCAGATTGGTATTCTTCTGCTTGATTGTCCACATTGGATCGTTGAAGAAGGACCATCAATCACAGCCTAGTTGGAGCAATTGTGAAATATAAGCTTTTGGAAATCCTTGTGTCATAAGATGATGCTGGACATTCAACCTTAACATATATTAGATAACCAGCTCCTAGATAAATCTGTGGTACTTGTGCGTTATTTCCGAAATAAAGAACTCCTCATTTGATGCTACAAACTCTAGTGGCTTCTTCTTTATTCGAAACCACCCTCATTATACCGTTTTCAATTTGTTACGTATTTCTTTTCATCAAAGACTAGATAAGTTTCCCGAATGCAAAACAAGATGATGTCACCATCTTGAACTGCAATATGAGTTCTGTTAAAAGTTAAATAGAATTCTTTATTTTCCGTGTTAGTCATATTTTTTAATGCCAAATCATACACCAGTTTTCCTATTGTCCTGGAGGGAGAAGCCACTGCAACTTCTGAGCTGGTTTGGTCACTGTCTAATGGAGGTGATGCAATAACCAGTTGCTGAGCATTTACAATTTCCTCGTGTTTCAAATAGGTGTTAGAAGCTTCTACTACATTGGTTGCAGTCAAAGATTTACTCTTTGATGATTCTTGAGATTATTGAGCTGGTGATTGTTGAGATTCACTCTTTTATAATTCTTTAGCAGTTTATATTTTGCCCTTCTCCTTTACTTTCACGTTGAGAAAATCTTCTCCTTCAACTTCGTCTGTGTCACAATCTGTTCCTTCGCATTTGTCTTCTCCATATATTTTCTCCGGATTTTTCTGTAGATCCTCTTCTTTTTCATTCGCGTGAAGTATAGTGGCGAAATCATCTGGAGTATCCATGACCATAAAACTAGTAATTTTTATGCAATTACTATCAGAAGTTTCAGGGTCCTCCCAATATCCGATTTTGTATTCAAATGTGTTATAATATTCTGTAGGACCTGTGAAAAATTGCTTACTTTCTTAACTTCAATTTTAAAAAACAAGCCATCTGGTTTATCATCGTTAGGATATCCCTTGAGGTATTTATCACACGGCTGAACACCGAAGATTAAATTACGAAATACTAATGCTTGCTTACGTTCATCGTATTCTAAATCAATTGAATCCTCTTTGTTTTCCACGGGTATTAGGTAGTAGCTTTGTTTGTGTTGCGACAAACATACTATCATATGTGGAATTTTTTGAAGAAAGAATACAAGAATACAAAACAAAGTTTAATTGTGCTGGAAGTTCACTTTCTTTTATGTTGAGCTGAAATGCTTGGTAAATTTTTTATTATTAAAGCGACCGACACATCATACAAAAAGTCATGTAAATCTCATGATGGACCTATTTTCTTTGTTGTGTTTTCTATATATAGATTCAGTATATCTTGCACATGTACAAAATGTTTTGGATATTGCTGCAAATTATTTTTTCATTTATTTTTATTTTTTTTTATATTTTTTTGTGTCTTGGCGTGGCAAAACCATGTTAAAAATCACATCATACAATAAGAATAAAAAATATTTTTATTATCTATATAGGTGTAAGTTTATAACCACTTTTACCTTAGCAAACCAAATTAGGAAATACCACAGATAAAGGTTAATATTCTTCTTTTTTATTATTAATGGATTACTTATCAATTAATTTTCTTATTCCTTTCCATTCCAACTTGGGTAATGTAGAATTTAATTTATTATGTTCCATTCTTTCAAAAGCCTCGTCAAGGAGGTTCATTAACATCAAACATGCATCAGGGAATGTTAGTTAACTATCTTGGCAAAGTGTATTTCCTTCAGATTATTGTGGTAGAAAATTTCAACATTTCAATTATAAGGATATAATTAATACTACCATTTTGGTTAATTTTTTATAACCGATCTAGTCGTAATTATCATGTTCATATTTGGAATTATCAGAAAATCTGCAAGGAATCCTTGCGTTTCTGAAATTAGTCATATTTAGTTATTTTCCAAAACTTTAATCAACGAGATCAGGTTTTGTTTTTTTACAAGTCAGGAAATTGATAAAAGTTAATAGAGTGACTTTTCAATGGGATCAGATTGAAGTTGTCAGTGTGTAATGGTTTCATCTCGCCTCTGGAATTAATCAAATTGACTTAAATAGTTTGGAAATGAAATTGATTGGACACCGAAATAGGAAATTGCACCCCACCATGAATTTTTTCTAGCTTGGCAACTTTTTTCTAATAGTATGTTAATTACTATATATCAATCAAAACTCAACAGAGAGACAATATCACAATTTTGCTAAGTAATAATCAATATGAATGAGGCATCGTGGTAATCTAATTATTTTTCTTGGATATGACTGGAAAATCAAAGACATTTCAATTCTACCTAATCGCAGAAAACGCTTAATGGGTTCTAAGAATACTTTTCATAAATGTTAAACTTGTTAATGTGGTTAAAGAGGCCAGATTGTTAATGTAACTTACTGAAAATGTATTCAAAAAGTGAAAGTGATATATTAGAATATGAATGGATGACGACTGCAAAGTTTAACAACTCCAGCGAAGAGTTCTTTCCTAGATGATGTTTTTTTTTCAATTTGACTATATAGAAATGATATGTGTCTTGTTGCTTTAAACTCCTCCTCTGATGTCTAGTCTACTACGTGATGGGATGGGGCAGGGGGTTGGTGGTGGTGGAAAAGCAATAGTAAATAGTAATTGGATAATTGTTGTGTTTTATTTTTCAACAACAATAAGGAAAAATTGGCAGCAAAAAAAAAGCCTTCAGTGTCACCCACCAAACAACGGAGGGTTTTACAACACCACATCCCCATGTCAGCTTAAAATTAGGCCAATAGCTGTATTGCATTCTTTCTTTCTTTTTCTTACTACTCTCAATCACATACATACCAAGCTCTAGGACAAAATAAAAAAAAACTATGGATAATCATCTAGTAAATGTAAGTAATACTTGAAATTATTGTCTCCTAATTTCCTAAACCATACTAACTTTCCATAAAAGTCGTTAAATCAAATCAACTTAACAATTGAACAGCTGGAGTCAACCAAATCTAGTCTAAAAAACAATTCAACTTCACCAAATCTTTCAAAGACAAATAACCAACCAAGCTCCTTATTGTCGGAAAATTTGATTGGGTCAAATAGCCAAGACTATTCCAACAATCCACTGGTCAGCTTTTGGCAATCAAATAATACTACTTCCCCTAGTTTTGCCAACACTAACTCTCTAGCATTTACAAATTATTCCACTATTGGCCAACAATCTTATAATCCAACACCAAATAATAAGCTTGTCAACCAATTTCTGCCATCATCATTTAGAGGAGAATCAGAACAATCTAATCATGCTCCACTTACGAGTAACAGCAACGTTAGTATGATTACAACAAATTCTTCGGGAACAACAACTACAACCAGTAATTCTTCAGCCGGCAAATACAACAAACAGAATTCGTCCTCTTCTTCTTTGATGAACATTAACGCTCCTAGTTATGTTCCCAGTATTTATGCTACAAATTATGGAACCAACAACTCCAATGCTAATGCAATTACTAGTAACAATAAATATTACTATAACAGCAACAATAGTACTAATACTATGCCCATTTTGGACACCGATGATTCCTTACAAGAGGAAAACAACAAATTAAAGGTTGAATTGATCTTAAAGAATCAAATAATCAAGAATCTAACAGATCAAGTTAACTTGATGAATAAGCAAAAAACTTCTTCACAAGAAAGCAGCAATCACAATGGAATATTTAAAATTCCAAAGAACCATTATCAGTTATTTCAAGATTTATCAAAGACTTTGCAAGAAAAATCATTGGAACTTGAAGAAACCAAAGAGAGATTAGAGGCGGTTCTAGTGGCTTTAGCATGTGATGGAAGCACTGGTGCTCCCAATAGTGCCGTTTCGGCTTTAATTGGCTCAGGATATACTTATAATGTGGAAGAATTGGCTCATAAGTTAATTAATAAACTTTCGGTATTACTGCAAGAGAATGAAGATTTGTTGAGGATGATTAGTTTTGGAAACAAAACAAGTTTATTAATTGAGATTGGATTGTTATCTCATGAAATTGAAGTTTTGCAAGAGAAAATGAACCTGTAATTGATAAATCCTCTTTTGATATTATATAGGTTTATCCTCTTTTGATGTTATATAGGTGTTGCCTTCTTTCTGTTTTTGATTTTTGTTGGGTAATAAAGTCAATAAAAAATTCAGCATCAAAGATAGTTACTATCAGGAAACTTTCAATTGAATTTATGTTATTCTATCTTAGTATTCTGCTATATTTACACTCTGAAATGATGTTTACATTGATCTAGTTTTTAATGTTGATAATAGTCACAGCGCTACCAAAATATCGTATTTATTGAAATCTTTAGACAAAGGATTAAAACAAGTAAACAATTGAATATCCTCATAATACAATTAATTGATCTTTTCTATATAATCTAATACTACATTTATATAATCCCTTATGGTTTTTGTTTTCCCTTTTGAATTCAAGTTGACTCATTAATTAATTGTGGTTTTGCTTTTTTCTGTTTCCCCATTGCACTTAACAAACTTCAAACGATAAAAAAATGCTGCCAATTTACTAAATTAATCATTTTGTAAGCAACAAAGAAGAAGCAAATTGCACAACAAAAGTACCATAGGACAATGGCATCATCTTATACGGTGTCTTCTACTAAATCATACATGCAGGCTATGCAGCCTATGATTGATATTCTAAATACCCTTACTACTAAACAATTGAAGGTTCCAACAATAGACAATGAGAATGCAAAGATTACTCCCATTGATAAAATATTGAAGAAATTCGATGATGTATCAACTTCCATCCTTGACACCATATCCAATGTTGCACCTGCTAGTAATAGCCTTCTTGTACTAAAAGATATTGAACAAGAATGTGATCGAGTAAGTATTGCCAGAGGACAGGATGAAAAGGAAATTTTCACATTAATAAAGTCCTTACTATTACAACAACCAAATGATGAACAATTACAATCATCCTTATTTGATATACTAGGATTTGATGAATTTAGTCTAATTTCCAAAATTGTTCAAAATAAATCGTTATTTTCAATTAATAATCAAAATGAAGATGCTTCAGTTGGTTTGTTAACTCCCGAAGAACGTGCTCAATTATTAATTGACAATCAACAACGATCTAAGAACCAAAAATTATTACCCAAACTGGTTACACAACGATATCCTAATGTGTACAAAAACCCAGATGTTGGAAACATGATTTCAATTACTGGGAAAAAGTTTGCATTGCCAACAGGCACTACTCGTGAATCATGGGCAACACATGAGGAGCTAACTATTCCTTTTCCAGAAAATAAACCCAACAAATGGATATCTGATGATAAATTAGTGAAAATTAAAGATTTGGATTTTTTATGTCAAGGAACATTTAAAAATTATAAGACCTTGAATAAAATGCAAAGTTTAGTTTACCCCGTAGCATACAATACAAATGAAAATATGTTAGTCTGTGCACCTACTGGTGCAGGGAAAACAGACGTTGCCTTATTAACCATCTTACATACGATTAATCAATTTGTTACTGAAACCACTGGTGAAGATGGTGACATTAACATTGATATAGATTATGATGAATTTAAAATTGTTTATGTTGCTCCCTTGAAGGCGTTGGCTGCAGAAATTGTGGAAAAGTATAGTAAGAAATTGCAGTGGCTAGGAATTAATGTTAGAGAATTAACAGGAGATATGCAATTATCAAGACTGGAAATCTTAAGCACCCAAATCATAGTCACAACTCCTGAGAAATGGGATGTGGTAACCAGAAAACTGAATGGTGATAGTGAATTAGTATCCAAAGTGAAATTATTAATTATAGATGAGGTACATTTATTGCATGAAGATCGAGGCTCAGTTATTGAAACATTGGTTGCTCGTACCTTAAGACAAGTTGAAAGTACACAACTGATGATTAGAGTGGTTGGGCTCTCGGCCACTTTGCCCAATTTCATGGATGTTGCCGATTTCTTGGGTGTTAATAGGAATGTTGGTATGTTTTATTTTGATCAATCTTTCCGTCCAGTTCCTTTGAAGCAAGTAGTATTGGGAGTTCGTGGAAAGAGCGGTAGCAAATTGGCAAGAGAAAATATTGATAAGGTATCATATGAAAAATTGGCTGATTATATCCATCAAGGTTTGCAGGTTATGGTGTTTGTTCATTCACGTAAAGATACTGTTCGGACGGCTAGGACGTTTATTCAAATGGCACAAGATCATAACGAAATCGGATTATTTCAAACATCTCCAGAATCTTGCGACTCGTACGAGCGTTTTAGAAGAGAAGTTTCAAACAAAAATAGAAGCAAAGAATTAAAGGAATTGTTCCCTCAAGGGTTCGGTGTCCATCATGCCGGTATGTTAAGAAGTGACCGTAATTTGACTGAAAAAATGTTTGAAGCAGGTGCCATCAAAGTATTATGCTGTACAGCTACCTTAGCTTGGGGAGTTAATTTACCTGCTGCGGTAGTTATTGTCAAGGGAACTCAAGTTTACGATTCCAAAGCGGGCGGGTTTATTGACTTGGGTATATCCGATGTGATCCAAATATTTGGTAGAGCCGGTAGACCACAATATGAACAATTCGGGACTGGTATATTGTGTACCACAAGTGACAAATTGGATCACTATGTTTCATTGCTTACGCAACAACATCCAATAGAATCCAAGTTGGCCGATAAATTGATTGATAATTTAAATGCAGAGATTTCCTTGGGGACAGTTACCAATATAGATGAAGGAGTTCAGTGGTTGGGATATACCTATATGTTTGTCCGAATGAAGCAGAATCCATTTGCGTACGGAATAGATTGGCATGAATTACAGGAAGATCCATTATTAACTAATCGAAGACGGGATATGATTATAAGTTCAGCCAAGAGGTTACACCATCTACAAATGATTATTTTTGATGAAAATTCTGGTGCATTTACACCTAAAGATTTGGGAAGAATAGCTTCTGATTTCTACTTGTTAAGCAATTCAGTCGAAATATTTAACCAGATGGTTAATCCTCTTGCTACCGAGGCAGATGTTTTGTCAATGATCAGTATGAGTAGTGAGTTTGACAGTATTAAATTTCGAGACGAAGAATCCAGCGAACTTAAGCAACTCCTTGAAACTTCTTCCCCTTGCCAAATTGCTGGTGATGTTGATTCCTCACAAGGCAAGACCAATATTCTTTTACAAGCTTTTATTTCCCAAGCTAATATAAGAGATTCGGCTTTAATATCGGATTCAAATTATGTGGCTCAGAATTCAGCGAGAATCTGTCGTGCTTTGTTTTTGATTGCGATAAATCGAAGATGGGGTAAATTTATGAAGATTATGTTATCAATTTGCAAATCTATCGATAAGAGGATATGGGCATTTGATCATCCCATGTCTCAGTTTGAGTTACCTGAACCTGTATTGAGAAACATTAGAAGCAAGAACCCATCTATGGAAACTTTACGTGATATGGAAGCAGGTGAATTGGGTGACTTGGTGCATAATAATAGATTAGGTGGTGTTTTGTACAAGCTTGTCGGAAAGTTCCCATACATTGAAGTTGATACAGAGATTTTCCCTATTACTACTAATGTGATGAGAATTCATGTTGTTTTGGAACCTGATTTTGTCTGGGATGAAAGATATCATGGAAATGCTCAAATCTTTTGGTTGACTGTTGAAGAATCCGATAGATCAGATATTTTACACGTTGAGAAATTTATCTTAAATAGAAAGCAATTACGTAGTCCACATGAAATGGATTTTATGATCCCATTACCTGATCCCCTACCACCACAAGTGATAATCCGAGTCATTTCTGATCTTTGGATAGGATCTGAAACCACTCATGCAGTAAGTTTCCAGCATTTAATTCGTCCTTCTAATGAGACTTTGAAAACTGATTTATTAAGATTACAACCATTACCAATCACGGCCTTACACAACCCAGATGTAGAAGCTATATATTCTTCAAAATTCAAATATTTCAACCCTATGCAAACAATGGTTTTTCATACTTTGTACAACACAAATTCAAGTGTATTTGTCGGATCTCCTACTGGGTCTGGGAAAACTATGGTAGCAGAATTGGCGATTTGGCATGCTTTTAACGAGTTCCCTGGTTCGAAAGTAGTTTATATTGCACCTATGAAAGCATTAGTTCGCGAAAGAGTTGATGATTGGCGGGAAAGAATATGCAAAAATACAAGTTATAATTTGGTAGAACTCACAGGTGATTCTTTACCAGGAATAAAAGAAGTTCGTAATGCAGATATAATTATCACAACTCCAGAAAAATTTGATGGGATATCACGTAATTGGCAAACGCGTAAATTTGTGCAACAAGTCTCCTTAGTCATTATGGATGAAATTCATTTATTGGCAAGTGATCGTGGACCAATCTTGGAAATGATTGTTAGTAGAATGAATTATATTTCATCACAAACTCATAATCCAATTCGATTATTAGGTATGTCTACTGCTGTATCGAATGCATTTGATATGGGTGGTTGGTTGGGATGTCGAGAAGGATTGTTTAATTTCCCACAATCTGTTCGTCCAGTTCCATTACAGATGTATATTGATGGATTTCCTGATAATTTAGCCTTTTGTCCATTGATGAAGACAATGAATAAGCCAGCATTTATGGCAATTAAGCAACATTCGCCTGATAAACCTGTATTGATATTTGTGGCGTCTAGAAGACAAACCAGATTGACGGCCTTAGATCTCATTCATTTATGTGGGATGGAATCAGACCCTAGACGATTCCTCAAAATGTCGGATTACGAATTGGAACAAGTATTGGAAGAAGTTAAAGATGATACATTGAGGTTATCATTACAATTTGGGATGGGATTGCATCATGCGGGTTTAGTTGAATCGGATAGACAAATTTCTCACAAATTGTTTGAATCGGGAAAGATCCAAATCTTGATTGCTACTTCCACTTTAGCTTGGGGGGTTAATTTGCCTGCTCATTTGGTTATTATTAAAGGAACACAATTTTTTGATGCCAAGATTGAAGGATATCGTGATATGGATTTAACTGATATTTTACAGATGATGGGTCGTGCAGGTAGACCGGCGTATGATACGAGTGGTATTGCAATTGTTTACACCAAGGAATCGAAAAAGGTCTTTTATAAGCATTTTCTTAATTTGGGATTCCCAGTGGAATCCTCTTTGCATAAAGTTTTGGATAATCATATTGGGGCAGAAATTTCTGCAGGGACAATAACCACTAGGCAAATGGCCATGGACTTTTTGACTTGGACCTTCTTGTATAGAAGAGCTCATAATAATCCAACATATTATGGAATTGAAGATATTTCTGAGTACGGTATTTCCCAATACTTAGCTGGTCTAATTGATCAAACAATTGATAACTTAGTTGCATCTCAATGTGTTTATACTGGTGGATCCGATGAACTCTTCGCAACCCCATTTTTGCATATATCGTCATATTACTATCTTTCTCATATGACTATGAGAAATTTTGTAAAGAAAATTCAAAAGAACTTCGACTTTAGACAATGTTTACAACTTTTAGCAGAAGCATCAGAATATGATGAGTTAGCTACTCGTCATGGGGAAGAATTGATCAACATGGAAATGTCACAAGCTATGAGATATCCTGCAGAGGACTTGCAACGAGAATTTATTTGGGATCCTCATGTCAAAGTTTATCTTTTAGTGCAAGCTTTCTTGAGTAGAGTTGAATTACCAATTGCTGATTATGCGCAAGATACAATCTCAGTATTGGACCAATCCTTGCGTATTTTACAGGCCTACATCGATGCCGCTGCCGAAATGGGATACTTTAGCGTTGTTATGTCTTTTGTTACATTAATGCAATGTATGAAACAAAGATATTGGTTTGACGATGATCCAGTTTCTGCTTTACCCGGATTGAAACTTTCAAAGAAGACTCGTCAGAATAAGGTTGATTTAAAAGCAGTTGGAGAAATGAGTATGGGGAAATTATATAAATATGCTGAGAAGCTTGGTGTTAGTGGAAACAATCTTTTGGAAAATCAGCTTCATAATGGTGGTGTTGATGATGAAACTGCCGTAAAACAATTTGTGAAAGTTGCTTCCCATCTACCAGTTGGAGAACTTATAGCAGAACAAAAGTCGAAAGAATCATTAAAGGTAACATTGACACATGATAACTTTCCGTTGAATAAGGACTTTAAAGTTTATTGTCCACATTTCCCGAAACTTCAAAGAGAATCGTGGTTCGTTATTGTATTTGATGAAGGTTCACAAGAGTTGCACTTATTAAAGCGTGCTTCTCCCAGACTGGTTGGTAAAAAGGGAGTCGTGTCTTGTGATCTTGATATCCCCGATGATCTCTTTGGAAAGGAAGTTTCAATTACACTTGTTAACGATGGTTATGATATCAAGTATTTGCAAAAGCATAAATTGTTATAATTATTACATGTATTCTTGATTAGAAAATCTGTGTAACTAATGTACAAATATTGATCTATAAACAGACTCACTACTCAAAGAATTCATCTTCTTCCTCTTCTTCCATCTTGGCTTCAGGAGCATCGATTTCTTCTGTTGCTGGCTGGCCAACCGATTTGTTGTAAAGCTTGAACGCTTTTCCTGTCATTGCTTCGTCTATGGAGAATGGGAGCTTTCCGTCGTCTATTAGCTTTTCAACTTCCTTTCTAATTTGCTTCTTTCTTTCTTCTGTTTTACGGGCACCGGCCACTGCCTTTGGATTGGATGTATCGATCTTGTCATCTTCCTTTTCACTAGCATATAAAGATATGTATTTTTCAGTTTTTGGAAATAAAATAACATAAGCTAAATCAACTTCACCATGTTTTAGTTGTTTTCTTACCTTTTTAATATCTTTTCTTACTCCAGTCTGACTAACTTCTTCAAATTGTTTTCTTAATTGTTTCAATCTTCTAATAGCCTTTTTCTTTTCAAAGAATCTAACCATGTGGTATTTCTTACCAATATCTTTAGCTTTTAACTGTGCTTGAGTATTTTGCAATTCAACTCTTAAAGCTTTTAATGCTCTATCATATTCCACCCTTTTATCGGCGGGAAGTTTATCATTTTTCTTTAATAGTCTTTCGATATCTCTAATTTTCTTTTTTATTTTGGCTGCACCTGCACCCATAGTCTCTGCTACTGCTATGGAGGTACCGTTGGATCTTCTATTGTTGTTTTTTGGTGAGTAAGCCATGCTGGGTTTCTCTTGTTTACCACAGTTGTTGGAAATCAAGAATCAAAGCTTCAACGTTGATAGAATTAAAAATATACAAAAGCATATACGATGAGATGCCGCAACTGAAAAATTTAATAAAGCGGCTCAATGAAATTGTCAATCACGTGATTGGTTTTAGTTTTCGGGCCCCAAAACTTGAAACCAAAAATGATTAAAATTTTCATGTTAATGAATATTCTTGGAAAACCTAATTACAAACCAAAAGACTGGAAGGAAACTTATCTGAAAAGCAAATAGCAGCGTAAATCAAAACATGGGTATCTTGGAGAAAATTGCTCAGATTCAAGAGGAATTATCACGTACTCAAAAGAATAAAGCAACTGAATATCATATTGGGTTATTAAAAGGTAAATTAGCTAGATATCGTCGAGAACTTTTAGAACCACAAGCTGGAGGTTCATCAGGAGGAGGACAAGGGTTTGAAGTTGCAAAAGCGGGAGATGCAAGAGTTTCTTTAATTGGGTTTCCATCTGTTGGTAAATCGTCATTTTTATCAAAAGTTACCAATACAAAATCCGAGGCTGCCAATTATGAATTCACAACTTTAACTTCGGTTGGTGGGATTCTTGAATATAATGGGGCAGAAGTTCAGATTGTGGATTTGCCTGGTATTATTAAAGCAGCCGCACAGGGGAAAGGTAGAGGTAGACAAGTTATTGCTGTTTCAAGAACTTCGGATTTGATTTTAATGGTTTTAGATGCTACTAAAGGTAGAGATCAACGTCAAATTTTAGAAAATGAATTGGAATCAATGGGTATTAGATTGAATAAAGAAAGACCTAATTTATCTATTAAGATCAAAAAGACTGGTGGGGTTAAGATGAATTCTATCAGTCCTCCTAAATATCTTAATGAAAAGATAGTTGCGGCATTGCTTAAGGATTACAAAATTCATAATGCAGATGTCTTAATTAGGGATGAAAATGTCACAGTCGATGATTTCATAGATGTTATCAACGAACAACATATCTCCTATATCAAATGTTTATACGTATATAATAAGATTGATGCTGTATCCTTGGAAGAATGTGATAGATTGGCAAGAGAGCCAAACACAGTTGTTATGTCCTGTGAATTAGATTTGGGTATTGAAGATCTTAAAGAAGAAATATGGCGTCAACTAGATTTATTACGTTTATATACCAAAAGAAGAGGTATACAACCAAGTTTTGATGAACCAATGGTTGTTAGAAATAATTCAACTATTCTTGAAGTATGTGATTCCATTCATAGAGATATGAAAAACCAATTCAAGTATGCATTAGTCTGGGGATCTAGTGCTAAGCATTCACCACAAAAATGTGGTCTAAGTCATCCAGTACATGACGAAGATGTGGTTCAAATTGTAACTAAGTAAGTAGGGAATTTTAGCATTTATAGTTGTGATAAATTATTATTTGACGATTATAAGTTCGTTGTAGAAATGCCTCCTTTGTTAAAGTTGAATACAGGGTGTATAAGAGGTGGATTTTTGCATTTGGTAGTGCCACCCCTGATTCATTTTTTATGTTTGGATCCAATTTGATAACTTTTAGCCAAACAACAAAATCAAGCACTGTTAACTTGAACTCTAAATTTTCTTCCACAACCAATGGACAAATATAGTGATTTACCAGATATAGAGAGAGATGCGCAGGAGATCTTTGAGACTTCTGACGTTGAAAGTGAAAGCGAACACATTTCAAACGCATCAACAGAAGAACAATCGATTCAACTACCACCATCAGAATTGATTATTGACCATCTACCTGAAAATGCCAAAGGAGTATTTACAAAGAGTCAGATTTTGGGAACCAACTTGCCTGATTTTCTGGGGAATGTATCTAATAAACTATATGATAGTGGATATTACGTGACTGAAATTGACGAAACTATAGATGAAAAGCTTTCTCGAATAGCAAGAGAATTGGAGGAAATCAAGTTGGAAAAGGAGATGATCACTCCCGAGAACAACAAGGAAGCTAATCAATTATTGCAATTGTTAAATGATTTGAAAACAGGTACTCTGTGTAGGTCAAATACTCTAAATCTGGAGCAATTAAGAATTGAAACAGTATTTAATCAAACCAAGCAAGAAATTGATAATGTGACTCTGATTGTTGATATTCAAGGATTGGCACAGCTTGAAGAGAAACTTAATTCTATAGAGGCGTTAATTGGAGAAGAGGTTCTTTTAGAGGTTGGTACTAAACCAGTAAGTTCAATTCAGAATATCTTAAATGAACTTGAACGTAAAATATCAATTGTGAGTAATCCTGAATATAATTTTGATATTATAAATAAACAACTTGGTGATTTAAATAATGAAATGGAAAAGTTGGAGATGCGTAAGAAATTATTCAATCTTACTGATATTTATAATGCTCAGGGTTCTGGAGAAGATAAATTAACCGAGAAGATCCATGCATTGGTTGAAAAATTACCGGAAATAAATAGAAACAACGAAATTGTTCCTTTGGTACTTAAACGATTGAAGACGTTAAATAAGATTCATAAAGAAATGGACACTAATATCGAATTAGCGAGGAATATGGATCAAATAATATCTGATTTAAAAGTTGATATCAATAACTGGAATTCTTCAATTTCACAACTTTATGAAAAGATTGAATCATATTCAAAGAATTTTGAGGATAATAAGAATTCAATTGAAAATAGAGTAGATCAATTAACACTAAAGATAGAGAGTTTAGATATTGAATGATAATAATAGAAAGAACTTGGTGAAGACTAAAAGTTAATGCTTTAACGTATAGATCTGATCTCGCTAAACTCTCCCTAATAATGCATAAAAGCAGTTTAACACGGCATTTTCTAATTTTTACTTACTAGTGCGCTCGCTTATGTTTTCCATTCTTGTTTTGGTATCTCTCTTGATATTGCCCCCGTTTTTTTAATTTTCATTTTGTTTGTTTTTTCCCCCATACTCATCATTAGGTTGAACCACAATGAAATTTTTCCATTTAACCGTTTGATGGGGGATATAACTAAATCTTTATATAAATTCTTTAACAATTTCTTTATCCTTCTACTTTTCTTAATACTTTTTTTCTTTCCATCTTTCTTTTCTTCCTGATTAATAGTATCTGTAATATAACATGTTGAGATCAACTGCTCGTTCTGCAATTCGTGTTGCTTCTAGACATACCAAATCAATCACTCCAACTGTTTTCCGTTCTTTACAAAAGGGTCAACAACAATTGACTTCGATTAGATGTGTTGCTCAATTATCTCATGTTAAATCCCCACCAAACCTTCAAAATGAACCAGTTAGAAACTTTGGTTTCAAGGATACCAAGGATTGGGATCTCTTAAGAGCTTCCATTACCAAGTTTACTGATGAAGGTGCCCTTCGTGTTCCATTAGTTATCAATGGTAAGAAGATTTATCGTGAACAAACTAAACCTCAAGTTAATCCAGCTAAACATGCTCAAGTTTTAGCTGATGTTTCTCAAGCTACTAAGGAAGACATTTTGTCTGCAATTCAAAGTGCTAAAGCTGCCAAGGCTAAATGGGCTGCTACTTCTTGGACTGATAGAGCTGCCATCTTTTTAAAGGCAGCTGATTTAATCTCCACTAAATACAGATATGATATGTTGGCTGCTACTATGTTGGGTCAAGGTAAGAATGTTTATCAAGCAGAAATTGATTGTGTTGCCGAATTGATTGATTTCTTCAAGTTTAATGTCAAATATGCTGAAGAAATGTATGCTCAACAACCATTACAAACTGCTCCAGGTGTCTGGAACCGTGCTGAATATAGACCATTAGAAGGTTTCGTTTATGCTGTCACTCCATTCAATTTTACTGCTATTGCTGGTAATTTGGTTGGTGCTCCTGCTTTGATGGGTAACACTGTTGTTTGGAAACCATCTGCCACTGCTGCTTTATCCAACTACCTATTATTGACTATTTTGGAAGAAGCAGGTTTACCAGCTGGTGTCATTAACTTCATTCCAGGTGAACCTGTTGGAATCACTGACTTGGTTATTAACGACAAGGAATTTGCTGCATTACATTTCACTGGTTCAACTGATGTTTTCAAGAATTTGTATGCTAAGATTAGTAACAATGTCGCTGCTGACAAATATCGTGACTTCCCAAGAATTGTTGGTGAAACCGGTGGTAAGAATTTCCACTTGATTCATCCATCCGCCTCAATTCATCATGCTGCTTTATCCACTATTAGAGGTGCGTTTGAATACCAAGGTCAAAAATGTTCTGCTACTTCTAGATTATACGTTCCAGAATCTATTTGGCCTGAATTTAAAGATAAATTACTTGCAACCATTCAACAAATCACGATTGGTAACACTTCTGAACCAGAACAATTGAACAGCTTTATGGGTCCAGTTATTCACGAACAATCATTCAATAAATTAAAGACTGCTATTGATAATGCCAAGACTGATCCAGAATTGGAAATTATTGCCGGTGGTTCTTATGACTCTTCTAACGGTTACTACATTGAACCAACGATTATTCAAACCACTAATCCAGATCATGAATATTTGACCAAGGAATTCTTTGGTCCTATCTTGACTACTTATGTTTATCCAGATTCACAATATGAAAAGATTATTGAAGCAGTTGATGGCGCTACCAAGTATGGTTTAACTGGTTCTATTTTTGCCAGAGATCGTGGTGCTATTAGAATTGCTGAAGAAAAGTTAAGATATGCTGCTGGTAATTTCTATATTAACGATAAATCTACTGGTGCTGTTGTTGGTCAACAATGGTTTGGAGGTGCCAGAGCTTCCGGTACTAATGACAAGGCTGGTAGTGCCAATATCTTATCTAGATTTGTTTCTGTCAGAAGCATCAAGGAAAACTTTTATGAATTGACTGATTTTAAGTATCCTTCCAACTATCGTTAGAGTGTTATTAAATACATTCTCCCTTTTTTTCAATTCTTTAAAATTGTTTTCTATAGTGTATATATATTATTTAATATTAAGAGGTTTAAAATTTAAAAGTGGTATTAAAAATAATGGGCATTAAATAATGGCAAAAATATCGTCAGAGCTATATGTAAAAACTGCAAGCAAAACATGGTAATACAAATACATAATTACTAAAACAATTCATCTCTTTCCGTAATATGGTCCCATTGCAGGGGCGGGAGGAGGTGGAGGAGGAGGAACAGGTGCCATTCGATTGGGTACATTTACCACTCTACCCAAACCTGCACAAACTGGGCATAAATCCATATCCAAGAGAAATCTCACCATACCCGACCCTCGACATCTCCCACATAAATATCCTCCTAATCGAGGATCACCTGGTGGAACTCTCAATGGAGGTGTACTAGTTGTTGTTGTCGTTGTCATAAAATTTCCAATTACAGGGACATTAAAAGTTGTGCTTCCAAAGTATGTAGGTTGAAAAACTGATGATACTGTACTATACGTATTCCTCGGACTAAATAAATCCCAACAATCTTTACATGTTGCTCCATTCTTAACTTTGTAACCCGTATTATTACATTTCTTACAATAATAGTTCTTGGGGTATTTAAAGGGTAATCCAGGATTAGGATTGAATGCATTTGTTCTTAGGTAGAATTTATCCCAACAATTTCGACACACTTCGCCATTCTTGATTTTATAACCTGTGTTTTTGCATTTCTGACAAAGGTATCCCTTGGGGTACCCAAATGGCAAACTTGTATTCCCTGTATATAAACTACTCGATGCACTGGGGTTAGAGTTGTTGGCAGGACTTGGCTGCGGGTAAGGTTGGGATGGTCGTGTTGGAGGTGGTGGTTGTGGTGGTCTTAGGTTATTAGCATTATTAGGTCTAGGAGGCTGTGGGGGAGCCTGTGGAGGATATGGCTGCAGAGGAGTGGGGGCATAACTACCACCAGTACTTGTTGCCTCTGCGTAACTCGGTGGTAAGTCATTAGGAGTAAGGTCATCATCGTCGTCGTACTTATAAGACATTGTTTAGTCTATATATCTACAATTCAAAAATGGAGGGTTATTTGGACCAATTGGTGTGGATTGATGATCCCTTCTTTTTTTTACCTTCTTGCTGAGAAAAAGTGCTTATTAAGTAAATAAAAATGATATGCCACAAAAATAATGATCCTTGTGGTGCTACCAATTGTAAATTAATTTGTGGTGTTGCTTGTTCTCTTATAGTTCACATAGTAACTAAGTATAGACTTGGGGAACAGCAAATGATATAGATGAGCTTACTTGTAAAGAAAATTTAGTCTTCCTATTGTTGTTTATTTATTCACAACTAAAGTTGTCCTGGAAACTTCCCTCTGTCTCTCTCACTTCAATGGCAAAGGCGGTACTTCACACAAACACACAAACACTCACACAGTTCTAACTTTTTCACGCGCGTTTATTTCTTTCGTGGCGAAAAGAACTCCATCAAGAATCCAAACTTCAAACGAACCATCCCACCACCACTGCTCCTCCACCATCACCAACACTTCCAACACTTCCTACCAGCAAAAAAAAAAAAGAGAGTTGATTACATAAGTAAAAATAGGTTTTATTTGACAGCAAAAGAATTTTTCATACTAAAAGTATTAGGTAAGTTTATAGAAGAGAAACAACAAAAGCTGATAGAAAGTTATGATTTGGTTATCAGAAAGACAAAGTATGTTATACGATCAATATATAAAGCACCAACTGTAAAACTGAACACTTGACGTTACTAACCTTGCTAATCGTTTAGAATTTGGTGTTGGATTCACAGCAGGAGGAATATTCTTCTTCATATTCGGAATAATCACATTCTTTGATTCAGGTTTCTTAGCTTTGGGTAATATTCTTTTCATTATTGGTTTGATATTGATTATTGGTCCTCAACGTACAGTCTCCTTTTTCACGCGTCCTACTAAAATAAGAGGATCGATTTGCTTTGCATTGGGTATATTGTTAATATTGATGAAATGGTCATTTGTGGGATTTATATTAGAAAGTTTTGGAATATTAGGATTATTTGGTGACTTCTTTGGAACTATTGTTCAATTCTTAAGATCTATTCCTTATATTGGTGATGTGTTGAACAGTCCAATTATCGCTCCTGCTATTGATAGATTAGCAGGAATTAGTGATACTTTGCCTGTTTAGAACTGATCATGATCATCATAATAAAAATAATAATAATTGTACCATAGACAATATAAGGTTCATATGTATTAATTACTTTTTTAATTTATAATTTGTTAGTTAGAATTTTGATATATCCATTGTTAATCAAACCACCTATTATCGCCAAAGTAGTTTCACAATAGAGAAATACATCGTTAATGTCAACTTTTCAGGAGAATCACATTGCTGAGAATAGTATCCACTTGTAAGTTTATCATTATTCCTCTTGTTTCCCTTATTGTATTCTGGGTTAAGCTGATGTTTCCAGCTAGGTTCAATTAAGTAATTAGAGACGGTATCCAGAGAATCACTAGTCTGTAATTACGACATTTAATTCCAATTAAATTTGAGTTTATCAAATAGCTGAGATTCCTATTAATTCTCGGAAAACTTGTAGTATCATAGTCTAGGACAATGGCAACTCGTGTCTCACCGATAGAATTTTTTAAATTAAACTAAGCTTAACAGCTAGTTTTGGATGATAAGAAGTAAATGTAACTTTATAAGAATTGAATAGTACATTTAGTAACTTGTGTGTCATCAATGCCGGATGATAAATGTGGTATATTCCCTTCAATACAACAAGTAACTTCACATTTACCAATAACGAAGTAGATTTTACTGATAATGAAGGTATTCTTGTAGTGCTGACGCGTTTGTGGGTGAAGAAGAGCGTAAGGCTAATGAGGTAGTTGCAAGGTATTTTTCGTGAGCAAGAATACAACGAGGATTCAGAAAAGAAACAAAAGATAGTCTATTCACACAATTTATTGAAGAATGTTCGAAAGTAGAAAAGGTGTATTCATTGGTGGCTAGAAGCGCGAGGAATTCAAATTAACTAAGTCATTGATAAAAGGCCTAATGCGAAAGATGCTTGATAGTATTTACGACACAGATGCCGAAGGATATATTTACAAGGATCTGTTCCTAAATGTCAACATATGTGCTAAGGAGAGAAACCAAAAAATTCATTCATGTACGAGGAGAGAAGACATGTTGAAAGCCATATTCCTTATGTATATGTTGGGTCAGTTGCTCCAGATTCATCATATCTTCTCGTTAAGCACATGAATAGTATTTATTGTTTCTCTCCTTTGCACATCTGTTATAATTTAAGAACAACTGATTGCAAATATAACCTTCTGCGTCCGTAGGTCAATAGAAGCAAAGATAATTCTCATTAAACCTTTTGTTAATTGATTGGTTATAAGAAACTGCTTACATTTCCTTCAGATCATCTTAAACGCTTTCTCAACATTATCGCATTATTCAATGAGTTGCTGTGAATACACTATTTCTTCTTCTTGCTTGCGAACGTGCATTCTTTCTTTAATAGCCTTACTTTGTTCTTGCGCCTTTAATTCGTTAGACACTGCAATGATTGCTTCGTCCTCACTAAAAACATCTGCTTTGTTATGATAAAAATGATTGATGTGCTAAAGGATATGATAAATGCCATCTGAGCGAGGAAGTGACGTTTGGACAAAGTGGACGTACCTTGAATTCGCTCAAAACAAATTCAAACCGCTTGTTGACAGGTATAAAGATTACGGTTTTCTTCATATTTTACCTATTTTTGCAAATTTGACTCATGTTCCAGTGCATGTTTACTTCATTGCAGCAGACCAACCAACGCAACCAACTCAAGCGAAAGATGTTTTTACTACCTAGCAACCATATTACCACCCCCAATGATGACGAAACTGCCAACGCAAAGAACGGTGATCAACCTACAAGTTCTGCCACCACTCAAACGGAAGTTATTGCTGAAGACAAGTCCAAGAATCAGACCAAGCGTAGACGCAATAACCACAGACGCCGTACCAACAACAAGCAGACACACACAATGCAAATCCAGAAACCACCACTCCAACTGAATCTCCACCTACTAGTACAATCAAGGCCAATAAATCTCAATGACTAGTTGCCCCAGTTACTAGTAGTATTGTAAGGACTTGGTTTGATGAATTAATGATTCCTGCCTTACTTGACTCCGGATCCGATTACTCCATGATTTCTATAGATCTACCTGAACGCCTCCAACTTGACCAAGTCACTGACCCCAACCAACCCATCTCATTACGTGAAGTGACTACTACGGCAGACTTTCCATTCATCAAGACTAAATTTTCTTTTTCCCCAGCGACCAGTTGATGCAACAGAATTTTATTTCGTTCCCTCCAATGAACCACTCATCCTAGGTGTGATTTCATCCAACTATACATGATCTAATTACATCCCGATCATGCCACCACCCAAGAACTGCCATTCCCAATCACATATACTGGCGCCAGTGTGTTTTTAGATAAAATTGATGAGCTCGTTCAGGAATATCAAGCCCAACCTGACCCAGAGGGACTCATTTTAAGCACTCCTTATACAATCCATTATAAATCACCACCAAGATGGAAACCTCGACCACTCCTAAAATATTCGCAAGCGCAATTAGCCTTTGGTGATAAGCATATTGAGAACCTTGTTTCTGCTGGTACAATATCTACAGTTCCGACCGATTTGTATTCTATTGCCTTTTTAGTTGCCAAGAAGACAAATCATTTCTTTAGAATGGTTACCGATCACAGGTCCATCAACATGTTTATTGATCCTCCCTGATAGCGAATTCATACCAACACAACAACTTTTTAGCAGGCATTCATGAGGCTACTATTTTTTCTGCTATCGATTTGAAATCCGCTTTTCATCAAGTGACTATTGTTCCTGGATCTCGTGCAGCTACTACATTTCAAGTAACCAGTGGATTTTATCAATTCATCGTCTTGCCTTTTGGCCTTTCCATTTCCCCAGAAATCTTTCAAGGCACTTTAGTGGATTTATTTGGAACATGTCATTTGCGAAGTTTTGTATGGATGATATATTAGTTTTTTCTAAAAACCCCGATGAACATTATGAACACTTGCAAACAGTTTTGAATTTGCTACATGATCATAATTTCATTATCAACTACGATAAGTCAGTATTTACTGTTCCCCTAGTTAAATGGATCGGTCGAATCATGTCGGAAGAACGTATTGGTCCTGAAGATTCCTCTATTTAAATCATACAGAATCTTCCACCACCGTCTTCCAAACAGGCTCTCCAAACACTTATGTGAAAACTACAAATCTGTGTAGCACGTATATCCTGCTTATACTGAATAAACTCAATACAAAGTACAAAGTAATTTAATAAATGGGATGGAAGCTGTAGTTCCTTAATATTATATTCATCGTTAGAATCAATAATCTCTATATACATTTACAGTAAATATAGTTCTTTTATCTAATAGTTCATTTGGATAGAGACTTCGTCAAACTCTGTGAATCTGTGTTAATCAAATCCTATGATCGATTACCCGCATCTCAACATTCCCTTTAATCTAATCGTGGGATTTGGTTTGGATTAATGGATGATTAACCACTTGGTAATTTTATAGCCTTGAATTCTTAAATAGGAATATTCTTAGTATCATCACCATCTGAATATAGAGTCCCATGTATTCAGATCTTGATAAGATAACATATCCTTGATATCTAAATCATACGTATTGTCATTGGCATTTAAATTTCGGTTCTTGATTAACTTACATATCACCATACATTCCCTCATTTTCAACACTCACCGCTATGTTTACCGATTTGTTACAGAAGCATGCTAGATACATTTGGACCGACAAGCACGATGAAGCTTTCCAAAAAGTCGAAGACTTGTTAACTACAGAACTTTCCCCTGGATATTACGATCCAGATTTACCCTCCAGGATTTAGTAGACGCTAGTCAAATTGCGGCTGGTTATGTTTTTGAACAGTTACGAAATAATATAAGGTTCCAATTGAATATCGATCACTTAAATTTCGTAGTTCCCAATTGAATTGGCTGACAGGAGGCAAGAAATTGTATGCTTTAGTTGCGGCTGTTGAAACCTTCCAATATTACCTTACCAAGAATATCAAGGTTTATACTGATCACATCAATTTGTTGAAAATCCTTGAGCTGATGGACTTATCAAAGAATCAACTCCGCTAGATCACCAAACTTTTTAGATTTCCAATCACTGTAGAACTCATTGCCGGATCTTCTAATTTTACTGCCGATTTTTTTACTGCAACCCTTCCTCCACCCCTATCAAGATCAATAAAGCCAGTATCAGAATCAAACCAACAGACAAGTTTCAACCCAATTACCACAATGATCCAACTTATGGCCCCATTGTTAGTAATCTTGACAACTATCCGAACTACCGTTTCCGTGGTGGTATGCTTTATAAAGATCATCGAATTGCCATTCCCGAAGTCGACATCCATCAATTGCTTCACAATTAACATATCAATGTCTTTGCTGGTCATCCAGGTGGAACTAAGATGTACAAGAGATTGAAAAAGTATTTTGTCTTTCCTAGAATCAAAAAGATCATTACCGATTCGCTTCTTGTATTATCTGTGCTAGAACTAAATCATTGAATCACCAATTTCGTAAGATGAATCATCCACCTATCCCGGCTGGACGTTGGTGTTCCATTTAATTAGATGTTGTATCTGGTTTTTCCCGAATGCTACTCTTATGTTAATCAATTGGTGAATGCTTTCCTTGTGGTTGTTGGTAATTTCTCCAGCAGAACTCATTTTATGATACCCATACCACTGCTACTGCTGAAGAAATGGTAAAACTTCTCACAACATACTACTACCCTTTACATGATATTCCCTCCTTCTTAGTTTCCGATCGTGCTGCTACATTTACCAATCAAATTAAAAGGTTCCGGGTGCGACCCGCATGTTGGGCACCATGTTATACTAAAAATGATATGATTGGCTAAAGGATAGGATTGATAGTAACAAAGATCTCAAATAAAGTTGTAATATTAAAGTAATAGAGAACTTTATAAGTAAGAAGACTTAATTTTTTAAACTAAACAACGAACAAGAAACTAGAGAGGAATTGAGCCATATTTTATAACTGATTTTGAGGCTAACTTAATTCTTAACAATAATGACTCTTAATGACCAATTCATAACAATGATAACTCATAATGCAAGCTACAGCCAAACACTAGACATGATTAACTAATATGTTTAACTAATGTCTTGGCTTGGGCCGTAACATGCTCCTTCTTAATTATTTGCTTTGCTTAAAAAACAAAATTCATTTAAATGGTATGATGCATCAAACATTCCCTTGAAACTAGATTCTTAATAAAAGATATTCAACATTTAGATTCTCTTGATTTAAGGATGTAGTTTTAGATAAACCACACCATGGCTGGAAATTTTCCATGCCATTCTTGTATAGTTTTCTATTATTATGTATTATTTGGACATTTGTTAATTTGTCCTGTATCGTAAATAAATTGAGTAACCCCTATTTGATATGAGATAAATGGCGAGGGATGTTGATACTATAAAAACTGGCTTTTGTTACAAATTTCACCTCTTTTGTTCCAAAAAGGTCAACTTCAAATCACATTTCAGAGATGGCAATTACATGATTCCCATAGGTATAGCGTAAAAGTGAGTACTGACTTGAAGTGAAAAACTAATCCCACCCTACTTTTACTATTGATGTCACAAGCAAACAGTTTTTGAGTGCGAACAAAATAAGTCAAAACGGCATTTCAACCTTCAATAATAATTCAGGCGGTTTGCCATTTCTTTTAAAACTTTTCTGATGTAAAGTTCATGGATGATGCTGGTAGGAAGACCAAAGTAAAAGACGTAAAGTATACTTCAAGAGATGCCGTCCATTCTGAAACCTGATTACGTAACGCGCAGACTTGATAGTGATTGAAAAGAAGAAGAGATTCTCAACAGGTGGATCACTGTTGAGAAAACAATTCACTAGAACTCCAACCCAAACTGGTCTGAAAAAGCAACTAATATAGTGAGATTCTAGACAAGTTATAGTCCGGAAGTGTTATCTGAGTAATCGGAAAAAGAATTCATATCGAGAGGTTCCCATCTACGAAATCATCCCCTCCCCCTCCCCCTTTTTTTTATCAGATCTATATCCCAGTGAAACACCACACACAAAGATCGGTCTCATTGTAGAGTTTTTTCAGATAGAAGAGGAGGATATATACAATAAACAGCTACTATTCTCATATGATCTTGTATTGGGTCGCAAACATCTTTGGTGTTTTTATCAGGCTTCAAATATTTTTGCTAAGCACTTCGATAAAGCATGACGTATTGAATCTTTCGTATGTAGTGGAGAAAAATGCCGTTCCTCTTATCATGCACGATCTTTAGCTGACCAAGAATAGCTTGCAGTTTAACTGACGTATTATTTGATCAACTTCAAGCCAAGTGAGAAACTCATGGATTCATACGATATTCGTTGTCGTGCTGTTGATCTACCCATTAGCTCGCAGGAGTAATGACATCACTGGTATTAGTCATCAGAATGTTACTGATAATATAGCTATATATTCGTTTTATATATTCATCCTTTTCGGGGCTGGAACCCATTCTACCCAGTTGTTAAATCTGTTCATGCGGCTCTGGAAAAGATATTATATAACAAGGCTTTGGTCACCATGAGTAGTTTTATTTTTAATTTTTTGCACTCCCCCAGGTAGGAGCATGTTGAAGAATAGACATCTACTAAGCGGTTTCTTTTTCTTATTTACCCTTTATGTCACAGCCAAATGGTGTGATATAGTGAAAACTTTTCTTTTCATTCTCTTGCAATGTTTATAATATGTTACATAATTTAATATATATCAATAAGAAATTGCTGAATTAACATCCAAGGAAATAACCAACACCATACGGGATGAAAGATTGAACTAAACGTCACAGTCAAATTTGGAATAAAACTAAATGGAATGTGATAAGGATAACAAATCAAACAAGAGGAAGCTTGTCGTATCCACTCGAGATACCTGATGCATTATTACAGAAACTTTCTATTTATTCTTACTAGCGGTATAACCTTCTACATCAAGTAAGAAAGCAAATTATTACAAGCCGGCTTGTATCAAAGTCCTACACGATGTTATGATTCAATCTTTAATCCACTATTATTTCGCACCCAACCTTCTATCGTTGTCCCACAATCAGTTTAGAAAGATTTTTAGTTTGATTTTTATAAAAGTTTCTAAAAATTTGACGTAACCAATCTTTTGAGCTTGCCGAAGGGTTGAATAATTTCAACTACTGTTAAAGTTCTAGAAAATGTTATATTTTAGGGCAACCCCAAGTGAATTACTTTCTTCAACAAGGTTCAAATGCGTGACAGAATGACCAGAATATACATAAAAATACCGTAACATATTCTTCCTTTCTTGTTCCAATAACCATCATTGACATTCTCTCTGGTAATATTGGTGTAAGACTGTCCCAAAAGACTTGCCATGATCAGTTGGAACCCCATTGAAATGTATTATCGAATACCTTATATGTGGTATTTACAGAATCATTTTAACTTATTTTTATTGATTGGGTGCAAAATTTGAAGAGAAGAAAACCTTTTCTTTGCAGATGGGACCATTATCTTCCCCACAGTTACTTTGAAACCCATTTCCCATGTTGGATAATTTCATTGTTTGTTTATCATTGTCTATAAACAGAGAGTTTGTTACCCCCAAAACTTGCAAGAATTCTTAGAAGAGAAACCTTCATACCAATCTCGAATCGAGCAACAACTTTCAGGACTGATCAAGCCATATTCATAGCAAACCAATTTGAACCGAGGATAACGACTAACTAGAAGTCATGTGGGAAGACGGAAATCACTTCACCTGACGCCATGCTGCATAAGGAATAAAATCGAATGTCTCGTAACTTATGTAACGGTTGACTTAAAACACTACAGAATTACGCTTGTAAAATCTAAACTTTTTCAATTAAACTACTCAACTCGAGTTGACATAACTATGCATGAATGGAATTGTTATACAATTTACTCCATGCTACATTGCCATTATTCTTACGTTATACGCAGTATATTAGATTTCTCATACATGGTTTATATTCAGAAATAAAGTAACAGTAAACAGATACTAAATAGGCAATATTTTGAAGGCCCCAGGAGTTATAATTAAATATACAAATTACACCAACATTGAGTTAAAAAAATCTAGATCGAAAACAATAAAAGCTCACTGAGATTAGTTGAGGTAGAACCCTTCATGGTGAGAGAGTACAATAATCATTTTTGGGGTTATTCAGGAGGAATATCCTGATAACATCCATGCCGTCGAAATATTCGAAAGTTAGTCACTAATAAACAGTATCGATTTAAGAAAAACATTTGTGAAGTTGTCAATTCCAGACTAAAGTTGAGATCGCATTTTCCGCTGGATGTTTGAGAGGCGTACCAAGTAAAACTATTCAAATTTGCAGAATAAATCAATCAAATATACTTCAAATCAACAGATTTCAAGAACTCAAAAAAAGTTAAAACAAATTGCTTGAAACGCATTATAAACGAAATATCCATGTCAAATGGGTCAAAAATCGCCACAATTTCTTTACTTCACGATGATTGCGACATTTTTAACACCAACAAAAGTTTCCGTGATAGTTTAGTGGCTAGAATTACCGTTTGTCGCATGGTAGACCGGGGTTCAATTCCCCGTCGCGGAGCATTTCACAGCGCAAATGGTTTAGTGGTAAAATCCAACGTTGCCATCGTTGGGCCCCCGGTTCGATTCCGGGTTTGCGCATTTTTGTACTATTTTTTAATGTCTGAGCTTCGATAAAAATTGTTTTGTATTACCTGGTTGTCAAGAAGTTTTAACTCCGATGGTTTCAGCATGTCGCATAAATTTTTTAAAAAAAATTTCTTTTTAATTTTGACGTAAGGCAAAAAATAATAATTTTAAAAAATAAATTTTTTTAACCCGCTGGGCGCAGCTTCAGATATATTTTGCAGCAAAAAATAATTTAAATTAAAAGATAATTAATATCTGCTTACACACAAATAAATAAAGTACAAAACAAATGAACCATTCCCTTTTTCAGTTAAGAATCTTATGATAACTAATTTAAGCATACACGATGCACAAAATTTTCGCTTGGAGTTTCTTATACCTAACTGTAAATTCTCATAAACTGTGTGTATGTCACATTCCCCTTGATTATTTTTTTGGGGGTGTTCTTTTTGGAACTGGGGATCTAGAATATGTGACGGCACCAGATTTCTAAAGCACTTCTTATCTTTATAAGTAAATCAATTGAATATATGCTGTTGGAAAAGCACACCATAATAAGACCGATTTATCTCCGGGTTTGTCGGTTTGTCTCTTAAAATGCACTGCCATATTTGAGGAAAAATTGTCAACAAAGCTCATTCAACGGTTAAATTCATAAGTTACAAAGTACTACTTACTTAACCCCCCCTCTCCCCCAAAAATAAGAGGTTCTAGAAACCAATGGTGATGATTCAGCTTAAATGCAATCACAAATAGGGCAATACTCAAACATTCTGCAGGAACATATATCGGTTTGCACACGACTCATTGCATCTTAAGGGAAAAAAATTCCAAATATGTGTTTGGAAAAAAGCTCAGGAAGACATTAATGCCTATGGGAAATGTAGCCTGAATAAGACGAGAAAGCAGACTTTATAGTGCCCCAATGTCAAAGCCTAATCGAAGGAAGGAAATAAAAGAGAAGGAAGAACTACAGGCTAGATTCCAATTTTCTTTGGCACAAGGTAATAAAATGGCATTGAATTGGTTGAAACCATTGCAAGAACTGTCTGACAAAAATGGTAGTCAATCAAACACAAGTGAGTCAGAATCATCATTCTATGATATGTGTATTGTTCCCCAAGGTTCTGGTTTAAAAGTCCTTGAAGGAAAAGACATTCCCAGAATAGGTGATTTTATCAATTCAAACGATATCAAAAAACCCACTAATCCTCAAGAATTGGAAGCAAAGAGGCTGAGACCGACTTCAAAGCCAATGCTTGCATTAATGAACAAAATGAGAGATGGTCAACGAAGTAATATAAAGAAAAAATATGAAAATCAGCGACAGAGGCCCCGATATCAACAAATACAAAAAGCTCTGTTAAAAAAGGAGCCAAATAAAGAAAGTGAAACTGATTCAGAGGATGAGGATAAACAATTGTTGAAATCTAGAGGTGCAAAGAAAACAACAAATATCATGTTTGGAACTAAATCAAAGAAAGGAGGAAGGCCGTTTTGAAAAATAGATTCTAGAAAATTCCACAAATGATGATCTGTTCACCACTATTCATCCTAGTCGCTCCGCCTAGCAGTTTTGAAAAAAGCACCAAAACCAAAGGTCCAGCCTGATTAAAGAATGTGGTTTTCTATTGAGCAGACTAGGGTAGCAGTTCCCAATAATTCAAGGTTTGCAAATCGTGTAACACATACATTTATTTATATCTATACAAGTAATATCAATCGTTAAAAGGTAGCCTTCACGAGCCAAGGGTCGTACAAAGCATTAAATAAATAAAAAATACAATAGAATCTTAAACTTTTTAAAGTGTCAATATTGTTTATGTTCTTGGAAAATAAAATGTAAACTTCCTAACTTAATCTGCGTCTCTTACCATCATCAGAATCTTTTCTTGTTGTGGTGGCATCATTGGGATAATTAATTATTGAACTAATCAACAAGGGTTCCTTTGTACTCGCAGGAGTAGGTGTTGTAATATCATCCAATAATGAATTCACAGATACTTTTTTGTTTCTTATTATAGCTGGTGTGCTTGTTGGTGAATTACTACTTGTATGATTCTTATAATTCAGGTTTGGAGTTGGAACGCTTGCTGGACTCATACTTCTTATATTGTGAGGCGATCCCGAATCTTCGTTGTTGCTGCTAGGTGACAGGAGAGCCGAAGTACTATTTATCATCAGACAATTCGCATAAGGTGCAAGGGTTACTGATTGAATAGGAGGTAAAGAAGTTTCTGATACCGAGTTCGACGTCTTCCCTGAAGATGAGGTAGTATTCAATGATGAAACTGAAGACACTGAAGATTTATGGGAAAATATTGACCCTTTGGAGGAAGATTGTGAACTGAATGAAACATCTGTGGATAACTTTGGCCTATTGTTTTGTGGTGGTCTGGGAGTAACACTGGTATTTGGGATTGATGGAAACTCGGTCGACAAAGGAAACTTCAGATTATTGGTATAAATTGGAAAAGGTTTGTTATTATTTTGACAACTTATGGTGGATGTACTTGAAATTGGACGACTTTGAGAAGAAGTTTGGAAATCTGGAGGTATACTTCTTGGTAATGATTGTGGTCTTGGAACTGTCATAACGGTTCCATTCTGATAACCCGAAGATCCGTCTGGAGTTCTATTATTGCTGGAACGTGGTAAATTATTTCTCAAGTCGACTCTTGGTGATGAATTAAAGACAGATGACGTAGTACTTGATGGCAGATTTGGAGCTAAGGGATCAAAAAACATGGAAGAATTTCTAGGACGAGTGTTGGTTGTGCTTCCTTCTTCCCACACCTTTCTAAATTGCATACTTGGAACATAGCTTTGGGGCTGAGTTTGAGCTGGTGATTGCTTTGACACTTCGCTTTTTGGTGTTAATTGAAGTTGTGGTTGTTGACTCAGTGAGTTTGGGCGAACAGGTTGGGGTAGTGGTGGTGGTAGTTGACCATCAGAGCCAGGAGAGTTGTTTTCTGGAGTTTTTCGAGGTTGTCCTGGGACAGGTTCGGGAATTTGAACCGATAAGGCAGGTTGAAGGCCCTGAAACTGCTGTATGGCGATTGGTTGGGGCCGCTGTTGATGATAATCTACAAAGGGTCTTTGTTGTTGTATTGGCTGTGATTGTGACTGTTGGGATTGCATTGTAGGTGTAATAATATGCGAAGTCAATTGTTGATGCTCTACTGGATATGGGTAATATTGTTGAGAATATGATTGGGTTGCTGGAGCAGAAACCATGGTACCAATTGGTTTAGTGGGGTACCCTAGATTCACTGCCACTGGAACTTGTCCTCTTGATATTGGTTGATAGTACATATAGGGTTGGACTGGTGCTGTGTTGGTATAAAGTGTGGTTGGATATGTTTGATTTCCATTTATTAAGTATTCATGGTGTGCTGGGTTGTATGGTTGTTGTTGTTGCTGATTAGGGTGATGATGTATTTGTACTTGATTGTGATTATAAGGATGATGACGTAGACTATCTCCATTGTAAGTATGTTTTGCAGCATTTGAACTTGATCTTCTCTTTATATACACCAAAGAACGTTCATCGCCTTTTCTAAACTTCCCACTCAGATGTTTAAATTCCCAAACTGGAGGAACATCCTTATCATTGGTATTTACTACAGCAGCTGAAGGATCACTCACCTTATGAAAGCCATACATATGCAATTGTCTAACAAAACTTGCAACGTTTCCATGTTTGAAATATTGAGTTAAACAATCAGCAAATTCTTTTCCTGGATTCAATGCAAATGTATTTCCTTCCACATTGTTAGTCGACCACCAAATCAAGTGAGATAACTTTGGATCACTCAACATAGTATAAAGCTTGTGCACAAACGCATTCTTTTTAACGCGTTCTTGTTGTTGTTCTAGCGACTTCTTTGTCATGATTATATATAGAAATTTTTTGGGTTTTTTGCAACTACTAACTAGTTATTTAATTCAATAGTTTTCTGTGGGGGAGTAATTCTTTTTTCTCTTATCGTCTCTTATCTTGTTTGTATATAAGTAAGGGTTAGAGGGTAGGTGTTGGTAAGACAGTAATTAAGATATCCTTGGGACTTCAACTAAATTCAATTGCATGTAAAGTTGGACGTTATATATAGATTTGATGTTTGTGGTAAGTCGTGAAGGAAACTATGTCTCTATTTAAACTATCTTGGGATTTTTCGTCTGAAAATAATTTTGATATTATTTAATAGTTTTTTTTATTGATCTGGTTAATGAAAAATTAAAAAATATTGTATGAAACAAAAATAACAATCAAATAATTATATGATCAAAAAAATATTTCTCGTTGATGCGGATATTATTTTTTCTTTCTGTTTGTAAACTTTGTTCTACACTGGGAAACAATAACAATTGATTTGAATATTATTTTATTTTGTGTATTCTTCAATTAGGAAAAGTGTTTCCACCGGTTAAACACAAAATTGGTAGATATTTTTGAAAGGTCTGAAAAAATAAATGAAAAAATAATTCTCTTTTGACTTTTTAAAATTTTTTTTTTCGTTCTGCAGCTCTAAATTTATGCGGACAAAAAAAATCTTATTCTTTTTTGTTGTAATCCTCAGAAAAAAAATAAATAATAATCTCAAAATAATAATTTGCTATTGTAATTTGACTGGTCACCCTGTGAATGGTTCCTTAGTATTCCTTCTATTCTAAACAATAGTTATGAATTCTCTGTTTTACTCGGGGAATGGATCAGTAAATGGTGTATTCTTTATTCGGAATTAAAGAACAGTACCACACTTGTTGATGATGGTTTTTAGTTACCTTTTTTTTTATTTTTGAGTAAAAGGTTGTTCTTAATTGTATTGACAACTTATTTGGTTGATAGATATGACACGGGGAACTGGACAAAACTCTTTTTGTGATTTGATTATTATGGTTGAATTTTTCCACTTGTGAAGTTATATATGTGTGTAAGTGGAAAACTCTTGCACTTATTATTAGTAGGGAGTCTTAGTTAATTCTTATAAAGGGTTTTTAAAACAAGTTTTTCAAGTTCTTCAATAATGACAAAAGAAAAGAAAAATCCTTGACTTAAGTGGGTTTCTTATAATTACTAGTAAAAGATAAAATTAAAAGTTCCAAGAAAGTTGAATGGAAGCATATCATTTATATATTTACAAGAAACATTATCTCTTCAGTTTGTATTACTATTTTTACATTGATATTTCTCTATGTAGTATCACATAGTTAACGGGTCTATAAAAAATATTTTAGAAAAATTAAAAAGTTAGTTCATCATCACGTTAAAAAAATATTTGGAGATAGTCATATTTTTTTAACGTATAAAAATATTATTTAACCAGCATATAAATATTATTTTTTTGCGCAAAATTTATTTTCGTAGACAAGGAACAAAATAAAAAATAAATTTAGAAGAATTTTCAAAAAAAAATAATTAAAAAATAGTATTATTATCATATTAGGCCTCGAATCTAAGTCAAAAAATAACTAACCAATACAAAAGTTACATGGGGAATGAAATGCCAATATTCTATCACAAACAAAAAAATTCTTTTCATTACAAGGCAAAGAGGGAATGAAATTCAAATTTAATCAGTTAGAGTGTTCTAAGAACCATCTATTTGGCAATGGCCAATATGTTTGTTAAGAATATATAAAAAAAACTAGAGACATTTTCTAATGACTTTACCAAACCAAATTCAGTATTCAAACCTGGATATTAGTCAGATATTTTCTAGGAAAGAATTCCCTCTGAAAAATTTAAGGTTCATAAGGGAGACAAGGGAGGGAAGAGAGAATAAACGGAAGTGGAAATGTAATGATTCTTCTATTTCCTTTGTTCAAAAGAAGGTATAAAGAACAATAGCCTAAAAAAATTGGTTCTTTTTTTGATTGGTGGTTTTTCAGAGTTAAAACTGAGTTATTTATTGGATTGTGTGTTCTTTAATTCAAGTACGGCAACACCAATTTAGTGCTGCAATTTCCCAATTAATGGAAGATTGTTATCCTTCTCTCTGTAAAGGTGTGTCCAGCTTACAGCAACAATAGAGGATCAAAAAACGGTCACAAACAAAGAAGTGGCTGCAACCAGTGAATAGTGCATGAAGAATTAAGCAAACCCAACTATCTTAAGTTGACGAAGCGAAAGATTTGTAATTGAATGGTTCTCTCCGAGCAGCTATTCTCTCTCCGCTTTTCAAGTGCTGTCCTTTATAAAAAGTTTAAAATATTAAGTACAGTTTGATTTAACAGTAGATGGTGATCAATGATGTAATCAAATCAACTGACTTTCCAACAAAACAGCTCTTAGTGAAAAAAATAAAGTAAATAAATAAAAATTTTACAGATAAACAAAAAAAGAAAATGTCTGTTGATTTTTTTATTTTTTTGATCAATACACTAAACTCAAATAATTTATAAAAAAGGTTAGAGAAAAAATTGAAGAAAAAAAAAATAAAGATTAGATTCTTCATACTTAGACTCACAGTGAAATTAACCTTCTTTTACACATTCGCTTTCATTCCAAAACTGAACTCAACTCAACAGAAACCACTTTTTTGGGGGGAGGACGGTGCTTTAATTGACATTTGTCAAACGGTTTTTGCTCTTTCGATCTTATGCACGTCCTCTCTCTCTATCTCTCTATCTATCTATCTCGGGCAAACTCAAGGTTCATAAAAATTTCAACATTAATTTTATTTTTCAGTCAAGAAAAAAAACATGATTAGGTACAATGGCTAAGAAAAAAATTTTATGGATCGTATAATTGAGCCATCACGTTTAATTTTTGTGTTGGCGGTGAATTGATTTTTATTAACCAACGCCACTTTATAACAGAAGTCACACATCTTTTCAGATATTTTTCTTTTTTGAAAAGAGGGTTTTAACCTTTTTGCAATATGTGACCCATTGAAAATCATTCCAGTGCGTATAAACTTCGATTAGATTTGTAGAGATTGTTTCTGTGACTCAACTAACATTCAGCTAAACTTTTTATCAAACGAAAGTTTATGCTAATAAACTGGCCTTTCTTGGAAGAAATGGGGAATTCCAAAAAATCTCGTAAATATATACCATTCTTTTTCTATTATTGGATAAGGATTAGGAGATCAAGAATAATTGTACATCCCAAGCTCTCTCAAAGAAAGGTTTACAGCATCCTGGCTTGGCGAAGTTATTTAACACTTTCCAAATTTTTGTGTATGCAACGTATGTTGTTTAACTAATGTTTGGGAAATTGTTGAATCCAAAATAAATCATCTACTCCTTTTAAGATGGTTTCAAAGCAATTCTTACAAGTAACCGTGTGTTAATAAGATGATAAGATGCAGCAAGAGAAAAAGAAGGAACTGATGTTAACCAAAATATTCTCCAGTTCAATTTTGTTACTTGAGAGAAGCTTTGTAATGTGAAATCATGTATTTTTGAATTCATTTCGTTCTTTCATATTCTTTCGATGTCATTGTTACGTAGACTAAACTAGAATGTTTTTGTAGCTGTAGTTTTATATGCCCATTTAAACTTGGAATATGGGTTAACGAGAAATTGAATATGTGTTTTGCCAAGCGATTGCAAAAAATTATACAAGAAAAACTTTAACCAGTAAGACATTTATTATATTGATTAAGTAAAAGTTTAATTAACACGTTTAATTTTATTTCAGCATCTCCTGTGATTAATTGGCTCTCGAAAAATTACTGTATGTATGCATCTGCACTTTAATAAATAAAAATAACTTTAAAGTTTTGCACTTCACCATGTCCATGTGAAATTAACTTGAATCTAAGGTATAACTCGATTAAGTTCAGGAAATCGTCAGATCTCTCTATCCATTCCCCTCTCCACAAAATACTAAAAACAATTAATAGCTATCATTGAGTCATTCTTAGACAGTTAGTTATATTTAAATTTGTAATACAAGGATGTAAGATGATTACTTACCTTGGCATAAATGTGACATCAGAATGTCTCGTCGTTCCAGAAATGAACAAGACATTAATTCTGGTAAATTTTCCTACCTTTCCACAGCAATCACTATCTTGGTATGCTTGTTTTTTCTGAACACAATATGGGTTCAAAGTTCTTAATCTTGGCAATTACATGCTAGCATATGTAACAAAAAGAAGGGTTTCCTTGCAGAAATTGACATGCTTCCACCGGGAGAATTTCCAGAAGCCAAATCTATTTCTTGTGCTATCACATTTGGATTTTCTTCTTTAAAAGTTGATGACCTCTTGGGTTGGCGTATTCATTATTTTTCGATGTGATGGAATTTAACTAGGCATTGTTAAGTCGCATAGAATTCTTCCTTCACCAGATTGGTAAAGGAAGCAAGGACATGACGACATAGCGCTCTTATTGCGATTATCAACTGTTAAAAAGAGAATCTATTGAACTTAAGTGTAGTGTTTTATGGATTAGTCAAATCATTGCAAATTGTAGCAATCTGTCTCGGTTCCCACTTTTATTTTTCTTCACACGTATTAAATTAGAATATATAACTAAATATAAATTAAACTAACAACATTCAACTTTAATACTCCCCCTTATTCGTATACAGCATAACGTTCATCAAAACGGAAAAGCCTTTGTAAAGACACTTAATGGGATTCCAAAGTCCACTAATTTTTCTTCTTCCGATTATAATGAAGTTTTGAGTTCCTGTACCTCCCGGCTGAAAAGTACGAAACGGAATAACCAGTAGATGAACCCCAACTCTTCTTAACTTTCGTCGTTTTACTTTGACTATAGTTGTTGACGAGATTAATGTTTAACAGCCGATACTAAATATTTTCTTAACTTCGGAGATAAATGCTTGCCATTGCAGAGTCAAAAAGAGTATGTAAGAATGAGGAGTGTTACACTACGAGTTGATTAATTAGTTGGAAGCGCAGTAGTTCAGATCACGCGAAATGAAGCTGAACCGGAATATATATTGCAATAAGGATACTGTCCAGTATGAGGAACAGTGAATAGATATATACAAAGGAAACTAAAGTAGGCAGTTGATACTGAATAGCAACTATCAGTTGCTTCTCTTCCTATTTCCACTGAATGGGAAATTCATTTTGTATTTATTTTTGGCTGATCTCGTCAAGGAGCCTAAGATGCGGACTGTTCAGGAGCGGGGTTGTAAGTCGACGTTTGTAGAAAAGGGGACTCCGTGAGCGAGACCATACCAAGGGCCAGCCTATCGTATCCATATGCAAGACGACGGAGTCATGCAGCCAGTTTCACATCCTACAGAGTACTCACATCCATTACTAGTACCTCTTATATAAACTACATAATGGATTATTAGAAAACCGATGGGTAATTCGGCTATTCGAGTATGCCGAGATAATTGGAACTGTTGAGTAATTATCCGAAAGCAAGGCGCAGCAAATTAGGACAAGAAAACCTTTCCCCAAGAAGGTACAGTTTAATGGGGATCTCTTGGGTTTGGTTTCCGCGGAACATGCTGCAATTACTTGGCAAAACTATTAATCTAGAAGAATGCACATTGATGTTTGGTCGACTCTATAAGAATTTGACCAAACTTCAACATCTACCCATTGAGTTATTTTGATTGCTTGGCGAACAAGAAAATTTCATAGCCAACCTTGACACTGATATCGTATGCCTTATCCTTTTAGTTCTCTTGTGGAAACTCGTAATATTTTCAAGCTTTTAGACGCTTTAAAAGAATGTCTTTCCTTAGTTGCGTTAAATACTAATTCTTCTTAAACCTTTCTGTTGGACATGGTTCGTATTTACAGAGGTGATTCTTCCTTCCAAGACTGTCAAGATTTGTGAAGTGTTTTGGAGAATACTATTCCAAAAAGGAGCTAAGTCGCAACTGTTTCAGAGGATGAAAAAACACTGTTATTTAATCAAAAAACGTTCTGTATAAAACTAAACACTTATAGTAGCTTTCTAACTCAACAATATTACAAAAACAATTAACTAACCAAGCAAAAAAATTACAAAATCAGACTTTGTTTCTTTAATAAAGACTTTCCACTTAACATATCAGCAACCTGTATCATATCTTCCCAGTGAATAGTCTTACCTTTCCTCAACTTAACATTAGTTTCAGTCTCATACAAATGTCTTACACATGTAAATTTAATCGTATCACCATGAATACCAATAACAACAGCAGAATTTTTTCTTTCCTTTTCTTCATGTGGCTTGCTTCTTTCATGACTTTGGCCACATCCATTCCATGCTTCAATAAACTCAGTTGCTTGCAATGCAAACTTAACAGCCATCACTCTATCATTTGCCGTTGGAGTATAACCTTGTTGAACATGTCCTGGGATAGCTGTTCTGGTTTCAAATCTTTTATTGGCGTTTTCTTTAATGATATCGGCAATTAATTCAGTCGAATAAACCGAACTTGCTTGTTCATTTCTGATAATCAACTTACCATTGTGGTCTTCCCCGCGGTCGGATTCAAAAACTTTAAATAATAATGATAAATCTTCTTGAAGTTGTTTCAAATTAATTTGGGCTTCTGGAGTATAAGTTGCCAAAGCACCAGTGATTAATCCACAATAGGAAGCAACATAACCTGAATGGCCACCTTGGACTTCAACAACAAAAACTCTTCTTCTACTTGATGAAGCCGATTGTTGTACAGCATCACAGTAACTAACTAATTGGTTCAAACAAGTGTCTGAACCCAACGAATATTCAGTACCTGGGACATTGTTAGAGATGGTGGCTGGGACAACAACCATTGGAATTTCAAATATTGGGTAATTGGATCTTTGCTCATATAATTCATGTAATGAGGTGAAGGCTTCGAAACCACCAATAATAATCAATCCATGAATGTTGTACTTTTGCAAATAGTAAGCAACTTTACCAAAGTTCTGTGAAGGCAATGATCTATTGGTACCAATTTCAGAACCACCCTTATTATGCCAACCTTCAACGTCCAACCATTCCAATTGTCTGAAGTTACCCTTTGTCAAACCGGTAAAACCATCTTGTGCAGCGTACAAATTATGACCTCGCGAAATATTATAAAGAGCAACTGCACGAGTGGCGGCGTTCAAACCGGCAGATGCAGCACCAACATGAACAATAGCAATGTTTAATCTTTTCCCTTCTGGCAATTTCTTGCTTCCATCATCAAAGAGTGAAATGTCACGGAAATGCCTGTATGAATCAAAGAAACTAGTATCTCTCAACCCCATAGCTTTGTCGAATTCTTTATTCTCAATAGCTGTAGCGACTGCTTTTGTTTGCTTGACGGCATCAACCAAAGGATACTTGACGATCTTGTTTCTCAAAACACCAATCATTGGCGATGGAGTATTTGGGGTATTTTCAAGAACTGCTTTAACAGCTTCGACACCTTGTAAAGTAGCTAATCTTCTATCATAAGCAACTGCGGTACCACCTCTTTGGACGTGACCTAAAATAGTGATTCTAGTATCTAACCCTAATTCAACTAATACATTCTTGACTTCATCGGATGTAATTGGGTTCAATTCATCATCAATGGCACCTTCAGCAACGATGACGGTAGTCTTTCTTCTACCATAACTCCTATGTCTCGAACACACATCCTTTAGTTCTTGTTTCCAAGTACCTGCCTTTGGTGGTCTTTCTGGAATAAAGATAAAATCAGCACCTGTTGCTAAACCAGCCATCAAAGCTAACCAACCACAATGTCTACCCATAACTTCAACAACAAACGCACGTGAATGAGAAGCTGCAGTGGCACCAATATAATCAACCATTTCAGTAATTCTTTCTAATGCAGAAAAAGCACCAATTGTGACATCAGTACAGGACATATCATTATCGATAGACCCAACTAAACCAACAATTGTCAAATGTTGGTAAGGTTTTATTTGAGCTGCAGTTAATTTTCCAGTGGCAACCAATTCCTCAACAAGAGAGGGCCACTCGCTTCTAAATAAATCAGCACCAGTCAAAGAACCATCACCACCACACACAACCAATGCATCAATACCATTGATAATCATATTATAAGCCCCTTGCAATCTTCCTGCACGTTCTCTAAATTCTTTACATCTAGCAGTACCAATCGAAGTTCCACCAACGGACAAGAAAGAACGAACTTCATCCCATTCCATTTTCTTTAATAAATCACCACCCTTAACTAGACCTTCATACCCTTCATACACAGCAAATACATCACATCCATAGTAAAGACCAGCACGAACAACTGCTCTAACTGCAGGATTCATACCTGGTGCATCACCACCTGAAGTCATAACTGCGATTTTCTTTTTTCTTGCTTTTGGTTTCACGGACTTTTCAGAATCAAGCAAGATTTGTAACTTATCGGTATCTTTAGTTCTCTTGTGTAAGATTTCTTGAGTTCTGACTTTAATAAACTCTTCAGGTGATTGGAAACTTCTTTTGGACAAGGGATTTCTAGCACTAGAAAAGCAAATAATGTTATTTAATGGATCTTCTGTTATAATTGTAATTTCATTTACATGACCATAGTTAATATTTTGAGTTTCCAAAAGTTCCTTAACTTTGGACAAGTTAGTAGTGAAAAATACAAATTCTTTAGGAACTGTATTTAAAGGAACATGCGAGGACAATCTAACCTTGATCACGGTAGATTCAGTTAAGCTTTCAGTATTATCGCCGTCATAAATTTCCAATTCCTGCCAAGGACGTACATTACCATTTTGATCGACATCTTGTAATGGGAAACTTTCCAACCAAATTTCTCTGTTTGATTCTTTAGCAACACCCAATTGTAATTTTGGGTTACTTGCGACAGCGGCAGAACTACTGTTTGTAACTCTTGAAAAACTCTTGGTTAATCTAAAACCAAGATTGTTGTAGAATTTACCTGAATCATCGAACTTTTGCTTGTCGTTGGTGACAAGGGAAATGAAACTTATCCCATCCAAAGTTTCAGTAATAATCGGCTTAAACATTTTCGATATAATGAATTGAGCTTACAACAACACAGAAAAAGCAACAGGAAGATTGTCGTAACTTTATAATTCAAGAATTCGAAATCTATCTAGTTGGTTGTAAAAATTCAATTCTATCATCAGATGTCATCCAACAAACCACAAAAACTCTACGGAGTATCAGTTGCCGTTATTGGGCTTAGGTACACGACTTAACATGAAATTTTTTTTGTTTTTTTTGTTCAGTGTGCCGCTCGGAGTTGCAATAACCCCGTGCCTTACACAATTGCACTCCGAAGTTTAATTCGGGGGTATACAGGTGATGCCTTTATGTGTATGTATATTATTTGGTTATATGTAACTAATAATTGCATTTACACTATCATAACTATAAGCTCAATAACTAATATAGTAAGAAAAGATAATGAAACAAATTGAGATCCTCCAGTTTCTACATTTCCTTGGATAAACAACCCGTTATACTCAGTATCAACTGACTTAATGATATTAGTGTCATTGCTATATTTGTTCCCTGTAGAAATTTGTGGAAAGTATCCAGAGGTCCCTTCTGTAAGGGATTGGGTTTCTGATGAAATAAAATTGGTTGTATGTTTTTTTTCAGATGTCGGCTTCAAGTAAAAGCTTTCTGTAAAGGGTGAATTTCTTATCATTGCTGTCTTTTGAACTAAATTAAATGATGTGACACTTATTGGACTAACTACCACTGTAGAATCTCCAGGGTAATTCTCTTTATTAATAAAAGTAGGCGTTATGGTTGCACCCTTTGTGTTATTAAATACCTTCGTTGGAGCCTTTGTGGGATTTGAAACTGTGTTAAGAATAGTTGTGATGTTCAAGATTGTTGTTACATCCATTCGGGGATTTGATACTTTTTTGATTTTTGAAGCTACACGTGAGACCTTCCTACCGTTTGAAACTTCTGACTTGCGAGTGGTAGACTTTCCTTTGCTGTAGCTACTGGTGGGAAGAATTGTCGTGGTTTTAGTGACAGTAGCTGTGTTTGTGATTGTCAGTTTGATTTCGTTTGAACCAAAAATCTTTCCACCTCTTGATTGTAGATCCAACCACTTTCCATTTGGCAAATTTCCGTATGAGTAAGTTAATCCAGTCGAGTAGTCAACAGCTTTGACATTCTTCACTAACATTGTAAAGGGTGCTTGGGAATAATTAGTTTGTCCTCCAGCCCAAGAAATTGTACCTGGACTATTGCTAGTATCACCACCAGCCCAAAGACTGAATTTAATAGACATGGGGGAAGTAGGGAACCCGTATTTGTTCTTGCGACTAATTGCTCGAACAATCTTGCCATCTAAAGTTAAAACAATGCTATTGGGAGTCCACTCAACACCATATCTGTAGAAACGTTCTAGTGGAGAGCTTGACATTTGATGATACTTTCCTCTGTCATAATCACTCACATTCCCCTTAATAAAAAAATTGGTTTGAAATTCATAAGGATCACCACCAAATATTTCAGCAATATCTATTTCATCTAAATCATCACTTTGTAAATAAAATGAACTTATAATGCCTTTACCCGTTGCTCCCTTGATATCTGCCTCTACCTTTCCATACATTATGTAGAAACTTGAAACCAATGCTGGATTATCATAAGGTTTACTAAGAGTCAATCGTAATCCAGTGTTATCAAATTTAACTCCCCTTCGACAGCTGGTGATAGCAAAATATTTGGTTCCTGTTGTAAATGTTTCAAATATTGATGAACTCAAAGCTTGGTTGTTAACTAAACATTTATCCGTTACTAATGGATTACATTTGATACTTTCAAATTCTTCTTCACAAACTTCGTCTTCTTCAATTTCAATTCCAGTCAAAGTCAAAATCACGTTGGGAAATACTAGGAACAATATGAAAAACAGCAAGCACCTATTGCTATTAAATAGTTCGATTATAGTTTTCATTTATCGTAAGTTGACAACTTGTGTATAGTAACCGTATAAATGAATTTGTGTTAACCGCTATAAATTCATCTTCATTTTCCTTTTTCTTTTTTTTTTTGCAACTATTTGCAAATAGAGTAAACAGTGAGAAAGAAAAACGCGTATCAAAAAATTTATTGAATGCAACCATCGTTTTAACCAAAAGGAAAAAAAATAAAAGAAAAAATATACGCAATAAAACAAAATACGCCTTTTTCTTCTTTAGTGTTTCGAAAAAATCCAAGTCCCTAGCAGTTCCTTGAAAAATGAGTGAGCATACAGAAGCACATAGAGTATTGTTAACTTACATACGATCTTGCAGATATGTCGAAGAATCTGAATTGTTAACAAGTTTTCAACTTATTTGTAATGCTTATGGTATTCAAACCGGTCTGAAGGAATTGTTGGACAGTTACATCGCAACAATAAACTCAAGTATATCCCATCAAATGTTCAAAATTGATAGAAAAAAGCATGAAATAACTGGTGATTTGTATTATATCTTCATCAATACTACTCCTAATGAAATTATTAAGCAAAGTACCATATATACCTCGGTAGAACTAGATGGAATTAAAGGTTTGATCGACAATATTATTGAAGCAAAAGACTTTGAATATTCCGTGGGTAAAACCAATGCTCAGCAAACAATCCAAAATGCTACAAAGAAAACATTAACAGAAAGCTGGGCATTTATCAGTGAGCTTGTTGATGAAGGATGGTTCAATGTTACCCTTGAAGATCGAGTGATTTTATCCATTAGATCGCTTTGTGAATTGAAATCATATATTATCGATAGGTATGGTATTTACAGAGCTGATAGCGATGGAAAAATTTTAACGTGTGCACAATGCAAGGAATTAGTTACTTTGGGTTATGTTTCTGTTTCCGATAATCCCCTTAGTTTCCATAGGACATGTTATGAAGTTTTCTGCAGAAATAATAATGTTGAATTTGATGAGTCTAATTTAGTTCAAGTAGGACCTGACCCAACTACTTTATAGAATATTATATGTATGCATAAACTATATTACACTTCAAAACTATCTAAGTATTGTGCCTCTGCTTCATCCAATATGTCCCAATACCATTCGTGTATCACTTCTTCTTCAAATCTATCACTTAAGGGTTTGACATCGCCTTCATTGGGAGGTTCAAATTGAAAATTTGGTCCTGGATTTATAACAACGGCACCTCCTTGAAAGGCAGAAATCATAGGATAATACCCCAAACTTCCATCATCTGTGTTTCTATAGTTTGGATTTTGCTGTTGTTTTAAATTAGGGTACAAACTTAAATCACCGGTGTCTTCTACATTGGTAGGAAGAAATGAATACAAATCCGTAATAGCCTTTGGTTGCTCTACTCCATTCTTAAAAATTCTGATCTTGGATTGAGGAATAATGGGAATATTTCTGGTTTTATCATCACTTTCTAAAACTGCCATTTCTCCAAAAACTGTTATTGGATTTAGTAAATGTTCCATAGTTTTAGTTGAAGTGTATTCATACTGTTCATAATACAATGCATTCTTGTATCTGATTGGTATTTGATCCCTTAATATATTTGCGTGGTCGTTGAATTTTTCATTATCCTGTAATGATTCTTCTGATTTCTTAATGATTCTTCTCTTCTTTCTTACATTAACTTTAGCATCAACATTTCCTACATTTTCTGCTCTCTCGCGTACAAAGTCGTTCAATGCTTCTCTTTGCACTTCCAAAGATGGTAATTCCACTAAAAACCCAATCACGTCTCCTGTACGAAATCCTCCTGCAACTATCAAATCCTGACGTCTACTGATGGTCATGAACTCTCCATTAACATCTCTAATTCCATATCCATACCCATCAAACCCTACGGGAGCTTCTAAACTTGCTTCCCTCCTTGCTATTCCGATCCTAACGTGACTTTTGTCGTTAGCGTTTAAAATCTTAAATTCAAAATAGTACTTCCCTTCACGTATACCAATGTTTGTTCTAGCAGATCTCCAGCCCTCCTGAGCTGTAACTGCGCTTAAATCTTGACTATAAAGAATACCATTGGATCGATCAAACATGCTAATGCATACCTTATAAGGAGCTATATCAGTTGTGGCATACAAATTAGATGGAAAATCGGGATTTGGGCGGCATGCCTTATATTTAAAACCTCTTTTGTTGAATGGATAATCCTCTGATTGGTAGAATTTTATATTGTCTATAGTAATTACTTCATTTGGAAGCGGAGGATTGGACAGAAATATATCCAGTCCCTTGAATGGAACTGGTTTTAATCGAGGATGTATCACCACATTATGCTCGCGCTGCTTCTGTTTCAGTCTTCTTTCTACTTCCTCTTCTTTAACCCTTTCTTTACTTCGAGTGGAATAAGTGTGGCTAGAAGAAGTAGTGGTAGGAGCAGCAGCAGTCGTTGTTGTTCCCGATTCTGTTTCTGTCACTATTGAGTCGACTCTATTGTTAGGAGAAGTTGTTTCGACATTCAATTCTTTAACTGATACAAGCTCCTGCACCTGAGGTTCGATGGATGGTTCTTCTGACACTCCTTTATCCAATTGATTCATGGTGATGATTATTGCTGCAAAGCATAAAGACGATGAAGGCTACCAGAATGCGTTTTTCTGATGATGACTAGTTTGGTACTGCATCTGAAGGTCGTGTCTTTAACAGTATCACTGAAGCTCGTTTCATCAAGACTTCGCATAGCCAGCACGACAAGCAAGAATGGCTTATAATCATATTCTAATAAACTGATATGACAGTTGCGTTATAACGCTAGAATAATCTATATACGATCTATTGTCAACCGCAGATAACACAATCACGTCCAGTTGGCGTGGTCATGTACGCTCTCATGTACGTGGGTACATTAGTTCCCACCCAAAAGTCTGTAATTGAATTGTTCGCACAAGAACAAGCGCACAAACCGATTATGTGCTCCCGCTTTCCACGTCGTGACATCACCATAACTAAGGATTTAATGGGGCATTTCAAGGTTATTGTTCAGAGTTTGTGTACAACGATGAATACCAAATGGGGATAGTAATACCGTGAGAGACAGCACTGTGCAACTGCATCCACGTGAGTTATGGATACTAATGGAGATTGAACTCCACCTTCTATTATTGTTGCTTAACACTTGTTCCAGACCTTCGACTACTATTTTTTAGCACAATCGAAAAATGATCAAAGAAAATTTATTGTGTTTTTTCGAGTGAAAAACCTGTATGCATATATAATAATCACAAAGTACTCGTATATTATCTGTCAAAAAAAATTTTGATGCTCCCATATTTTTTTATCTCAGATGCACAAGAACAATCTTTGTTATATGGCATAATCAATTCAATTGTTCATAAAAAATATTCAGTATTTTTCAACTTGGTTTTGTGCTAAAACTTCATAAAATATTTTTCTTTTAGAGAATATTTTAAAGTATTATTTTCAAGTCGTTTTTTTTATTGGTTCTCAGGCGGGAAATTTTAGTTCTGATTGGAAATGCAAAGTGATTATTTGTTTCAGTAATTAATTCCTTCTTTGTGAATCATTTTGATATTCCGTTTGTAAGATTAAATTGTTCGGTATGAATTGAACCTTGCAGAGAAATAATGTCAAATATTAATTATCTCTTGGTGGTACAAACTCATGTCAACGGAAATGTTTTAAAAACGGATTTATTTCCGGGCTTCTCCCTAAACCATGGCCGTTGTTTTTGGTGTTTAGGAAACAATTAAATCACCATGCAAAGCAAAGTAGAACAGTTGCTTGTAACATGAATAATACCCACAAGAACCTTTGTTGATATGCAACAAATATTTGTTTTAACTACAATTAAAAATACAGGCTCTTGTGAAATTTTTAATCATGATTGGAATGTGTCATGAAGGATGTTTTGTTCAATTACAAATTTGAAACCTCTTTACCCAGTGTTCCTTCGTTTGTGATGATTGATTCCACGCAGAACTTTCATTAAATTATTTTCTTATCCTGTGCTGGGGGTGGAAGACTGGAACAACCTTCCATTATTTCTCATGAAGATGCAAGTGAAAACTTACCTGATTCGTAAATTCTGTATCGTTTTCCTTCTGCATCGTAATTTTAGGTATTGTGTTTCTGCAAGCATGTTCGAAGAGTTACAAAATTGTAAACAATATTTTCTGCATATCGATGTAGATCGGCTTTATTACAATTATTATTTAAAGTAATATTTTTAGTACTTTTGGGGCTTAGCTCGGGGATGGTCGGCACTGTTTCCGTGAAACTATTGAAATTTGGTGAAACTAATCTCCAAAACGAATAGACCCGCAAAACTAAAAAAGACACAAAGAGCCAAAAGTACATGGAAACATTATCAAATCAAGGTCTTATACTATCAACCACCAATGAGTGCTTTGATCACTCCCCTCCAAAAAAATCGTTGTAACCTGGTATTCTAACCAATATTTTGAGTTCAACCAAAAAGGCAAACAAACAAAAGAATGGATAAAACTGAATGGGTTACGTAAGAAGGTACTACTCTCTGGTCCTTTGTTACATTTATTAGAGCTCTTTTGTTCTTTTGCAAGATCAATCTCGTGTCATTTCAATTCGGATAACCATATTCCTCAATCGTTAAAATTATTTTTTGGCCCCCTTTGGATAATTTTGTTCCAGAAAATATTTTAATTCTGTGGCTTGTGCTTAAAGATATTTTTATCAGAAAAATCTTTCATTCGAAAATAATCAAATGAATAAATATTGCAAAGAATTTTAGTGATCGCTTATTCTTTCTAACGCAGATTTATTATCATGGCTTTGGTGATCTTGCTAGCCCCGAGACAGTGAAAAAATGCATCCAAAAATAGCAGTTATGATAAGATTCATACAAAAATAGAAGCTAAGATGCCTAAAGTCAAAGTCTGGAAGGTCTTTTTGCGTATATAAGATTGATACTATTGCTTCAAAAAGTGACTATGCAACTCAGATGTGTGTGGTACTGTTATGCCTTCTGTCTAAGATATTTGATTTTGAACAAATACATTGAAACACAAAACTTTTGAGTAAAGTGTTTTATTAACTCTCTTTCCTATGCAAACAAGGGGCTTCTAAAACAAGCCTACTAAAACTAAATAATATGAAAGGTTTGGCCTAGGCCCTAAATATTATTTCATCTTCTTCATACAATAATATTTGTAATCTAGCTGTTTACAAAACTGCCTTCTCACATAAACATTTCCTGATGAAGTTGCGGCATGTCAAATAATACTTATTTAATCATTTGAACAAAAATGGAATAAAACGGGTATCACAAAGAAAACCCCAAATTACAAACCTAACCACTTCTTTAATGTCCACTTTTCGGCGTTTATCTTGTTTGACGCTCTACCAGTATCATGTAACAATGCCTCACTTTTCACTAATACCTTCCCCTTCTGGTTCTCAATTACACTTTCTAAAACAATGGTCTTGCTATTGTTGTCTGGACTTTCCTTCTTTCGAGTCTTAACAATCAAGAACTGATTAGCAAAGGTAGGTCTTTTATAATTAATAGTTAATCTTTCAACCTTGAAATCATCTTTCAAGTTTGATGTTGTAGACTTTGAAAGCGAAGCATTACGTTTGAAGGTTTCATTTAGCAATGTCGCAATTATACCTCCGTGAACTATAAAGGGATAGCCGCATAACCTATAACCAACATGAACCATAGTTACTCCTTCGTCAGTTTCAATATTATGAAAAATGACTGGTTTAATCAAGATTCCACCTGGTTGGGCCAATGTTCGATTTGTCAACGTTGGCTCATGGTATTCATCCTGTGTCTTGATTTTTGATTTGTTATCTAACACGTTTCTATCCAAATTTTCCCAACTCAGTAATTTATACCAGTAATGTGAATTTTTGGGATGGGTCAATTCTTGATAAACCGGATGGTTTTTCATTTTATATTCCAATTGTAATGGTAATACATGAGCATTGGGATCAATTTCATCCAAAGATGTAAATCTTTCATAGTAATTGAACAATGTTTCATTATACGCCAAATAGCTACCTAACAAGAAGAAAGCGGTGGTTGTCTTCCAGTTTATCCATTTCGGTGACTGATATTTTAGGTACTTTAGAGGAGACTCGTTCTCTGGTCGAGTGGCATAATTTCTGATTGGCAAATTGTACCTCACTCCGGGCTTTCTGAGAATGGTTCTGGCAAACATTATTATTGAAATTGTCTGTCATACAATAGCAGTTAAGAACGGGGTTAAATGATTCTGTGGAGAATAAGATTTTTCTCTGAGTTTTGCTCTTTAGCAAAAATTCAAAATTCTTAGTACTGAAAATTACTCTATCGGTACAACACTTACCATTATGAAGGCGACCAATTATGCGCCCTGATATATGAATGTGATTAATACATACTAATAATTGCAAGTATATAACATATATTAAAGACTATCAAAGTAAGAGGGTGCAGTCACTGCCAGAGAATTTGGTGTATTATTTGTGCTTAAGAGATCTAAAAAATTTTGTTAACCCTAGTCCCTTCTTTTTCTTAGGACTGTTGCTGCCAACGCCGAATTTGGCTCCGTCTGCCACTGTGTGGGATTCGTTGACAGCACTAGCATATCTTCCAATTGGCCCATTTGTGGTTGTACCTGCTTCAATCTCGTTTGCAAAAGTTGAATCATTCGAACAATATGTTTGGTTATTAACGATGCAATGTATTCCATTGAGGTTTATTGAAGCTTCTGATGGGATTGGACCAAGTAACTTGTAAGTTCCGCTGTCAATAGTACCACTTGATGAAATCAAACGGATTTGCTGTCGGCTTGTTCCCAGTGATACTGAAATTGACGCGATTGTTGAGGCAGAATCTACCGCAGTATTTGGTTGAGATTCACCGCTGGATATGGGTTCGTTGAAGCCGTTAGCATTTAACAGCTCATTATCTTGGTCTAGAAGCACGAAGAAGATAAAGGATAAAGTACCATGCCACAACTCCCACAAGTCGATATTTTTCAAAGTAATTTTGGTATTGACGGAAGATTTCATGTTTTGGATTATTACATGTAACAACTTGGTGTATAGTTGAGTAAGTTCATTTTCTTTGGTCCTTTCTTCTGAGTTCCAGAAAGCATCATGATGCTTGTCATTTCTCCAACATTGATTATTGAGCATTTCAAAATGCTTCACACGAAAAACCTTAAATTTATCGTAATCATGATCTTTAAAATAGATTAAGAACAATTCCTTGAGTTGCGCCAAAGCATCTGGATTATTGACACCATCGCATTTGGGAGTGAGTATTTGAATGTTGTTCAAGAAAAACTCCAAAAATTCTATATGAAATGATTTCATATCTTGTTGGGGAGGCAACAAACTATCGTAATTAAAATCGGATTGAAAGCACTCGTATTGTAACTCCTTATAACAGATATTCCAGAAACCATTGTCATGAAATAATTTTCCAACGCTGACTCTGTTTGAACGATTTGATTCAACGTTATCATAAACATGGTCAAGCTTCTTGAAAATCCCAAAAACATCTGTGACAGGGGCCAAGAAAGGGTTATCTTGATGTAATGATGAAGCATCTGTTTGCAGCCCGCTTGTAAATAAACTTGCATCCGTGGATAAGTCACTTTTGGGAGAACCGCATTGATTAGGACTCTGAACGTGACTCTTGCTATTGTTGTCAAAATATGAGTCCCGTAAAGCCTGGATCAGTTCGGGTGTGAAAATCTTTTCAAACCCACCCCATGAGGTTAATTCTAAGTTCAAACTATGGTATTTCAGTTCTTTGTCAAATCGGGATAATATTCTTTCATACTCAGCTAAGTTGTAATCGAAAACAGGCACTTTAGTGTACTTGCTAGTGTTCATGTCGTAGACCTTTTTATGACCTGACCAATTGACAGACAGGTGCAATGAAATTCTACCAGCAGCAAGTGAATTTTTATCAGAGTTAATCGATCGAGAAGTACGTGAGTTGCTAGATCTTATAGTAGCACTTGTTGAGGTAGGTACCTTTGATGCTTTCTTTGGGGAAATTGGGTGACTAGGACAATCAAGTAATAGAAACGTACTCATATGAATAGAAAATGGAGGATCCTTGACAACTGGATTCTCGAGAGAAAGAGGTATCAGAGCAGATTTGCCTAAGGTTAAATAGTTTTCCACTTGTTAGGCGAAATGGCATTTTTTAAGGTTAAAATTTCTTGTAACACAAAATATAAGTGCTTAAGCATCAAAGTTGCTTACTCCTCGGTTGTTTTAGCCTTGACCCCCATTTCTTGGCTGATAGAGTTTCGTAAATGAACCCATAGTTTTTTTTGTCTTAGATTGGTCAATGACCATAAGCAAGATTGTTCTTTGAACATTTGGTAATAAAGGAGGTAGAGTATTCATGTGCAAAGAAAATTGAGTTTTTAAAATGGTGTATTATTTCACACATCGTAACCCAATGCGACTGTGAAAACGCTTATTGTGTTTTAGTTTAAATTTATAATAACACATTGAGATGCACTCCTGAAGAGATTAAACTTTTGAAAGTAACTCAAATAATGGAAATCTACAAGTTTTAACGACAATTGAGAGGTTTTATGTACATGCAAATCGTTAACCCTTATGCATAATGCTAATTCACCTAGATCAACCTCAGTTCGCTAATCAGCACGTAGTTCTACGGTACTTGCTTGGAGCTTTTTCTTAGATATCGTTTTGGAATTATTGCTAAAAGAAAGCAGAGAGGTTTTAGGTGCAATCTGGGTGATGCATCGTTTGGCAATGTTTGGTTATAGTTATTTACTTGATAACCATGAGCGAGGTACAACGGAGCCACAGTTTGACCTAGTTTATTAAGTTATACAGTTAAAATAGTTTCTGAGCCTTTTTCCATGTTTTAAGGTTTTGTGAAACTGTAAGTCATCCAATGCCAGGGGTCCTTGTAATATTTAAGTTAATGGCATATTTCTTGGTTTCTGAAAGGGGGGAATATCATGGATAGCATGACACCATACTCCTCCTGAGTTAAGAAAAACTTTAATGTTAAAAACTCGATTACTCTTGGCAGCTGCATAGTCCAATTAAGCTTATGATCTTAACATGCATTGATAAAAATGTGCAACTTAAATTTCTGATAGAATTTACAACAGGAGCCAAGAGGATTTTGAATCTTGTTGCTGATGTGATGAACTCTTTATTGATTAGATCCTATTGGTTATTTTATTGGTCTAGAGAATGAATTTAGTTTGAACAATAGCTGATTTTTTACTCGGGTTTGGTTTTAGGAATAAGCAAGGTAAAAGCAAATTCAATAACTGGAACTTTTTCGTTTGTCGTTTGGTTGATTCGCTGGGTGCATTGTCGATTTCTTTTACTAAAATCCAAAGTCTAATTGATTGTATTTTTTGGTAACCTTAACTGAAATTAGTTTGAACGAATCGGATTTGGATACTGTTCGAGTTCCTACTATGTTATTTTAGTTTAAGATATGATAAGATTTATTTATGCTTCAACACTATAACAATATTTGATAAATAACGAACACTACTTAAATTTAATTGTATTAGATTGTAAGGTCTAGCCAAGTTTGTGTTTTTGACTACTGCTGCAGTGCTAACATACATTTGGACATGTCACATTTACGCTAATACTTTTACTCCTCCTACTTTAGTAGTGGTACATTTCCTATCGCTGACCACATTTCCGCCAATACTCCCGCCTCTGTCACTTAAATTACAATGTATCTACGTTAAGCCCACTAAATAATCCAATACTTGCACTCTAATCACGGAAGCCAATAGCCCATCAAAATACATAAAACAGTTACCAATTGCTGTTCCATTGTATTAGAACCAATTCCTTAGAGAAGTAAGTATTGTATTTCGGTACATTATTAAACTATCATACTAATGCTCTATCTGTATGATTGTGTAACAATTCTGATTCTACTGGTTGATAGAAAGATTCTATACTTTCTTCGAAACCAAATTAGTTGAACATCGCAGAGGAAACCAAACTCAAAGTAGAAACTTTAATGTCAATCCATAATTGATCCATTTAGAAATGTATTAACATCTGAAATGCAAGAGTTGCGAATATGATTCTGTTTTTGTTTCAACTCATTCAATGCTATTATCTCACAGATGATGATTCCCTAGGGATTGTATCATACAATCCCTAGGATTAGTTCCAACAATTCCAACCATCTTTCATACTTAAAAGTAATTGACATTCAATAGCCCATTTATGACTGCGGAAAGTAGTTAGCATGCAAGCTTTGCTCCTGCAGTGATATTGGCCAAAAATATGGCAAAAAAATTCCGATACCGGGAGTCGAACCCGGGTCTGCTCGGTGAAAGCGAACCGTGCTAGCCGTTACACTATATCGGATACTTTACAAAATTTTAGGTTTTTAAATATTTAAAGTTCACGTGACCTTGAATCACGTGCCGTGTGATCAAAATTCATGTTCACTATTGGTTGATGAAGTTTGGTTGCAAAAAAAACAACTGTAGTTGGAACTTGACTTGTAACTTTCGGAACGCTGGGCTTTTCCAGGGAATGATGGTTCTCATGAATGATAAAATTTCCAAGCATTGCCAGTCGATTTCTGGAGAAGGTAAGTAATTTTGCTGAAATTTTGGGCTATGTCTGAATTCTTTCAAGAAAGCTTTAACTGGAAGCAATTTCAACAAAATTTGACAAAATGTTGGACGAATTACTCTCTGAATTAGTCTCACCTTCAAGATGTTACACACTAATAACAAATACAACTGCTATAAATGGGTCTTATCATAAAGGTAAATCATCCTACGGAGGTTTTAAAGTGTTCTACTAGTAAATAACAAGGATTTAAACCCCCTTTTCTGCAACTTGATTGATTTCAAACATTAGAAGTTTCGATAAACAACACAAAATAGAGTCTTCGTAGGTGAAAAATTCTTGGAAGACTTAAGTGGGATTCTAAGCAGCTAGCAAGAATGATCAGATATGAAATAAAATTAGTGCATTTCGAAGAAATATATGAAAGTAACGATCGAAATTAATTTCGATACTCATTCGCAAGCAATCTTTCGCAAATTTATGAATAGTTCAAAGTATTAGAGAATTTAATTAGTTGTAAAATACAAAAACCTTTAGCCGTCGCTATTCTAGTGACAGCTAAAGACACAGAATCCAAATCAAAAACTCCAACACTGACATAAAAAACGGTTGCTAGGTTATTGTTCCATATCCGTCTATTATCGAAGCAAAACTGTTTGCTAATATAACCATTCAGTTGCAATTGTAATTTCGCACGACCATTATGATTTTTTTGTTTGTTAGAAAATTTTTCACTTTTGATGGATATCTAAACTCCAAAAAGACTTTACTGTTGACCTTTAGGCAGAGATATATAACAGTTAAATTAGAAAACAAGAAAATGATCAGGACATCAATACGTAGGCTTTCAAGCAAATCCATTCCATATGAAGCAGTGCCAAAGAATAGATATAACTCAGTCAGATCTCAACATAACTTCAAACCAGAACCAACTGAGGGTCTCGTTTATAACCCACCAGCTGCTATTGTGAATCCATCTATGCGAATTCCAAGGCTCTTCCTTCCAGCAAACGATCCAAGACGCAACTTAGAGATTAAGCCAACATATACCAAGGAAATTATTGATCTTATGCCAACTCTTGACGAAATTCAAACCAAACCAAAACAAAGACCATACTACACAGAAGAAACCGCTCAGGAAATAAGAGAATTAAGAACGAGTGACCCAGATACTTGGTCTCTTAACCAGCTTGCCAAAAGATTCAAGTTGGATATAAATTCAGTCGGTGAAATTATTTCTCCAGTCAGAATGAATGAAGATCCAACAGAACGCAGAACTCCAAGAAGAGATATGAACTCCGATAGAGTAAGAAGAAGGAAGTTATGGCACACCAACCAATATTAGAATTAAAGTAGCCTCTCCCGCTCCTGCCGTCTCAAGTTTGCACCTTCCTGCAAATTGATGGATTTGACATTATATCTCCTGTACATAGATATAGCATAGTAATTATGTATAATAACGCACATTTGTCATATAGATCATGTTTCTACTTTTAAGTACGTTGTCTCTGTGCCCGTGTAAGTCGTTTAGACAAGCATCAAGAATTCTCAATCTGAACAATTTTTTTTTGGTTCAGGTTGGTGGTGGTGATGGAGGAAAAAAACGATCAAGGTTATTTATGTTCCTTCAGCATTTATACAACAACAAACAACAACAATGTCAGATGTATGTCTTTAGAGTAAGAGAAGGAAAGAGAATCATATACTAACATACTTTCCAGCAACCCCAACAAAGGCAACAGCAACAACAAAAACAATATAGAAGAAGAAATAACCAAGGTGGCCCAAAGCAAGAAGGTCCAAAGAAAGAAGCAATTTTGAACTTGAATAAATATAAAGATCAAGAGATAAGGGTAAGATTGATAGGTGGAAGGCAATTATCCGGTATTCTTAGAGGATTCGATCAATTGATGAACTTGGTATTGGATGATGTCAAAGAAACAATTAGAGGTATGTATACCATAAGTTATTTTTTTGCTATTAGTTAGACGCTTTTTACTAACTGAAACAATATTATAGATCCTGAAGATGATACTGTGTTGACAAAGGAGACTCGCGATCTAGGTTTGCTGGTTGTCAGATGTACATCTTTGTTAACCATATCACCAGTTGATGGAAGTGAAATTATTGACAATCCATTCGTTCCACCTGAACAACAGTAATTACGTTTTTATTTTAATCTATAGAAATGATACAGAAGATGTGTTATTTGTAATATAATGTACTTTTGGTTTGTTTTTTTTGCTTTTTGTCATGTAATGGGATGAGACTGAGCGTATCACATTGCGGCCAGGGTAAGTCACATATTCGCTCTATTTTGTCGAACAAGATGTGAATAAACTCATATTTAGCGAGACTCTAAACTGCTCAATTAAGCCCAAGTTTAGAATGATTCTTTTGGCACAATAATTCTCAAACGTGTTTGGTAGTAATGGGCCCAGTAGCCCTGGTGTCAAGTGGTTATGTCTATCTTGTTCCATTACCACTACTCCTGGAGTGTAAATATCTGTCTGGCCTCCCTGGAAAAAAAAAGTGGGCTCCCCACTCATCGTAGCATCTCGAAAATCTCCTTGTTTTCTACAATAACATCCATTCTACGAAAGGCCATCAACAGTAACAATGTCTTCACCCCTGGAAGTTGGAAAGAACGTGATCTTACTTCCTCAAACCAACCAGTTAATAGGTTTATATTCTATTATTCGTGATCAAAATACCAAGAGAGGCGACTTTGTGTTTTATTCAGATAGAATCATTCGTTTATTAGTAGAAGAAGGTTTGAACCATTTACCAGTCGAGGAAGCCGTTATTAAATGTCATGGCGGTCATGAATACAAAGGTGCTCGATTCATAGGTAAAATCTGTGGTGTTTCGATTGTCAGAGCTGGTGAATCCATGGAAATGGGATTAAGAGATTGTTGCCGTTCAGTACGGATTGGTAAAATTTTGATTCAACGTGACGAAGAGACGGCATTACCTAAACTATTTTATGAAAAGTTACCTGGTGATATCAGTGAACGTTTTGTATTTTTATTAGATCCAATGTTGGCTACAGGTGGTTCAGCTATGATGGCTGTTGAAGTTTTGTTGTCAAGAGGTGTAAAAATGAGCAACATATTCTTTTTGAATTTACTAGCTGCTCCCGAAGGAATTAAAGCTTTCCATGATAAATATCCCGACATCACAATCATTACTGGAGGAATTGACGAAAAGTTAGATGAACACAAGTATATTATTCCTGGTTTAGGTGATTTTGGGGATAGATATTATTCTATCTAAGTTTTGTTTAAATTGTGTATATTACTATCTGGAGAGTTACATTTTCTATCACATATATTTTGTATGAATGATTTCAGGATTTTCGTGAAATTCTTCTGCAGTGACCCACATTCTTTTAAATGTAGATAATCCAGCTAAAATCGAGCCTCCTATCCAGGTTGAATACTTTCTTTCTGGAGGAGCAAATATTTTAACTTTCATTTTTGTCTTATAATTAGCATTCTTATCTAAGCTCTTGTTCCATATCGTATTTGCCAAGCTTTCTTTGGATTCTTCTTGCATTGATTTTAATTCTTTTAGTAAACGATCACCAAAATTCTTAAGTAGAGTATTCCCCCCTGAAAGAATAATATTTTGATACAATGTTGGTCTTAAATCTAAATCTGTCTTTGATATTGCTAATGATGCCAATTCATGGATCCCAGGGGATTCATTTCCTATCAATTGAGGATTGAATAGAATTTCTGGTGCCCTAAATCGCTCAACTCCCAATTGTATCGAATGTCCATCCGGTAGTTTATAAGATGTAAATAAATCCGAAGAAGGTCCGCTTCTAATATAATGAGTACTATAAAGCTTTTCATCTCGTGTAGGATCTTTCGATATGAAGCAACATGATTCTTTAATCAATCGAACAATCTCCATTTCAGAACTACTTTGTAAAGTTATCCCCGACATTCTTCTAATATTAAATGACAAATGCTCCGTTATATCTCTTCCAGCAATATCCATCCGTTTTATCGAAGGAGGAAGAGCGAACCCTTCATATACTGGAACGACATGACTAACCCCATCCCCACTATCTATCACTACACCTGTCGTTCTTCCAGATGCATATAATGACAACACTGCCTGGATTGAGATATAGATACAAGGAATGTTGAATTGCTCAAATAATATCTGACACATTTTATTTCGATTAGATCTCGGATTTAATGGTGCTTCTGTAATTAGCAATGGATGATCTTCTGAATTTGTCTTTAATTCCTGGGTATATACATGATACCATAGTTTTTCCATATCTTGCCAGTTATTAACTATTCCATGCTCAATTGGATAAGATAATCGTAATAAGCCTCGATTCTCTTGAGCCATATTGCCTATAAACAAATCTTCATTCTTATTTGTTGCATCTTCAGATGTCAATGATCCAGCCATAATCTTCTGATATTTGGGTCTACCAATAATAGCAGATGCATAGGTCTTTGGTTTATCTTCTCCAGCAAAACCAGCTTTTAAATTACCCGAACCATTATCTATAACCACAGGCTGATTGTATAAGTTGCCTTCCATGTTGAGAGATGGTTATGTCTTTCACCTTTTGTGTATGGAAGGGAAAGAAGATCAACAGAGATTTTCAAAAAGGCACCTAACTGGTAAAAAAATTGACGCGTAAACATTTTTTTCATAGTTAGGTGATTGGCAAATATTAATATTAACACTCGTTTGTTTATATATGACTTTGATAGTGAAGGGACAATGCTGAACTTAAACACACTTTCGTCGAATCAAAAGGCGCAGTTAAGAAATGCTTTCACCTTGATAGATGGTGAATCTAGAGATGCTAGCATTACAAAGGATGATTTGGAGAAGTTATATGCAACATTAGGGTTAGAAAGACCATCAGATGATGAGTTACGGGCTATGTTAACTATAGATGGGGAAGATAAGTCTGAGACTGGAGTTAATTTTGCTCAATTTCTGACACTTATGGCTAAAGAACTCCTGAGATTTGAAGACAGATCAATAATACAAAATGCCTTGAGAACTTTCCAGGTTAATCACAATAACAACGACAGCAGTTACAATTCGAGGGACTTACAAATTGATTTAGAGTTATTAAAAGATGCATGTTGTTCTGTGCAATTGGGAGAAATTGGTTCTGGGGATAATCGATTACCAAGGGCAACTTTTGACAGATTGACTGAAGGATTTGTCCAAGAACAAATGGATGGTAAACAGATATTTCTTGCGTCAAAATGGATTGATGCCTACATTGATTAAACTCCTCCATGGGGAGGTTCTATCTCTATTTTTTTTAGATAAACGACGTACAGATTTGATTAAATAATATACAGTAATAAGAATTCGAAATGAAAAATGTGGGACTGGCGTGAGTTGCTTTTTTGAAATCGGAGTCTAACCTGGTGTATACAAGATGATAAATGAGATTACCAGGATCAAGCGAACTAATAATGTCTATAAATAGTAGGTTCTTTCTTTTGTTTTTGACAATAAACCATGAAAGTGCACCTACTGATCAACAATCAATTCATCACAACCCCAGTCTTCATAAGATCCATCAGGTAAATATCTTCTAATAACCAAAGGAATCTTTCGTTGTGCTAATTCTTTCATGGCGATCTGTAATGGATCAGTTTCACCTTCAATGTCTACCAAAACAGGTGCATTAAGTGAAATCTGTAAAGCTCTAGTCCCCAATATTCTTGCTCTTTCATACTTGGTCATATATGGCGTAGTTGTTCTCTTTTCTTTGGGAATGGCCAATTCTTTTGCGGTCTTTTGTCTTGGTTGTTGTGCAGCGAGAGCGTCATCTGGACCAAAACCTCCGTTTACTATGGTTTTGCCATCTTCGGTTTTCATTTCGGTATCTCCTCCATTGGTTTCTGGTTCAGCAAAATCATCATCAGAAAAATGTTCAGGCTGGTCAAAATCATCATAGTTTTCAACTCCTTCGTTAAATGCGTTATCCTCGAAATCAGACATGACTTGATATGTATATGCTTGTGTGTATCCTAGTGGTGGTGAAGAAACCTTGATACACAAACATCAAAGTGAAAAATGGAATGGCCTTCTCATCCTGAAAAAAATTGGGTGAAAAAGTGAACAATTTGCACGACCAATATCAAACCCATATAAAGTATGAAGAAACCTTCCCACCACACCCTTCGTTTATAATTAACAGAGATGAAAACTTTTATAGCTTGGATGAGGGGACCAGAAAAGAACAATTAAACAGTAATATATTTATGTGAAAAGAAATAGGGAATAAATAAACTATGTTTTATAAGTATGAGCGGAAATTCTCCAGTATCGCTCTAAAATCTATGTTAATAGTTCAAGTAGTCCAGTTGGAGGGAGGTTGGTCAAACTATGTATTTTTATCGATAATATTAACATGTAACATAAAAACATCTTTTGTATTTATTAATTATGTAGTGCTGCTATCAATTTTTCAAAACTTATAATTCACTAGCATATGGTAAAACGTCAAGATCACCAACAGCAACGTAGTTGAAATCACCTAATGGAGCTTGGCCAGCTTCAGCCTTGACAGATAATTCGTTGGTTAAGGTAGATTGTAATGCAATAGATAATTCAGCAAACTTGGTAGCATCGGATAATTGAGCAGTGGAGATGGTTTCAGCAACCTTCTTGGCTTGCTTAATACCAGCAGCAACGTCAGCAGCAGCACCAGATACGGAGATTACGAATAAACCAGCATCTTGGTATTTGTACAAGAATGAAGAAGCACCTGGAATTTTAGATAATGGAGAGTCAACTGATGGAAGAGCAGAAGAACCAATGGCAGCAGATAAGACTTCGTATTTACCGAAATCAGCTGGCTTGACTGGGACACCAATAATGGCAGTAGACTTACCAGAAGCTCTGATTCTAGATTCCTTACCCTTGAAGATAGAAACTGGGGCAGCGGCAGTAGAACCTGCTGGTAAACCAGAAAAGGCCGATTCACCAACAAATTGGGCTAAATCTTCTGGGTTGGCGCCTTCAGCAACAATAGAAACATTTCCACTCTTGAAGGATTCAGCAGCAAAAGCCTGAATATCTTCGAGAGTAACGTTGCTGGAACCATCGTAATGTAATGGGTTACCTAAGCCCTTTCTGAAGGAAACTTGGTGCAATTCTTCCAAAGCAACAAAAGCATTGTCAGCTCTAGCAGCTTGGTATTCGGAGTGAGCAACTGGTAAAACAACTTCAGTGAGTTCGTGTGGTCTGAAGGAAGTGTTAGCGACAACATTACCTAAGGCTTCAACGTAGTATGGTAAGTTAGCCTTTAAGAAGGTAGTGTTTAAGATTAATGCATCTCTGGTAACTTGAGAAGAGAAGACACCACCTAATAACTCAGATTCTCTAGCAAATCTTAAGGCAGACTTGGAATTGGTGTTTAAAAAGGTATATTTGGATAACAAGTGGGAGACACCAGACTTACCTGCCTTTGCACCAGCATTGTTGATGATGACAGAAAGATTGGTGACTTCACCAGCAGATTCTTTGGATGCTACTTTAACAGCAGAACTGTAGGCACGAACTGAGACACGAGATAACATGTTGTAGTTTGTTGCTATATAGGAGAATTATAGGGTTATTGCTGAAGTTTTGAGTGAATAGGTTTTTCTAAACGCAGTGAAAAATTCCCATACTACGTGCACTATGAACAAAAAAAATATATTTTTTAATTTTTTTCTTCAAAGAATTAAAAATTCTCAATCTTTGATTGGTACACTGAAAAAATGCAATCACGTGATTATATATATGTATATTTATCTAACTTTTACCTATGTATTTGCGACCCACAATTGTAACCATCAGATTTGAGCTAAACTCAACTTGGTACTATCTTTAACATTATTTTGTAAGATATAATCATATATTAATTTACCCCAGAGTAAATCCATAATGATTAATACATGAACTCCACCCCATATCAAATTAATACTGTAAAAGAAATTGGCATTACCATTACCCAAAACAATCCAACAATAATAGAAGATTGGTGAAAGTAACAAAGAAATCAATAATGTCAATCCTGTAACATAAATAAATTTGCAATGTGGGATAATTGTACTCTTAAATATGGGAACAATCGACAATGCTAATCCCAAATCACCGAATGTTGGATAAGGTTTGGTGAATGATACCCAGAGATATACCAAGACAGTAGCCAAAAAGGAGTCTCCTTGCTTTGGTGTTGATTTATATTCAAATAATCTTAGGGTAATTGGTATGACATAAATAAATGAGTAAAAATTGAACATTCCAACATAGAATGGAGTGAAAAATTCAAACATTTCTGTAAATAAATACCACCATAAACCGACATTAGGTGTGATTTTCTTGAATAAGATAACTGTTAAATAGCATTGTTCGAGGAATTGGAATGAGGCTGTACAAACGAATGAAAGCCCCAAAAGTAACCCCACGGTTGTGATGAATATAGTCATTCCACGCACATAAGGCTTACTAGAAGATACGGCATGAGCCAACGCTAATGTTGGAGCTAATAAATAAACAGGAGTGAATGATAAATAGGTAGCAATGGCTAAAGAAATCATAGCTCTAGCCACATTGTATGCCAACACCACTTGACTCAATGCTTCAATTATAAAGACCCATGAGAATACAATTGTTGCATGGGAAAGATTTGTTATTATGATAAGCGGGTTGAATAAATAGAATGCAGCAATAAAGTCATCGTTGAAGGCTATGTATTGTTTCCCAATTCTCTTGGAATTATAACCATTGTACCACTTGTTGAGTTGAACAATTCTCCAGGCAATGAACAAATCAATTGAGGTGTAAAGTAAATTGAACAATATTTGACCAAAAGGGAAGTTATCTATCAATGATAGTATAATGACCAATAATGGAGGATTATGATTGACACCACCATCGTACAAATCTATTCCCTGTTGTAAATAATATAATGCTTCTTGTAACGATTTGTAGGCATTAATTGGAGTTGCGATCTCTACTTTGGAGCCGAGGATATCTACGATCTGGGGAAATAACGTAGGCAATAAGAAGCGTATAAGGCCACCAATGATGAAAACCTGATTTATTTTGCTCATTGTGCAAGGAAAGGAATTGGGTGTAGCCGTGTTCTCGTTCACCAGGTGGTGCTTATGATTAATATTGAGGTGGTCTTTTTTTATAACAAATCAACTGAAAAAAAAATACAAAACGAAAGAGCATCCAGACGAGATCTTCAAAGTCATCGGAAGAATATTTCAAAAACACTAATAGTACTATGTCTACAGTATGTAACTTTTAAATGGTATGACTCGCTTTCAGAAAGGTGTATATATACTAACACCAAAATAGTTCCAACCTATTAATCCTAAACCATTTTTGAAATCATTAATCAACAAGGAAATAATAGTTCGATTAAAATGGAACAAAACAGAATATAAAGGTAAGTTGATTAGTATTGACAATTATATGAATCTTCAATTGGATAATACTTATGAAATCGTGGATGGTAAAGAAGAATTGATTGGGGAAATATTCATAAGATGTAACAATGTATTGTTCATAAGAGAGGCCAACAAAGACAAGGTGCCCGAAAGTGAGGACCTAGAGATATAGTTAGAAAATTTTCAGCGCGTGAATTAACATCGTTGCGTACATGTATAATAGGAAAGATATATAGCAGGTTTAATTGATATATTTGGCTATATTTTTTTGCATGCCATCGTTAGATGATACTTGAGGAGGACAAGAAGGGAATGCTTTGGAGGTATTCCTCACTGGATTTTTCTATTGCTGGCATTCAAGTCACAGTTGGACACTACCGAGGTTCCCCGAAGAACTTTAGTTAAGTAAACTCGGAGTCTATTGTGTGAACTGCGAGAACTATCCTTATGCTTTAAGTGGTGATGATGGATTCTAGGGATACTTCCATTTTCATTGGTGGAGAACCAATGGGGGAAGATGTTCATCAATCTTGTACTATTATACATCTAAATACTTCTCTCTTACAATATTACACTTGAAATGAGTGTCTGAATCACTAATATTTTTAGTTTAGAATATGTGATTAGCTCCCACGTTGTTGTTAGAAGTTAGTAGGCAAAAAGAGTCTGTTGCTATTTTACGAGGTCACGTGCAGCTTGCTCTTATCAATGAAGTTTTTTTTGCTCCCATTGACTCATTTCTTGTGTACTTAGTTTAACCGCGATGTTTCCTAAAGAACAGCCAACGAGACTGAAAATTTTCAGCTTTTATCCAACTTCTTTTTAGTATTAACTGGCTAATAATTTGATTAAACAAATTATTATTTATTTAAATCAGAATACCGCTACGCCATGGACTTAGTAAATCACTTACCAGATCGTTTATTATTTGCTGTTCCAAAGAAGGGAAGATTATATGAAAAATGTTGTGAATTGTTAAGCGGTGCCGATATTAAATTCAGAAGATCAAACAGATTAGATATCGCTCTTTCTACCAATTTACCAGTGGCTTTAATCTTTTTGCCAGCTGCAGATATTCCTGTTTTTGTTGGTGAAGGTAATTGTGACTTGGGTATCACCGGTTTAGATCAAATTAAGGAAGCTGATATGTTTGATAGAATTGAAGATTTGTTAGATTTGAATTTTGGAAGTTGTAAATTACAATTTCAAGTTCCAGCTGATGGTGAAATAACTAGTGCTAAAGAATTAGTTGGTAAGAAAATTGTATCATCTTTTACTAAATTAACCACCGACTATTTCAAGGAATTAGAAGGTATTTCCGATAGTTCTAGATTATCCACCAATATCAGGTATGTTGGTGGTTCTGTTGAAGCCTCTTGTGCTTTAGGAGTCGCTGATGCAATTGTCGATTTAGTTGAAAGTGGTGAAACCATGAAAGCTGCTGGTTTAAAGCCTCTTGAAACCATTTTATCTACATCTGCTCATTTGATTTCTTCAAAGAATCCTAGATTCCCTGATATGGTTGCAAAGATTCTTCAAAGATTCGAAGGTGTATTGGCAGCACAAAGGTATGTTTTATGTAACTACAATGCTCCAAAGGCCATCTTGTCTCAATGTTTGGCCATTACTCCAGGTAGAAGAGCAGCAACTGTCTCCACTTTAGATAAGCACTCTGACGATGAAGAAGATTGGGTTGCTATCTCTTCGATGGTTGAAAGAAAGAAGATCGGGGACGTCATGGACGACTTAAAGAAAGTTGGTGCTTCTGATGTCCTTGTCCTTGAAATTGCAAACTGTAGAGTATAGAATTGATAGAGAGATGTAATGTATATATAGATATATGATTGAATTAATGTTGTCGTAATCGTTTTAATTGTGTATATATTTTTTTATCATTATACTTCTATGGACTTTATACCATCCTTATCAACCACCTTTACATAAACTCCCTTGAAATCAATAGGCATTCTAGTTTGTAATTCCTTCAAACATAACTGTAATAATTTTATACCATCCTCAACACTCATCCCTTTTCTATAATGTTTGTCTAGTAATGATGTAGTATAAAACGCAGCATATCCATGGGCTCCATATGGTAATTCAACTTGAGTTCCCAAATAGTCGATCCAATTTAAACTTGGTTGATTTGTTTTAGTATCATATCCTGCAATCAAACAATTAACTTGATACGGTTTACGTGATCTAATGGAAGTTGCCAATTGATTTCTAACAAACGATGCAGTTGCTTTAGGAGACAATTCAATATCGTTTTCACGCATTGAATATAATTGAATGTTAGCTTGAACATATTCTGCAAATTGAACAGTGTCACCAGCTTCACCAGTGTATGCTATTAAATTGTGGGCATTGAGAGCTCTAGTCTTATCATCGGTATCCTTCAATATGGAAATTCCTCTAGTGGCTGCTTTGGAAGTGGCGACTAATGTAGCTTCTCCTAATCTTATTCCAAGAATGATATCCATCGTAGTTATATTTATAGCTTATTATTGAACAATTGATGAGTTTACGTGAAAGACCTAATGGTGAATTGCTTTTCAATGAAATTTTGAAAATTTGCCTTCCAGGTTTTTTTTCTTTGGGCTACCAGTTGGCTGTAAATGGCTTCCACAACTGAAAAATTCTAAATATACTTTAACCATTTACTGTGGATATATAACTTATATAGATAGATTAGACCAACTAACTACTTAATTAACTCGCTTACTTTCTTTTCTACCAATGAAGTGATTAATTTACTCAATTGACTGTCCTTATTTTCAATCTGACTGCTCAAACTAACTTCAATTTGCTTTGCAATCAATTTCCCCATCAAATCAACTTCGATATTTACGGTATCATTTAAATCCTTTTGAGTTAAAATGACCTTCTCTTGACTGTAGCTAATCAACATAATCGAGAATTCTGCCTTGGAATGATCAACATTAGTAATAGTCAATGAAGTACCATCTATTGCAATGAAACCCTTATGAACAATGTAATTGATAAATTCAGCATCTCTCAATCTGAAAGTATATGTAATTGCGTTTCCATCAGGAACTTTATTGACAATAGTAGCGATGGTATCAACATGTCCTTGAACAACATGACCTCCTAATCTAACATCACTAGTAACTGCACGTTCCAAGTTGACTTGCGACCCAGCCTTTAAGTCTCCCAAATTGGTTCGACGAAGAGTTTCAGGAGCAACACCAACTTTGAATTGGGTACGTGCTTCATCGAATTCTGTCACAGTTAAACATACACCGTTAGTGGAAATTGAATCTCCCAAATGAACATCATCTAAAATTGAAGAACAGTCACCAATAGTGATCGATACACCATTACCTCCTGAGGATGTGGTGTCGTTTGGAATATATTCTAATACTGTTCCCTTAGTTTCTATTAAACCTGTAAACATCTTCTTATTAATGGGTATTTGTATGTAATCTATCGCTTGACTAGGGTGTAAAGATTACGAAATTATTCTTTCTGAGAAAATTGGAGCCCTCGGCATTTTGATTAGTCAGATCATAAATTGCCATACACACAAAACTTGGAAAAGGCGAATTTACCTCCGTTAAGGCCATATAGCTTTTCTCCAAAGTATCAAACAATGGTATGTAGCTACCACGACGATTGGAATAAATTACAATCTGAATATTCTCACATAGTTCTTCGTATCTATGAAAAACTCCAGGAACTCAGAAGCTTTAACACACTCAAAATCTCTTGCGTTGAAATATTCCAAGTTCTCATGATGATGAACAATCTTCAAAGAGTAGCAGCTTTGTCTCAAGTTCCATATTGTTGATATAAATGTGGATCTTACAAACCTCTTGTTAACATATACATATTGAAAAGTCACCTGTACCGAAATTTACACCGGTATAAGTATTTTGTAGAACGAAATAAATTTTCAAATTTCTCCGTATCAAAGGCAAGATTTTTCACTCCATGCTTCAACAAGATTCAGTAACACTTTACCTAAACACCAAACACAGCCATGCCATTCAGATTTCCAGTCAAGTTTGAAATACCCAAACACTCTTTCGTTAACGCCAGGGTTCTCAGAGATCAGTTCAAAAGAATTCAAGTGGCCGAACACGAAGTCACTAGAAATGCTTTAAGATATATTGCCAGAAATACTGATTTACCACCAAGAGTTAGATTGGAAGCACAAATTCAACTTGGTTCTATGCCTTCCTATACTTCACAGACCCAAATTAGAGACAGATGTGTTGCTTCTGGTAATTCCAAGTCGATTGTCAGAGATTTTAAATTGAATAGAACTGCTTTTAGAAACAAAGCCAGAGCTGGGTTAATTCCTGGTGTTAAAGTTGCATCTTGGTAGGTAGTTTTCCTTATCTATGTAATTATGTTTGATACTCCTTGTATATATATAGTAATGAATGTCTTCTAACACAATAGATAAAGTTAAAAACTATGTAAATGTCACGTCATATTCGAAAGAGAGAGAGGGCTTGTAGTTGTAAGTTGTATTCAAATTCTCTCATCATACAAAAGAATGATTCGAAACTACCAATTGTTTTGCTTATTTTGGTAGTGTTTCCATTGGTGTATGCCAGATGCTTTTTGCATCGATTGGCCAATGAAAAAAAAATCTTCAAAAGAGTTTCCCTGATATGAGATCCAAGCAACTCATCTTTCATTTCGTACGTGAACCAAATAATGTTTAGACCATTTTTAACCAAAAAACCAATAATAAACCCAGCTCAAATAATATTCCAAAGACAACTAAAGTTGAAACCAGACTTCTCGAAGTTGAAGTTGAAAGAACAACCAGCTGGTTATATTGTTGGAACCGTGAATGATGCATATATCCCACCAATTAGTGATCAATACGAAGGTAATTATCACTGGACTTATGAGAGAGCTATCAGTATAGGTTTGATACCTTTGGTCATGTCGCCATTTATTGCAGGTGTCGAATTTCCTATCATTGATGCTACATTTTCAACATTACTTTTATTCCATTGTCATGCTGGTATCAAATCTTGTATTATTGATTATATTCCAAAGAGAGTATATGGAGTCTGGCATAATGTTGCATGTAAGTTGTTGACTTTAGGTACATTTGTTTCAATGTACGGTATTTATGTGTTGGAAACTTCAAGTAACGGTCTTTGTGACTTGGTGAAGAGCATTTGGGGAGCATAGAAAGATCTTATTACATAACACACACATTCTTTCTTAATTGTCAGTATATATTAATACTCTAGAAGTAGGATCTCCTACTTAACCGATATAAGTATTGGAAGAAATTGTATAAAAAGGTTTCTACACAGAATCCATTTCACCCATTGGGCATTATTTCTCTTAGCATTAATTTGCATTTGAAATTTTTATCTTAGGTGTCACACAGTGATGATGAGCGAACAAAAACAAAAAAATCATAAAACATTCGAAATGGGCACCACTCCTTTTTCATCAACAAGATTAAAAAAAGGGTACTACGAATCAATTTGAAAGGATGAGTGATACTGAGGTTCTTGATTATGATCGGCAAAGAAGTATGGAACCAGAACCATACCCCCAATATCAGACTCGTGTTGCTAGAAAGATAGACCATATTGGACTTCAATTGCACACCGACGAAGACGAAGTTGTACTCTATGAAGTTAAGGATGAACCTTCATTCCATGTCACTCGTGCATTGTTTATTGCCAATTTGAGACGTCCATTGAACGCAGCCCATTTCCAAACTTATTTGAAAGATTTGCTTCGAAGAGGTGGTGATTATCAAGTTGAACGTGCTTGGTTAAATAGACTAAGAACCCATGCTATTGTTTTGATCGATAAAGAGGATGGAGCTCAGTATTTACGTTCGAAATTGATTGGGTCTATTTATCCTCCTGAAGAAGAAGACCAGCAATTAAGAGATGAATTTCAAGCTCAAGAAGTTGAAAGATATGAGAATCAAGTTAGAGATTATGAACAAGAATTGGAGCGTATTGTTGATGAAAAGGAAAGAGAAGAACTCAAACCTCCACCTGAACCAAGACTGTACGTGACTGAAAGAAATCCATTGTTTGTTGATTATATTCCGGTCAAAGCCATCAATCAATGGGTCTTTGAAGAGGATAGAGGACCCAGAAACGGCAAATGGAGGATCGATTATGAACATCGTGATGGTGAGACAATTGCCACACATACTCTTTTGAATGGTGATTTTATTCCTAGATATCCAGGACCTCCACCTCGCCGTTCTTATAGAGATTCAGGTTATCGTGATGGACCACCACCTCGTTATAGAAATGACTATTACCGAAGAGGACCATATGATAGGCCACCACCTCCAAGAGGTGGATACCATAGAGAATATGATAGAAGAGACAGAGAACGGAAGAGAGATTCGTATATTCCTGGCGGAGGTCGTTATGAACGCGACGATAGAAGGAGTCGAAGGACCGATACCTATGAACCTTCAAGGAGATCAAGATCGAGATCCAGATCCAGATCAAGATCTCCCATGTAAGAAAATATGTAACAATTTATTAACAGCCATTAAATGTATCAGTTTTACCCTTTCTCCCCACCCCCTCGAACGTTGTAGTGCCTAACTTGCCTCTTCTTTCCTTTCGCATTTGTTATTGGTATCTAGTAGAGATGTTTCAGAATCACACTTTTGTCTTTTTGGCGAAATATCATTCGCATCTTCCTCGTTATCAGTAGGATCGCTTGGAGACGATCGTTTTGTATTATCCTTCTCTGATTCCGAGGTGACATCATCACCATTTCTCGATTCTTCCTCTAACCAAGGAATACCTACCAATGGAACACAGGCAACAAATGATTGCCTAACAGAAGTGCGTATAATAGTAGTGGTAACATCCAGATCACTATTATCTGTTTTCAGAATTTCAACAGGAGGAAAATCATCAATGGTCGAAGATACAAGGAACAATTTTGTTAAGGAATTGAATAATTTCATAATTTGCTTATTATCTTTGAGATCATATCCCTCTTTTATAGGGTCTAGCAATACTTCTGCTATTCGTGGTATGGTAAATGGTGGTGAATCAAGGAAATGAGAATTGATTTGGATTTTTATACGTTGATATGCTGATTTTACAGCTATATTTGATTGACCAGACACGTCTGCTATGTAATCTAGTCTGGTTAGGATCTTTGGTAAAAGTTCGGATTGCCATTCTAATTTGTTTATTGTACTATCAAACGTTTTATTCTGTATTATCAACGACAACTGTTCAGAAAGATCTGAATCTATAGGTTTTATCGAATTAGACATGGAGCAAGAATATGCTTATCAAAATATGGTGATGATAGGCAAACAATACTGTGTGTAATTCTAACCTAAAAAAAACCGCGTTCTTGTTTCCCTCAATGAACGTCATGTTTAACAAGCAAAAACATCAGTGACACCTACAATTATAAATATAAATGGATCGTTAGATTTTCATATGACTAAGGTAGTGGGCTTCATCTAATATACGGGAAGCACGAATCGATCGAGTCATTTTATGTAATGTTCATTAAAGTGTAGGATTCGTAATGAGTGACCCCATCAAAAGGATTTCCCTTATTTTTGTTATGGTACGTTTTCAAGATTAAAACATTAAAATACCACATTAAGAAGCCTGATTCGATAACATTGTTATTACAATCAATTGATGCCTTTAGCAATTCTTTATATTACGTATAAATCCCATTCTTAATCGTTATAAAGTGCAGCAAATCCGTTCTCACATTTACTGTTGCTAAGTGTAATTCTCATACGGATAACCAAAAAAATTTTCTGGACTATGAAGAAGGTATCAATTTTTCAGACAATCAATAGAACGGTAACCCAATACGAGTCACCTAGTATTTAAGCATTCATGTCATTAATCAGAAACTTCTTGCGAGTAGGTGCTAGAAACTTACCAACTAGATCAATATACGGAGTTCAACATATTTCCTGTATCAGATATCAATCCACCGCACCAACCCCCAAATCAAATGACAAGATAGTTGATGCCAAAGCACAACCAAACGACACTATTGGACTCACTGCCAAGGTGTATCCATTAGATAAAGATACTATAGATGAAAAAGATTTAGATAACTGGATTGCAGCAGTACAAAGTTTAAAACAGGGAAAGCCAGTCAAGACTTCTGAAGAGGTTTATCTTAATGAATTCACCAAATCCGAGAATTTCATAGAACATAAATTTGAGCCTACTCAAGAGCAACTTGATGAGGTTGCTGCATATGCAAATAAGGCTATTCCATTGTTGTCAGACCCAGCAGTGGACAATTTAGTCAATCTTATAATGAGACATGGTAAGAAGGCTACTGCGAGAAGAATTGTCGCCAGAGCATTCTATATTGTTCAATTAAAGACCAGAATGGATCCTATTGAAATTTGGAAGGAAACTTTGGAAAAGTTGGGTCCTATTGTCAAGACCAGAAGTATGGCCACCAAAGTTGCCAAAAGTAAAGTTGTTCCAGTTCCATTAACTCAACAACAAAGAAATAGATTTGCTATTACTTGGATATTGGATGCTTCTAAAAAGAAAAAGTCACCAGATATGGCTGTTAGATTAGCAGAAGAAATTATTAGTGCGTACAATGGTAACTCATCTGGTTATGACAAGAGGGCTCAAATGCATAAATCTGCTACCCAACAAAGATCCTATATTACATTCTAAGGAATGGTGTATATCCTTTTTAGTTAATATGGTATTAATTTGTACATAGTTATAATAATAAACTGTAAATTAAAATGTTTTATGTTGCTGGGTGAGATTGTATGTAATTATGTCAAATAAGCGTTGTTTGTGGCTGCGAAAAAAAAAAATTGCTAAAATTTTATCCAAAAACATTTAAACTATGATAATTACATAGTCAAGTGTTTTCTCCCTTTATTATCATTCAATGACGTTGCTATATCAGACTTATCATGATATTAGATTCAATATTGATCACTTTAAGGTTGGCTATCGACAACGCTATTATAGTCTTCATAAGAACCCGAGAGTCATACAAACAAAATTACACAATCAACGATTGATTTCTTTACGAACATTTCCCAAAGACAAATATGCAATCACACCAACTGGTTTCCTAAATTTAAGAAATGACAACCAAGATATCGAAAATGAAAGAGACGAGGAGGAGCTTTCGGTTTATAATATCGATGAGTTGCTTTCGTTTGATGAAGATAGTACTGCCTCGATTCCTACATCAGATTTTGCCAATAAACTATTGAGACACCTGAGTAGAATTAGTTTTCAAAAGAGAGATAGATTAATTAGTTTGGGTAGTTTTCCAGAAGTGAATGGTATCGATAGTTTATCAAAAGACAATCAACAGAATGCCAGTGTTTCCGAGTCTGGTTGTAACTGTGCCTGTCATAAGATTGCAATTGAACCAAAGGATAACGAAAAGAAGTCTAGAGTGAAGGACAGGATTTTCAAGTTTGTTAGGTCCAATTATAATAAAGTAACAAGTAAAGAAAGTGACGTATGGGCAAGTGAACAGGATCAGCCAATGGAACTACTTCATGTTAGTGGTGAAATGGAAATGTTACAAGAGGGTGGAGAAGAACAAGAAGTGAATAATAACCTGGTATTTAATGTTTCCCAGTTTACTAGCAAAGAGGAGTATGGAGTATTAGAAAGTTCAGAAGAAGTCAAGAGAGATCAGGTGTGGAAAGTTGTTCTTAATGATGTTTCATTATCAGCAGCCAGACTTTCGACTGGTCATGCACCATCAATTGTTTCTTCACAAGATAACATACGTGGTGATTTTATTGATGCAAAAAAAGTATCTGCATGTGTGTCGATTAATAATGAGAATGATGATATATTTGCAACTAATTTAGAACAAGCTAAACAGAGATACAATATGAATAATAAGACTAGTAATAACATTTTTGGAATCATGCAAAGAGAGTAATAGTATATATAATACGTTAACGTTATTAGCTTAATGATAGTCCTGCAGGTAAACTTGGTATATTAATTATGTATTCAATTTAGATTCTCTCTCTATTTAAAAATGCAAGCGTTTTTAGCTTTAGTAGTAGAATGAGAAACAAAAAAAAATTTTCTGTTAAAGTAAGCGAAAAATGGTTTAAAGAATTAAAATAAAGCTTTTTTCATTGGCTCAATTTTACTATGAGAATAGAAGGACTATATAAAGTATTATGTGAATATTATTTATATACACAGAATTATACTATTACTGGGCAAAAAAAATCTATTGGAGCTCTAATAAAATTTTCAATTTTCCAATTATATAACCTTTAATAGATCAACAAACAACCCCCAACTAATAAAAGCACAATTACTATGATTCGTGGATCAGCTGTTCGTCAATCCTTAAAGGGATTCACTGCCCGTCGTTTTATCTCATCTGCTCAAACTAAGTTCACTACTTTGACTAATGGTGTAACCGTTGCAACTGCTACCGACCCAAATGCTAAGGCTTCTACCGTTGGTTTATACGTTGGTGGTGGTTCTAGATCTGAACACCCTTACAACAACGGGGTTTCCGCATTGACTGCTAACATCTTAGCTTCTGGTTCTGAATCTGGTATCTTATTATCATCAGAAAACACCAAGGAAGTCAATGGTATCATCGCCCAAACTGTCAACAGCAACGTTACCGAAGCTGCCAAGTTAGTTTCCAAGATCGCCTCTAACGCCACCGATATCTTATCAAAGACCAACTTTGACGCTATTAAAGCTTCTTTACTTGCTCAAGCAAACGCTGTTGAAAACACCCCAGAATCTAAAGTCTTGGAACACTTGAATTCATCTGCCTTCCAAGGTTACTCCCTCGGTTTACCAACCCTTGGTACTTCTGAATCTATTGCCAACTTGGAATTGGATGACGCCACTCGTCACTTACAAAGACAATTAGTTTCTTCCAACACCGTCATTGCCGCTTCCGGTAACTTCAACCACGATGCCTTAGTTGATGCCATTGAATCCTCCTTAAAGATTGAACAAAACTTAAAACCAGCTACTCAACCAGCCAGCTTCTTAGGTTCCGAAGTCAGAATGAGAGATGATACTTTACCAAAGGCTTACGTTTCCATCGCTGTCAATGGTGAAGGTTTATCTTCTCCAGCTTACTACATTAGTAAGGTTGCTGCTGCCATTTACGGTTCTTTTGAACACAACACTACACTTGCTCCTTACACTTCTCCAAAATTGGCTTCTATTGTCCAAGAATACGGTATTGTTGACAAGTACCACCACTTCTCTCAATCATATTCTGATGCTGGTCTCTGGGGTTTTTACGCTGAAGTTTCCAACATTATGTCCCTTGATGAATTTGTTCACTTTACATTAAAGGAATGGAACAGATTATCTATTTCCATTACTGACGCGGAAGTTGCTCGTGCCAAGGCTCAAGTTAAGACCACTATTGCTTCTCAATTGGCTTCTCCTTCTGCTATTGTCTCCAACTTGGCCCAAAACATCTTATTAACTGGCCACTCTACTTCTATCCACGATGCTTTTGCTAAGATTGATGCTATCACTACCAAGGATGTTAAGGCTTGGGGTCAAGCCAAGGTTTGGGACAGAGACGTTGTCATTTCTGGTACTGGTCAAATCGAAGCCTTATTTGACTACAACAGACACAGAAACAACATGGCTATGATGAGATGGTAAGCTTCCTAAAGAGAAATCAACATAACTTATTTAGTTCATATTATAATATTTTACAGCCTTTTTTATTGTCATTTTCAGTATGTTGTATCTTTGCATTCTTGCAAAAAGAAAAAGAAGGGTTAACGAAAAATACTTGTAGTTCCCATTGTAGAAATCCATTTGTATGGCGCGTTCTTCAGAAGAGAGATTTTTGAATACATTGGAGGTAATCTTATACTTTTATAACTAACGATGTTTTTAATACAACTTTATTTAACCACTATCAACTGTAGAGCAAAAAAAAAGTAAACTTTGAAAAGGATCTGGTTCTAGATAAGTCCACTCTTCTTCAAGTTTTGTTGGATAATCATGTTAGTTACTGCTGACAATACAAACTTCATTGATTGTGTGTCCGTAGCGCAGGTACGATGAACATAAATAGGCTTGTTTGTTCTATTCATTTTTAAGAAATTGACTTCAAAGAATTTAATCGCCTCATCAACATCATCTGGTCTCCCTTTATATCCAGGGAAATAATTAACCAATGGTGATTTCTTGAGCTTCTTTTCAAATGTATCAATCTTATTCAAAAAGAGAATAAAAGGAGTATTTGCAAACCATTTAGAATTGCACAATGAATCAAATAAAACAATCGATTCATGCATTCTATTAACTCGTTCATCTTCAAATAACATTTGATCATATTCTGAAATAGACAATACAAACAAGACAGTAGTCACACCTTCAAAACAATGGATCCACTTCTTACGTTCTGATCTTTGCCCACCAGCGTCCAATACTTTGAATTGGAAAGAATTAATGGTGAAGTTGGTTTCAGCAATCCCCGTCGTCTTGATACGCCCTTTTAAAATATCTTCATCGGTACACAAGTATCCTGGATCAGCAAAATTTAAAATATTATTAAAATAGTAATCAGCACTAGTCTCGAAATGGAATTCATTTGACCGTTCATAACATCTTCTAATTCCCTTATCTTGCATCCATAATTTATGTATCGCATTAGCAATATCCATTCGCGAATAATTGGCTTCATTAGGTTTTTGTTGTTGACGATAATATTCCTCCATTAGTTCACTATGAAGCGCACTTTCTTCATCGTCATCATCATCAACATGATCCTCACGTTGCCATAATGAACCATTGGCAATACCAGTACTTTTTAATCTTCGTTTGTATTTCCTATCTTCACTATATTTCAAGAGATAATCATTTATAAAACGTTCACCACCGGCTTCACTAGCATCAATATTGCTCAAACCATCATTTCTTAACACAATCTGTTTAAAAGGAATCAATGGACTTTTTGGAGTATCACAATCCAAGGGGATTTTCAATTTCCTAGCTTGAATAATTAATGTTTTCATACTTTGAATAACATCAGCCCAAATAACGTTGGAATATTGTCTACGTTCTTGTAGAGTGAATCCTCCTTTATGTAACAACTTCATTTGTTTTAAAACAGTGGATTTACCACTTTCACCAGCACCCAATAGTAATAACTTAACTCCCTGATGCTCGTTTTGTTTCTTACGGGCTAATTGCTGATTAATCGTGTCATTAATTTTCTTATCTTGTAAGAAATAATCTTCTTCGTCACTGATCAGTAGGGTACTTGCTCCACAACCCATGGTTTATTTTTTTGCTAATATTTGATAAAAGGAAAGATTTGGATGTAAGAGGATGTGAACTAAAAAAGAAAAAGAACAGGAAAGAATAACACATGGTTACAAGGTATGACGAGGAATGTCTCAAGAGAGAGAGAGCGAGAAAGAGAGGGAGGGAGGAATTCAAGAAAACTAGCACTTGATACCATAAAACATTTTCTTGAAACGTATCACAGGTGTTTTTCCTAAAAAAGAATGCAATTGTAGACAACCACAACACGTCAAAAAATCTTAAGCGAATTTTTTAATTTTTTTTTTTAATTTTTTTTAATTTTTTGTTTGGTTTGTGCTTGCTAAAATTTAACATCAATTTTCTTTGCTTTTCTTCTCTTCAATTTATTTTCTTGTCGTTGGTAAAGTTACCTTACACACAGCGGTGTGTGGAATGGCACAACTTTGTATTAAACCTAGTCTATAAAGTCAAACAAAACCCAATATAATATATCGAAATAACTATTCCACTCAATAAGAGTGTATTTTTACCAAATGAAAATAAATTCCATCTTTTCATAAAGGTAAAAATCCTCCGTTTATTCAAGATGTACACTTTTCCAATTCTCGAATTCTTGAATGTTCTTAATAATGGTGAAGTGTTGGTCTGAGTAAACGTATACTTTGGAATGCTCGATACTTTTACATTTGGTAAATTGTATGTAGTTACTAGTGACACTGATGATGTTGGAGAATTTGTAGTACTTGTATCGTTTTCTTGTTCATCTTGTTCCTTTAAGAATCTCCGGATTTTCTTAGAATGTGATTCAATATCAACTGTTGAACGGTTATATATCGGTAACAAGGAAGTGTAGGCAAACCTGGTTGGCTTCTGTTTAACATTCCACCAAAGAAGCAACATGGCTGAGAAAATAGACATAATAACATAATGAACAATATTCCAGTAGGGAGTCTGTAGATGACAAATTTCAGTTTCATAATTGAAAATATCATCTTCATCAGTATACGATAATAATTGCACTGCCGGATATTTTATTCCCATTGCTAAACTGATTGATTTGACTGTTATTTCTCTTGCTTTATTTTCGCCTTCTACGTGAATGACATCACAATAATCGTGATCGTCTCCAGAAAATATCAAGTCCGGTTGTATTAGAGATAATAACTCTTTCGAAATATCTGGTGTTAAAGAATTTTGATATTGATATCCATGTCCCAATACATCAAATCTGTTAGATTCACGATATTTTCCACAGGGAGTTTCTGGATCTCGATATAAGGGAATATGCGATAGTAATATTCTATGCGACAATTTTGGTTGATCTTGAAAATTGTTCATCAAAAATTCCCTTGGTTTCTGATTGATTACTTCATTCAGTGACGATAAGGAAGGTGTGTCTATCATGATAAGATCTGCTCCATTGATTCTCTTGATTTGTTCATCTCCGAAATATTGAATAAATCTATCCCTTGCGTGAGAATTAATTCCATCTCCGAAGCCAACATCATGATTTCCCGGTAAATTTGTAAACCAATTCGTATGTTGTAAATACCTATTCTGATAATTGTTGTAAAAGATTTGATTAAATCGGTCATATTGGGAAAGAAAATACGCGTCATTACTTCCTCTCCCATTATCCAATAAATCTCCCAAAAATATAACATAGTTAGGCTGTAAATGCTGAAGTAGGTACTTGTAGTTCTTTTTTAGATACACATCAACTGTATGCTGTGATAATTTCAATAATAATCCATTTCTTCCTGGGTACGTATGATCGTCTATTAATTGAGGGTCGGCAATCAACAAGATATTTGCACGAGAAAAAGGCAGTTGATGTTCCTGATGAAGCAATGTAGGCCAATTACATTTCGTTATTGTATTATACGTTATGTATCTTTCTTGTATGTAGAATGTGACTATCCATAATATTGACAATATTAATAGTAGATGATGGATTGATTTGAATTTGGGACTCATGAGATTCATTTAGTGCTTATTGATTGTTGAATATGGGCATTCAATAGTTTAGTTACTATTTAGGGGGGAGGGGGTAGTATCTAATCACCTTAATGTTGATAGAATACTGTATATACGCAGTATATTATTAGTAAACTATCCCTAAATAAGATAAGATAAAATGATGCTATTAATTTAAAAACGATATTCTGAATTTGTTGGCAGCTTAAATTTTTTTATTTTTCCCACCTCATTTAATGATTTTTCAAGAGTGTTGATGTTGGGATATAAGAGAATTTACCCTTAATAAATGTAACTAATTAACCAAATAGACGAGTAATTATAATTAAGGAAGGTCAGTATAAAAGTGACAGAATACTATTAACTGGCCATACAAAAAAAGAAATGATTCTGTTAGCTATCTTCAAGATTAAGATAAAACTAATTTGTTAACTACACTTTCAAAACTCGACTGATTGTAGTAGTCAAGCAATCACTGGGGTTAATTGTTTGGTTTGCTGTCCCTCCCCCCAATTAAATATATTTGCAACTGCTGTAAGTCTTGCTTGGGTATGTTGCTTAGCTATATGCTTTATTCAAACTATGGGAAATACATATATACTACTATATAGAGGTTACACACTCGTGTTTATAAAACTTCCACGTCACACGCTAGTGGTCCTACGTCAGGCCATGCGCGAATCGGCTCACGAATATTTTTTCACATCTGAAGGACTGACAATCTATTCAAGCATTGCACCATCAGAGAGACTGTGATATCACGATGACAGAGTCCATTCTTTTGGTTATACTAAGTATACTACTTGTCTTCTATATTCTCGTCAAATCATTGGACTATTTCAAAGAAGTTCCGGATCTCTACTTATCTGAACAATCAATCATCGATGCAGTTCGTCTTCAGAATGAATCTCCAATATATAAATCAAACAAATTAGAAACTGGACATATAAGATCGGGATTAAATATTAGATATGACTCGTATAAATTACGGCAAGGAAACTTGTGTGATGTTTGGAGTATTTTAGTCAATCATTTACACAACAATAAAACTTATGAATTCAACATTGAAGGTCAATCTCATTCATTTGCCCACTTAAATTGGAATGTACATGAAGTAGTTGAAACTATTAAAAACCATAAAACTATTAGAGTTCCTATTGGGCATGTTATAGATTACAAATGGATCGTTGTTGTTATTGCAGGATTGATCTCACAAACAACCATAGAATTCTATGAATGTGACGGTACCCCTAGTGAAAACTCAATTGAAATAGATTCTTTGGATGTATCAACACAAGGTGAATTATTTGAATTTGAAAATGTTTATAACCCAGAGAAAGATAAAGGAATTGCCATTCGTATTATTCGTAAATTGAATAGTGGAATTTTGTCAACTGTTGAATTCACTCAATTGAATATTGTAAGTAGTTTGGCATCAAGTATTAAACATCTTCCACCAGAGGCAAGTATTACAACTAAAGATTCTATGTTGATTATAACGAATCGAAATCCATCAAATGAACAGTTATTGAATGTGCTTGATAAGTTCCTTATCGGTTTGATTTCCCATCCAAAGATATCTATCAGCCAAGACATTTCAAAAATACAAGCAATCGATCCTACTATATTATCCATTCCAGAACGGTTGTTTCAGAGAGCTGATTCAAATGGCTTAACCATTAAGTTTAGACACTGGTTATCAACTCGTGGAGTGTTTATTAAAGGATCCAAGAAACTACGTTTGATCTACTTAAACAACTCCATTAATGAACGTCAGCCCCGTCTTGATCTCTCACAACTTCGTGCCGCTTGTCAAGCTCATATATTACAGGAATGGGGATATTATAATATTATGGGCCCCATGATTTTAACTGATTACTATGAGCATCGTAATTTTGCTCCAGGTGCATTTGGAAGTGTTTGTCAATCTTTGGAAATTAAGTTGACTCATGTGGATCATACAGGGGTTGGAATTGTTAATGTGAGGGGGTATATTATAGGTAAGACTACAAATAAAGTAATTGGAAGAGAAATGACCGAAGAGAATAAAGAGGTTATGGGAAAGAATGATGGATTTATGCCATTGAGGAACGTCAGAGGAAAGTGGGGTAATGATGGATGCTTGTACATAATGTAAAATAAACGTAATTGACATTTCTCAGAAACAATAATTAAATACTAAGATTGCAATTAGTCATCATATTGTTTATGGATGAAATAACGATTGATCGTATAAGCTGTTTATGTGTTGGACTAAATTTGGTTGGTTGCAAAATAGTAAAAAAGAAAACCGCTCTTGGGTATGTACCAATTAATAATTCAGCAACAATGTATTACAGACCAAAATCGCAGGAAGCCAATACTTGAACAATAACAACCAGTCCAATCCTATAACAAGCACTACTAGCTTAATGGTAGAGCCTCACAATGTCACTGTGAGTGGTGTCAGACTGCTACATATTGCCGTTGAAACGAAGGTTTTAGTTATATCTTCTTTATTAATCTATAATAAATAATAATACAAAAAGCTATATAGAATCAACTCTTTGCTTTTTGTAAGTAGTAACATCAATCGAATCACCACATCTTTTTCTTGTGATGGGTAAATCAACATTGATATCAACAAGGAAGACTTTCTTGTTAATTTGATTTTGGAAGAATTTATGGAAATTAAGTTTAATGAAATTCAAATTATCATATCTGAAATGACCAAAGAATTGTTTCCATTTATTCAATCTACTTTCAATGATTGCATGATTGGTTTCCCATATAATTTGACTTGATTCATCATTGACATTATGTCTTTTAATGAAATCGTAACCAAAGATAACCAATACATTACACCAATTCTCATACTTTAAACCAGACAAGTATAATTCATAACTCAAGAAACCCAAACAATCTCTTTCGATATCTTGCACCATTTTAATACTAGTTTCATTGCAAGCCAATCCAATTATTTTTAACCAAGATTTCAAAGAATAATTGTAGTCTTGATTAAACTTGGATGAAACAATGATCAATCCCAAGAATAACTTTTTTGGATCCAAGCTTGGTACGTTTCCTGATTTTATAAGTTTAAACAAATAAAAACATGTTACCTGTAATGTCTGAATTGAAGTCTTGGAACGTTTTAAGATTTCAAAGATATACAAACTTAATGATTTAGTATCAATGGAATCAGAACCATAAATTATTTTGAGCAAGTTGATCGAACAGTTGATTAAAATTGAGTTGAATTGTGATTTATTTAAATGTTTAGTGTAGTAGCTAACATTGTTTGGGGAGGAAGAAATCCCTGGAGATTGCTGTTGTTGATCAGGGGAAGGGGTGTTGTTTTTGGTGGTGACAGTTGGTGGTGGAGTTAACAAGGAATTGGTGTTAGTGGTGGTTGTGATTGTGGTAGCTACATCCTGGTTCGGAATGGCAGGTTGTTGTTCATATTTAATGTTTGCTGTGAGTGGTGATAAATGTGCATTCATGTTTGATTGATGGGTGCAAAAAAAAAGCAAGACTAATATAAATGAAAATCAATAGTAAAACTCCTTAACAAATAAACAATAATAATAATCCAATACAAAAACACAATAAACTTCTAGTGGTTAACTGGTTGTTGCATTATATAATCTAATAATAAGTCAAAATAAAACGTAAAAAAGTAATGAGTTGGTTGTTTGTGAGGGAAGACTGTGGAATAGTAGTAGTCGCAGTAATACCTTTCGTTATGTAGTTTCTGAAGTGTGTCGTTACAAGTATGAAATGAAATGAAGCTTATGAGATTTCCCCGAGTTATAATAAATCTCTATCCTAATTAATAAAACCTGATAAAAATGAAATACCCTTTTAGTGAAAATGAAAGTATAGGGTACCCTTGTGAAGTGAAATGAAAAGAAAAATAGCCGTTCAAAAAGAAAAAAAAGAATTCGTGAAGTGTTTGTTGGGTGTTCTAGTATGTGGTCGTTATTTGCAGAAGCTTAAGAAGTAGTAGTAGTAGTAGTAGTTAATTGAAGTCAAATAAACTGAGTGTTAAAAACAAATTGTAGAAAACTACCAGCGATGTTTATCACCTTTTTATATCAAATTGATAAGGATGGAATTAATCTTGCCGAAGGTGAAGAAAATGAGTAATAAAATAATAGAATACGGTTATAATACATTTTACATAATTACACAAAACTGGAATTTATAGTAAAAGTTTCTTTTTTTTTTAAATTTCAATTTTGTGTGTGCAAAAAGTACAAAAAAAATTCAAAAATGAGTCAAACCACAAAAATTCACGTGACTGAATTACTCATATTCTAAATTGGCGCCATCGGCATCGGTATTTCAGTCAGTAGTAGAAGAGCCACGTCGGTATTTTCTTGAGGGGAAAAAAAAAAGCCGTAATCGCGATCATTCATTATGCGGACAAGCGCCACCTCCACCACCTCAACCCATCAGACTATCGTCATTCTTTTCGAGCCACACCGCCACTTCCGCCCTCTCTCTTTCAAAGATATATGCACTCCCCTGCACCACAGTCAGTCATTTCAACACCAGTTGGTATACACTATTCTTTTACCATAAACCACCTCTTGATGTTTACATCGATAAGGCGGGAGTGTATAAGCTGATTATATTATCTTCATTGCTACAGGGATCTGTTGTAGACCCTGTGATATTCTTCCAAATATACCGATCAATTTCGTTTCACTACTGAGATTACTATATCAAAACAATTATTAGTCACCTCTTGCGCTCGAAACACACAGTCATTCCAATCTTTTTGGTTTACTGAATAGATAAAAACTATGGAAAACACCTATTCCCAAAAATCCCCATGTATTGCATGTCACAAAAATTTGATTCTATAATATTTTTCTATTTATAATGACTATTGACTTTGTTTCATTTCGTTTTCTTTCCTTTTCAAGAAAGCCTACTGAAACCTGTACTATTCACATGATTTTGTATCAGCTCTACTAGTTGTTGCTCTTCTCCCCCTTCTTCTACTTGCTGTGGCTTTTTATGATCTATTAATGGGTACCCATTGGCATGTCCATACCAGTACTTATTAAAACTCCATGATATTAAAATCTTAGCCATGTCCCATGGAGTAAACTCGGGCCATAACTTATCAATAAATATAATCGTACAATCAGGTGAAACACATTGCCACAACAAAAAATCAGAAAGTCTATAAGTTCCCGACGTTCTAATTAACAAGTCCAATGGAGGTGCTTCATTAGTGTACAAATTATCATTCAAATCATCTGGCGAGATGGCAATATTATGTGGATTTGCTATTGATTTCTCAACAACTTGCTTTATCAGATGAGTCATTTCATCTCTCGAAGTGTATGGAAAACAAACATTTAATGTTGCTCTGATATGATCTTTCGTCATTTCTTCCGTTTCTTGCAAAACCTCCAACACATCTTCAGGCAACATCTTTCTATTGCCAATGATTTTTATTCTGACACCATACTTTTCTGCTAATTGCCCATGTTCTATGATCTGCTTGAATTTAGATTTCGCTAAATCCATCAACCAGTCAACTTCATATTTCAGTCGTTTAAAATTCTCAATTGAAAATGCATATACAGTAGCAGTGTCTACCCCTGATTCATATAATAACTCTAATACACTTGCCATGGTCTCAAATCCTAAACTGTGTCCTTCCTTGAGTTCAATCTTATGACTCTTGGCATATCGTCTATTTCCATCCATAATGATACCTACATGTTTCGGAACAGGTCCTGTCAGAATTAAACCACCAAATGTCTGTTTGGCAAACGTTAGGAATTGGCTATACCCTGGAAATGTACTCATCCAATCTGGCATTTTTGGAAAACCTCAGGGCGCTATGGTCAACGGTTTATACTATATTGTTAGGTCTTACAAATTTTCCCAAAATGAAAAATGAAAGGTCTCACTAATTAGCTTTTTATATGATATTTGCTAAGCAATAACTAATGGTTATTATTATTATTAGTGACACTTATAGTGGATGATGATGTTTAGTAATATATATTTGACGTGTTGCTTAAATGATGTGTCCAAATGTTTTTTTAGTTTGGTTTTCTCAACAGTCATTTTTTTTCTTGACTGTGTAAAAAAATGAGTTGATGTTTGCTCTGAGGATGTGATAAAAATTGCTAGATCCTGTCATAATTTATTTAATGTCATGAGGTGGTTATATTTTTTACTTGGAGACATTATATCTCCTATATAGGTAGTCCTAATCCTTCTCTTTGTCAAACATTTACTTGCTTTTTCCATAATCTATCATTTGAATCTACTGTTAAGAGAGAGTATTGCAAAAACTCAGATTCTAGTCATATTCATTCCTTTTCATTTCGCAATAATAATCTAATAAAATGTATATTATTTACATTACAAACTGCATTGGAAGTATGGGGGAGTTGTAATTTCCTTATGAAAATTTGAAAGCTTTAAATTTACTTTGGTTGTTAATAAAACCATTGCGTAAAATTTTTGCAAATAAGCAAAATATTTTTGCAACCAATTAAACGCGTACATTTTTATATTTATATTCAGTACAACGTACAGTAATAAAACTATTTACAAGACTTTCTAATCCAATTTCACACTATCTTTACTATTGGATAATCCCAAGTAGTGGAAAAGTCTATTCCATTGATCTTTCTTATGTAACATTGCTAGTATTAAAACGGCAGGAAGATGCCAAACTGAACACCAGAACAACTTCTTTGCATGAACATTGGCTAATGCCAATCCTTCAGCTGAAGGTTTAGATCCAGTCTTATAATTCTCTCTTTGTTGTTTCCAGAATTGATAGGCCAAATAGCTCAACCAACCATTCACTATTCCAGAATCAAATTGAAAGACCCAATCAGTCACTCCAAAGTAACTTAATCCAAAACATAATGGGAACATCAATAAGGAATACCTTAATGCGACTCTTGCGTTTAATTTTGGATTCACACTTGCTGTCATGACATATCCTGCAGATTTGTATTGGTCAGCAATACCATGAGAAAGAGCATTGAAATGAGGGAATTGCCAAGCGTACAATAATCCAGCAAGACACCATGCTCCAGGTAAAGTTAACGGGGAAGAGGCTGCCCATCCCATTAATGGTGGGATGGCACCCACAATTGCACCAACCCACGTATTAATAATTGATTTTCTCTTCAATGAAGTATATATCCACGCATACAATACAATATTAGCAAATCCCAAGCCTGCTACTGTTGGATTGACACCGAACCATAACATTGTGCAACCTAACGATCCAGTGAGTGCGGCGAAATTGTAAGCTTGCTGGGGTGTTACCAATCCTCTTACAACTGGTCTACCAACCGTTCTCGGCATTTGTCGATCAAAATCAGGTTCTCTACCCATATTGATCGCATTTGCTGCTCCTGAACATAGTCCAGTCCCCATGGTCAAAAAGAATAATTCATGCAATGTAACCGAAAGTGGAGAGATTGCATATGAACAAATCGAACTCAATGTGACTAAAACAGTTAAGTTTGGTTTCGTTAACTTCCAATAAGCTGTTAACTTTGACTTTAATTCCGTTTTGGTTTTAGGTATAGCTGAAATTGGTCCAGTTTTTTTTGATACTGCTTCTTTGGGGGTTACTTTAAATGGTAATTTTGGTCCATCCATTGATAAACTTTGCGACAGTTGTGCTTCTGGTTCTTGACAAGTCAATACCTTAGAAGCTACATTTTTCAATATACGAGGTTGTTTAGGTGTCGTGCCTACCGAATTTCTTGCAGGTGATGATATGTGAAAAGATCGCTGTTTTCCAGAACGACATAGATGGACATTGGATATAAAATTTTGATCCAAGATTAATTTCCTTTTAGTATTATGAAAGAAGTAGTTAAAATTATTCACCGAATTGAATCTTGGGAACGATATTATTACCTTGGAGGACATCTTGTTTCACTAGATGTTGAACAAATGGTGAGTGGTTGCCAGATTCAAAAAATAACCAATTGTCTCGGTGACTATAATTCTCTTACTGATTATATACGCTAATTGTCACCCTGTAGAGCACCAGCAGTTAACAGTTTACGGTTATCCCTTTGAGATCTGGATCTTCTTGGATAAAAGTTTATTGTTGACCCTTTCCTCAAACGGGATTTGATGAATTTTTTTTTCAATATTTATTGGCGTTACGATTTTTTTTTGTTGTGCTTCAAATGAGAGAGTCTCTTTAATAAACGATCAGCTGGTGTAATTACAAAGAGAATGAGAATAGGTTGGAATAAGTGATTTAACACTGTATCCTCATACTATTCGTCTACTACACGTGACGTCTTGAATTGACATTTCAATGATAATCTGTATACAGTTCATTTCTATTACACATTTTCATTTGCTTTCCTACTCTGCATCAACCAATATTCCATCTACCTTTTCAGTAGCACCATTACTCTTATTTTCATTCAATTTCTTATTTTCCAACTTGTTTTCAATCAAATCATGGAATGCTATAATGGCTCTAACCAATGTACTAATATAGACAATCATAAGCTCATCATTGGTCTTGACTGTAAAAGCAGTGGCCAATGGATTGGCATTCGTAGTGGCTCCAGAAGGCTGAGCCAAATTTGGCAACAAATTAAACACATTTTGTAATTTACCTAAAATTGTATGGTTTATTGGTAACTTCTTGTTATATACTTTATCCAAATAATTGGCAATTTCTCTCAATTTTTGATGCAAACCTAATAAAGATTGATACGTTTGGGTCACTCTTAACGATAAATTCCCTGCAGCTTGATCTCTAATATCTCTTAATAAATGTTCGACCCCAATTTCTTCGGCTTCTTCAGCTTCAATTAATGACGGAACATGAACAAAAGTCTTTTCGGCAGCCGAGCCATCATTCTTAATATCTTCAACTGCAAAATATGCATCGGTTGGAATTCCAACTTCTCTTGGTTGAACATCAACAATTAATAATAATGGATTTGGAGTATACCTTCTAAATACATCATTTATCTTCAAATCAGAAGGTTTTAATTTAGGACCAGAATGATACCAACCAATCAACTTTTCTTTGGCATTAATTTTTTTGAACATTTCACCCATAGAATCGATGAAGTTATGGTCTAGAAACCAAACACTTGGATTCTTTTCGTCTTCTTCAAATGGAATTGCATATGAATTTGTCACATTTATGGTGTCACCTGAACTATCCCCCAATATCACACCAACCACTCTCTTTTTAGAATCCTTGGAGACTCGATTAAAATGATCTACAACTGATAATAATACCAAAGGTGATACAGCAATTGTCTTGTCCAAAAATGCCAATTCACTAGAAGTTGTTACTGATGTGGACATGATGATAAAATTGCTATTAACTTGAGCTATAAATAGTTCAGCTGACTTTTTGTAGTTTATATTATGGTTTGCCAATTTGAACGATTTGAAATTTTGCCTTCAAGTTTTTTTGGGACGTGTACTTTGGATAAAATCACCAAACCTTCTAAAAACCATCAATCACGATCTCATCGTCAACCAGATTTAGCAGCAATAACACAGCAACTGAAATGTTTGGTCAAATAGTTATAGGACCACCTGGTTCAGGAAAATCAACATACTGTCATGGTATGTTTCAGTTTATGTCTGCGATAGGACGAAAACTGTGTATTGTCAATTTGGACCCAGCAAATGACAGGTTACCATATCCCCACTGTGCATTAGATATACGAGATTATATAACACTAGAAGATATAATGGAAGAGTTAAACTTGGGACCTAATGGTGGGTTAATGTATGCATTAGAACTGTTGGATGTTGAAGGTATAGAAGACTTTTTGGAGAAAATCGACGAGTTGATTAAGCAACAAAATTATGTTTTATTTGATTGTCCTGGGCAAGTTGAATTATTCACTCACCATAACTCATTGTTTAAGATATTTAAACGCTTAACTCAGCAGAAGCGAATGAGATTATGTGTTGTATCATTAGTCGATTCCATATATTTAACCAGTCCTTCACAGTATATTTCAATATTATTATTGAGTTTAAGATCAATGTTGCTGTTGGATTTACCTCATGTTAATGTCATAAGTAAGATAGACATGTTACATAAGTATGGCGAATTACCATTCAGACTAGATTATTATACCGAGGCTCAAGACTTGCATAGATTGACACCATTGCTAGAACAAGAATCCAACACAATACTAGGTCAGAACTATGTTAGATTGAGTGAGATGATTGGAGAATTGGTCGAAGAATTTCATCTAGTTTCATTCGAAGTATTAGCAGTGGAGAATAAACAAAGTATGATTAATTTATTGAGCGTTATAGACAAAGCAAATGGTTATAGTTTTGGAAGTGAGATTGGAGGTGATTCAATTTGGAGCGAAGCTACCCGCCAAAGCGGAACTGGCGTTTATCAGGATGTTGACATACACGAGCGTTGGATAGAATACAAATCAGAATATGACGAAGAAGAACAAAGACAATTTGAGGAATCAATGAGCCAGGGCCACCATGAAATGACAGAAGAGGATGAGTGGGAAAATGCATTACAGGACTGGGAAAGTAAGCATGGTGGAAAGGGAGCGTTGTTAAGATAGAAACAGATTTTTGCATAGTGGAATCTGTTACAAATGTGTGTATAGTTATAGCTTCCTAGAATAGATCGGTAGTTTAAATTTTAACACCCTTCTTCCTGACCCTTTCAAACGCGTTAATAAACGAATAGCTTTAGCTTTTCGTTTCTTCCAACAATGTAGATCTGGTAGAACCTTGTCCTGAATCCGCTAATGGGTTATAGATGGTATTTATTACTGATACCAATTACAGTTTAATAACAGAAAAACTAGGCAATTGTAAATTGGGTCTAGAATAAAATATTTTTGCAGCAATTTCCGAATTGGGCAATCACCAAAAGAGCTTCCTTCTCTTGATGTGAAACTCATAAATGATAATCAATATAACTTCAAGATTTTTTTTCATCTTTCTGTAGTTTATATTTAACATTCTCCAAGGATGAAAGTTCTATACATATTATCTGTTGTTATCACTCTTGTTCAATTTTGTATTAGTGTGCCATCATCATTAATACCGCCTTCTCAAGACCCCTTCTACACTCCACCAGAAGGTTACAAAGATGCTAAACCAGGTGATATTTTGAGATCTCGGAAGACACCAACTAAGGTAGCTGCTTTTGGAGTTTCGCTTGATGTGAAGAATACATGGCAAATCTTGGTCAGATCGGAAGATTCATTTGGGAATCCAAACACTCTAGTCACGACGATTATTGAACCTTACAATGCAGATCCAAGAAAAGTTCTCAGTTACCAAATGTTTGAAGATGCTGCTAATATTGATTGTTCCACCTCTTTTGGACTACTTTTTGGATCACCTTTTGAAAATTTTGCAACCCAGTTGGAGGCTGCAAACATGGCGTTGGGTTTACGAAGTGGATACTACGTGTCAATTGCGGACTACGAAGGTTCTAAAGCGGCATTTACCGTGGGAAAGCAAGCTGGACAGGCTGTTCTTGATTCAATCAGGGCGACATTGAATTCCGGTAAGCTTACCGGAATATCCGAAGAAGCAAATGTTGCAATGTGGGGATATTCTGGTGGGGCGATAGCTGTTTCGTGGGCAGCATCCTTACAACCAAAGTATGCTCCGAAGCTATCTCTGAGAATAGTAGGCGCAGCAATAGGTGGAGTTGTTACGAATATCACGGCAACAGCGGAAGTTACAGATGGTGGAATATTCTCTGGTCTTTTGGTTAATTCTATGTCTGGCCTAGGCAATGAATATCCAGACTTCCGAGAAAGAATATATGCCGAGGTAGATCCCTCTAGACTGAACTTATTGGACAAAGGTACAGAGCTTTGCTTAATTCCATCAGTTTTGAACTTTGCGTTTACAAACTTTTTCACTGGTACCGACCCTATGTTTCCTCGTGGATTCGACGTGTTGGAGGACCCAGTTATTGCAAGAACAGTTAATGAAAATTCTTTAGTAATGCAAGCTCTGCATCTTAAACCAGACATAGCGCTATTTGTGTACCATGGGACCATCGACCAAATGGTTCCAATAAAAGATGTAAGAAACATCTATAAGGTATGGTGTGAGAATAATATCACTTCGTTGGAGTTTGCTGAAGATTTAACATCGAGACATTTTTGGGGGATCTTTGCTGGAGGTCCAGCAGCATGGACATGGATAGAACAAAGGTTTGAGGGGAAAGCACCAGTTGATGGATGTTCTCATGACCTTAGGTTTACAAATTTGTTATATCCAGATATCAAGCCTTCAGTGTTGTCATTTTTTAAGGGACTCCGTGAGCTTTTTGCGCAAAAGCCATTAGGTTTGTTTGATAAATTGACGGGTACAGCGCAATTTTCTAAGAGAGAATTGGATGATATCTTGAAACCTGCTTATGCATATCTGCCTCGTTAGCATTAAAAACCACAATACGTTATCACTTTTATAGGTCAAACTGTTATAGTCGAACCTCTTGAATCGAAGAGATACGGACAAATTAATTTATATGACAATAATTTCTTACAGATCTGCAAAGCTTTCATCATCAATGTAAAAAACATTCTCCCTATGTTCTTCAACAATGATGTTTGTTTATTTATGCAAAATCGGTTAAAATTTTACCGATGCGCCTTAAGCGATTTGGTTTGCTTCACTGCTGATATTTGTTCTTCAGAATCAGCCAACAAAAATAAAATTTTCTTTTGGAAATAAAGAAATATTAATGATGATCACCTCTCATTCTTGTATACAGAACATACCAAGAATAGAAGATATGAATGATGCCTCCGAAGTTGAATGTGCTGAGATTTTGACTGATCAAATTTCGCAAACAATCAACAACTTACAGCAAAAGGTGAACTATCTCAAGCTGCAGATATCGGAACATGAATCATTACAAATATCTATTCAATCACAAACACCACTGATTTTAATACATTTAGGAGAGGGATATTTTGTTGAAAAATCTGTTAAAGAGGCAAATGACTTTCTAACTAGACGCATTCAATTATTCACCTCTTCATTGAATGAAATTGAAGCCAAGATGGCTGAAGCAAAAGGCACAAGAGATAAATTATTAAAATTTACAGAGTACACCAAACAAGCAGATGCAAAGGCTCAAGGTCAAGATGAGAAAGAGAATAAATTGAATGAAGAAGGATTACCATTTTTGGATATTCAGGAAGAGCTTGATGAAGATGGAAATGTCCTTAATGTCAAGATTAACGACGTAGATTTTGAAATGAAACCAACAAAGGAAGTATCCAATAATGGAGCATCAAATGATGAATCCAAGAAATCAACGGATTGCGATAAGGAAAGCAAATATAATTTTTTACCGAAGGAGAAATCTGAGATAAAAAAGGTTGGACAAAGTTCGGATCGTCCAACACACGACGAATCTAATGATAAGGAAGGTAGGATTCAATATATCGAAGAATCGATAGACGTAGAGTCTGGCAATGAGAAGAAAGTCCCAATTCAATCCTCGCAACTGGACGAAGACCAGCTACAGGAGCTATTCTGCGATATGGAATTGACTACGGTAAATGCATTATCCAAAACCCCCAATCAGGACGACTTGCTAAACAGAATCGACCAATTAAATATTAGTGCAGAAGATAAATTCAAACTTAAACAAATATGCGTGGAAGAATACAAGAAACTTGAAGAAGATAACGAAGAAGAAGAGGAGGAAGAGAAAGAAGATGAACCTCAAACGATGATTAATAAAGATTTAGCAATCGACCAGAATGAGTTGATTGAATTGGAAATCTTGGCAGATGATTTTGATGATTCCGTGGACTCAAACATTAACTTTGCTGATGATGAAGAATGGGAATTTGAGTTTGACGACGAGGATGAGGATGAGGATGATGATGAATTGGCAGATACATTATTATACGGCGGTGTTAATGGAGAGCCTAGTGGTACACTTGGTTTGAATAATGAGTCAAACGAACTATTATGGAAACAAATTTTGAAATTACGTCAAGGAAACTTAAAGTCACAAAATGAAACCCCCATTACTATTGAATCTGTTAAACGAAAGAAGACCGTTCGTTTTGCCAAAACTTTAGATATTAAGGAGGTGGAGAATATTAGCGAATCATTAAAGAACCCCCCTCGAGATTATGATGATACGAATCCCCTGGCTACAAAATTATCATTATTTAAACAGAATTTGATTATGAAGGAGAGAGAAAATGAGAAGCAAAGAGGAACGAATGCGGAGACCATCAAAGAGAAAGAAGCGGATGGCAACAAGCCTATAGTTGATGAAATTGTTGAGAAAACCCTGGTAATAACTGATTGCGTCGTAGAAAAGGAGATTATTGAACATCCAGTGGTAGAGACCGACGTTATTGAAGAGAAAATTGTTGAAAATGAAATTGTTGAAACTTTTGCAAATCCGATCATGTCGATGGATGATTCCAGCAATTCAATTGTGGAAGATACAATTATAGAGAGCCCAACTAATCTCAATGGAAATGAAACGAAAAAAGCTCCATTTATTGTGGAGAACCTTGAAGAATCTCAAATATTAGAGCCACCAACCACAGGATCAAAACCTGTTTCTAGATTCAAAGCTTCAAGAATCAAAGCTAATATACCACCACCTGCTGTAATTCCAGTTCCTACAGTGACAGAATTGATCTCTATTCCGGAGAAATTACCAGAAGAGACTCCTGAATCTGATTATGATAAACAAGATGGGAAAGAAATCAGGGAAACACAATTGGACTATCAATCACTTTCTTCTGATCTAGATACCATGGCAAAGGCATACGTATTAGGGATGTATGATGATGATATTTTGACTGAAGGACCGGTAGTGGACAAAATTGAAGATTTTGAAGTTTTGAATAAAATGTTAGAATCAATGCCGGTAAAATCTGAGCAAGTCAAGAAAGCTAGCAAAAAGAAAAAACAACCTGAAAATAGTGACTATGATGATGGTTTAAATTCGATTGGAATTGAAGATAGAATTGATAGTAGTGACGAAGAAAATGAAGGGATTTATGATGACGATGACGACTATGATGATGATGACAGACCAATTTTAGTTGAGGAAATTGTTGAGAATGAGAATGTAGAAGTTGATAACGACGAATTGGAGAATGAGATATTTTTACTGGAAATCAATGAGAATTATCATCGATTAAGAAATAAGTTAATCATGGAGCGAAATGGATATAAAAAGTCACAGAAAGAGTTGGAGTTTGAACCTATTGACGAAGATGGGAATGAGATTAAAATGAGTAGATTCAAGGCAGCAAGATTGAGGCATTTACAGGACTTACAACAGTAGGGCTTTATGTAGGGTTAGGTAGGGTTACCAAATAGAATGATGACTCTGTAAGATTTTTACTTGTAGCAACCTTAAAGTTTTTCAAGTACTCACGTGAAAGGAGCAACGCTACCTTGAAAATCACATATGCCAACCGGAAACCTCCCCCAGATTTTACCAAGGAGAGTGGAAGAACACAAAATCAACACCAGTAGTCTGAGATACGAAATGGAACAGCATATTGAAGTTACGAATATATTCTTGGTTTGAAAGTACAGTATAGAAAATGTCGTTTTCTTTTTCTTGCCGAACAGATACGTAATCGAAAGTTTATTATATTATTATAAACATATTGTTCGGCTCAGGATGCAGTTCGGAGTTGTGATCCAATTAGATAAAGTTTAATTGAATTTGATTATCATATATAAAATTATCCGGGGAAAAGCTAAAAAAATTAAGAAACCTGGAGATGGCAAAAAAATATTCTTCTATCGTGCTATAGTAGTATGGGGGCCATCGACCGTTTAGCTGCAAAAACAGGTACTATAATTTATCTTGTATTGGAATCTATTTGGTTATCTTGGTTTGCAAGTAAACTTCTATTTTCTGTAACCGATCAAGGTCATTAAGCAAGTGGGATGGCGCAACTCCTTCAAGCCCTGAAACGAATGAAAAACTAAAAAGAAAAGAAAAAAAACCTTGATGTAGAAGACATAAAATTTATCCGGGTTCTGTCCCTCGATTTTGCCCCTCCCTTCGAATGTCAAAATATGTATGGAATTAGTTAATCCGAAGAACAAAATTTTCTACAACGACACGCACAATACACATTGGCTTAACACAGAGAAGTAGACGTATTTATAGAAATCTCCGATGATAGAACGAGAGGGACCTGTTGATAGAACACTACTGGATGAAAAAATGGATGGAATTCCCGATCTCGTCTTTAACAACATCTAATGTAACACAAAAATTGAAGTTCGCAAAAAAGTTTAACGGAACCATCGCAAGTGAAAGATCCGTGGAAAAACCTGAACTTATTAGCAATTAAAAGTTACTTGTTTTAGTAAATGTGTGAAATCATGCCTTATGAAGTTTTATAGCAAAAAAACTTTTAGTTTCTAGCAATTAATAATAAATTTACAATGGTGAAATGATGGTTATGTTTTATATTGGCGAAGTATGTGAATTCCATACCCCTCCATCTCTTTTGTTCAGTTGAGAAATCAACACACCCATCAAAGCCAACAAAACAAAATGGTAAATGTTGGTATATTGAAAGTGTAATATGCAGTACTCGTTCTCTCTTATTATAGTGAATGTGTGTGTGAATCCAAAAATTATTAAAAATAATTATTAAAAAATAATAATATATGTCGTAGGAGGAGAAATGTCGCATAATAAATTTCTCCTTGTTCCATGAAAAAATAAAATTATAGAACAGTTAATAATAGTTTAATCGTATATAATTAAGAATTTGAAAAATTATAAATTATCATTCAATTCCTCTTGAATTTATGCAAAAGTTGTTAGAGAAAAAAGTACATACTTTTTACTCTCCACTTCTCCCCCCTCCCCAATTAACAATGTCATCCATATTAAGACAAAGAGTTAGATACGCTCCATATCTTAAGAAATTAAGGACAGGAGAACAATGTATTGATTTATTCAAACACGGTCAATATTTAGGTTGGTCTGGTTTCACCGGGGTTGGTGCTCCAAAAGTAATTCCTTCTGCATTGGTTGACCACGTTGAAAAGAATAACTTACAAGGGCAATTGGCTTTCAATTTATTTGTTGGTGCTAGTGCTGGTCCAGAAGAAAGTAGATGGGCAGAAAACAATATGATCTTAACAAGATCTCCTCATCAAGTTGGTAAACCAATTGCTGCTGCTATTAATGATGGTAGAACCCAATTCTTTGATAAACATTTATCCATGTTCCCACAAGATTTAACTTATGGTTATTATACTAAAGATAAACCAAATGGTAGTAATTTGGATTATACTATTATTGAAGCAACTGCAATTACTGAAGATGGTGGTATTGTTCCAGGTCCTGCTGTTGGTGCATCTCCAGAAATGATTGCTGTTTCTGATAAGATTATTATTGAAGTCAACACCCATACCCCATCATTTGAAGGTATTCACGATATAGATATTCCAGTACAACCACCATTCAGACAACCCTATCCTCACACTACTTCTGATTACAGAATAGGTCAAACTTATATTCCAGTTGATCCAGAAAAGGTTGTTGCCATTGTTGAAAGTACCACTGGTGATAAGGTTCCTCCAAACACTCCAAGTGATGCTCAATCTAAGGCCATTGCCAACCATTTGATTGAATTCTTGGAACATGAAGTCAAGATGGGTAGAATGCCAGCTAATTTACACCCATTACAATCAGGTATCGGTAACATTGCCAATGCTGTTGTTGAAGGTTTAGCCGGTTCTAAATTCAAGAATTTATCTGTTTGGACCGAAGTTTTGCAAGATTCCTTTTTGGAATTCTTTGAAAGTGGATCATTAGATTTTGCTACTGCTACTTCTATTAGATTGACTGAAGATGGATTTAAGAAATTCTATGAAAATTGGGATACTTACTCCAAGAAGTTGTGTCTTAGATCTCAAGTTGTTTCTAACTCACCAGAAATTATTCGTCGTTTAGGTGTCATTGCTATGAACACTCCTGTTGAAGTTGATATCTATGCTCATGCCAATTCCACCAATGTTATGGGATCACGTATGTTGAATGGTTTAGGTGGTTCTGCTGATTTCTTGCGTAATGCCAAATTATCTGTTATGCATACTCCATCTGCAAGACCATCCAAGACTGATCCAACTGGTGTTTCTTGTATTGTCCCAATGGCTCCACATGTTGATCAAACTGAACATGATTTAGATGTTGTTGTCACTGAACAAGGTTTGGCTGATTTAAGAGGATTAGCTCCAAAGGCTAGAGCACAAGTTATTATTGATAATGTTGTTCATCCCGATTATAAAGCTCAAATTCAAGATTATTTTGACAGAGCAGTATTTTACTGTACCAAGAAGAAGACTTTACACGAACCACAAATTTTAAGAGATGCATTTAAGATGCATTTGAATTTCCAAGAGAATGGTACTATGAAGTTGAAATCTTGGGATGAAAAGTTTTAAATAATGGACCAACACAGAAGGGAGAGTATATGTACGGAAGAAAGGTAAACTCTGTTGGGCAGTAGGCTAATTCTAAGCGTATAAAACCTTTATACAATAGCTAGTAAATTTTAATTTATAATCCTTTATAGAAATAAAACGAAAGAGAAAAAAAGTGTTATTGGAACTTTGAAAGTTCACTGCGTATGAATGAGAGATGATCATCGTAAAAGCCAGAATTGTTACTTCGCAAATACAATTGTTTATTCATAATAAAAAGCAAGAGGAAAATGTCGTACTGGAAATCTAATCATGTTGGATTGGAATTGGATTCTAGATCGTATAACAACAAGCAAAAAAAAGAGGAGAAACTCGTTTCAATTTACCCCTCCTTTTATGAAAAGAACAATACAAAAATACGACAATGCCAAAAAAAAGTTGTTGAGTCATTAGGATGACTTTCCTTCTAGTAATGTTTAAATGTTACTACTCATAATTAAATCACTTCTCAAACATACACTTTCAATCAAAGACTCTTCCTCCATACCAACTTACAGACCAAAGTAAAGAGTTTCGCGTTTCAAATATTTTATGTCTAATTTGTTCTATTTTTTTGTTTTGAATCATAGATAATTTTTTAAGTTTTTTTGACTAAATTTGATCCATAACGGTTATTTTTCATCAATTCTTTTGTGAATTATTATCTTTAATTACTTAACACACAATTAATGTTTGCTAGCTAATTTTGTTTTTTTTGGGTTCAAACAAAACACGGAAACGTAGAGTACAAAGCTATACGACATTAAATTTATTCCTGATAATTCCGATGTGTTTTGTTATCTTTACAATGAACAGCTAAACAGAGACTGATAAGATCAAAATATAACCTCCGGGTTGAAACTTAAACCCGAAAATTATATTTATTGAGCAACACCAGATCAATTGCCATGATCCGCCACCTCCCCTCCTCCTCCTCTTTTCCACTGAGAACACGTTTTGTATATTATCACATACAGCCGAGGTAGTTCAAAGTACATTGAACATTCGGTGGTCTCCTGTATTCAATAACTGCACATCAATTTTTTTGCTAAATTTCTATTGAAATCCTTTCCCGAGAGTGTCTACATTATATGAATCTCGGCTTATAGAACTTACCACTACGACTATGTGTTGATCATATGTCATAAAATTGACACGTTACTCTATTAAATAAAAATCATATATACAGGTATCACTCTACACTTGCTTCAATCCAGTACTAAACCTTTTTCTTCTTTGCAGCATCATTTCTGTGCTTTGTTATTTCCCCTTCCAAAATTTAACTTGTTTTGCAACAGCATACTTTATTGACTTTATTAATCCAGCAGTAAAGATCCCTCTGATTGCTTGTTTAATTGAACTAATTTGAATAATTCTAGTAATTACTCTAATCATATTCTCTCCCAATTTCTCATCCTTGGCAATCTCTTTGATTGATTTTTCATAATAATGTTTATATAAATTCTGTCTAAAGCTTTTTGGTAATCCACTTAATAATTTAATTCTATGATTGATTGGTAAATTCTTTCTAAACACTCTATTTTTATTATTATTATCAACAATAACCAAATAATTGTTCTTGATAAAATATTGCATTATAGGTTCATACAACTTTCTAAAATGAGGATATTGCTTTGAAACAATATTTTCAATTTTATTAGGATTTTCACCACCAATATACATTCTAAAATCACCCAAATACGATAAACTTGTAATGGTTTTATATAAATCAAATTCATTGAATTCTCGTTTATCCAAAATAAATATTGCCACCGTCATTGCTGTTTTTAAATTGTATTGATTTAAAAATTTCAATCTAATATCTTTATCCATTAATATATTAACCGGCTTTTGTAATCTACCAGCAAAATAAAACGAATTCCATTCACATAAATCAGAATAAGCTGATTTTAAAGATACAACTCCATATTTTACACAGAAATTATTGATATGAACATACGGATTAAAATAAATCCCATTTCCTTGAATTAGCTTAATTAACGACAAAAATCTAAATGAATAATGCTTTGGATATTGTTTAAGATTTTGTTGATGAAATTCTTGAGAATCCTTTACTAAATGAATGAAGTCTAATTGTACATCAGACGATGAACTATATCCATTCTGAGGAAGTATACCAGATCCGTACCCTATTGAAACCTCAATTGGACCTTTGAAACTTTGAACAATATCTGTCAATTCTTGCTGTCTATGCAGGTGAGAGTCAACAGATATTTCCTGATTATGTGCTTGAAAATCTTGCGGCATAATTACCTTATCAAATCCCGAGAAACCTTCTGATATAATTGGTTGGTAATATTTATCAGAGTAAGGTGTGGTGGGAATTAAAGATGTTGATGAAGGTGGTGGTGTTGATATAGGACTTATATTCAACCACTTACGGAATATCAATACCTGATACCGATTAGTGGTAGCATAATTCCAGCTATATCGATATGACGATTGTGAACATCTTATAATATTCATTGGGAGAATGATTTATATTGAAGCATGTAACCATATGGAATCAATTTCTTGACATGTTTCTCACGTGTGTTTAAAAAAAATTCTCGCTGCTTTGAAACAAAAAATAGAGTGTGCTCGCTATTGCTTGCTGTTCTCTTTGTAAACATCAAGTCGTGCACTGATATCAGATAATTAATCACGTGATTCAACGTTGAACGAAATGAGTCACTCCGAAAACGGTCCTTTATAAAGTTTTCAAACTTCTTTGAAATTTTATTTCCTTTATCATTAGTTTTTCAGATTTTCCTTATAAACTAGATAAATATTTCTTGATTATGTCGTCACAAGTATATAGATCTACACGTTCAAGTGATGCTCAACAAGCATTGTCTTTTGAAGATGTTGTCATGACTGGTTTAGCCCCAGATGGTGGTTTATTCTTGCCTTCAACCATCCCAAAACTACCATCCAATTTCTTAGCAGAATGGAAGGATCTATCATTTAATGAATTAGCATTCGAAATCTTAAGATTATATATCAGTCCTGAAGAAATTCCAGACTTTGATTTAATCGAATTAGTCACCAAGTCTTATTCCACCTTTAGATCAAGTGAAGTTACACCAATTAAGAAATTGGAAGATAATTTATACATTTTGGAATTATTCCATGGTCCAACTTACGCATTTAAAGATGTTGCTTTACAATTTGTTGGTAACCTTTTTGAGTATTTCTTAAAGAGACGTAATGCCAACAAAAAAGATAGCGAGAGAGAAACCATTACAGTTGTTGGTGCTACTTCTGGTGATACCGGTTCCGCTGCCATTTATGGGTTAAGAGGTAAGACTGATGTTTCAGTGTTTATATTATATCCAACTGGTAGAATCAGTCCTATTCAAGAAGAACAAATGGCAACCGTTGAAGATGAAAATGTCCATTGCTTTTCTGTTAATGGTACTTTTGATGATTGTCAAGATATTGTTAAGCAAATATTTGGCGATGAACAATTTAACAAGAAATATCATGTTGGTGCTGTCAATTCCATCAATTGGGCAAGAATCTTGGCTCAACAAACTTATTATTTCTACTCTTATTTCCAATTGCAAAAAGAATTGGTTGAAACTGGTAAAGTCAGATTTGTGGTTCCAAGTGGTAATTTCGGTGATATATTGGCAGGTTACTATGCTTACAAGATGGGATTGCCAGTTGATAAGTTGATTATTGCTACCAATGAAAATGATATCTTGGATAGATTTATGAAGACTGGTGAATATGCAAAATTACAAGAAATTGGTGTCAAGGCAACTTTTTCCCCAGCCATGGATATTTTGATTTCATCAAACTTTGAAAGGTTGTTATGGTATTTAATCAGAGATACGGTTACTGATGGGGATGATTCTAAAGCAGGTGAAGTATTAAACTTATGGATGCAACAATTAAAAGACCAAGGAAAATTTGTTGCTCCAAAGCATCTTGTTGCTGCTGCCAAGAATATATTTGATTCAGAAAGGGTTGACGATGAAGATACTGTTAAAACAATCAAAGCAGTTTACTTGAAACATCCGGAAAATTATGTTGTTGATCCACATACCTCAGTTGGTGTCACTACTTCTTATAGATTCATGGAAAGGGACGATTCAGAAGAAAACATTCAATACATCTCTCTTGCTACTGCTCATCCAGCTAAATTCTCCGAAGTTGTCAATAAGGCTCTTGATACCGTTGAAGATTATTCTTTTGAAAAGGATGTCTTACCAGCAGAATTAAAGGCTTTGAGTAGCAAAGAAAAGAGAATTACTTTTATTGATGAAGCCAGTGCTGAAAAGGTGAAACAAAAAATTACTGATATATTGAAATTCTAATAGTGGCAATATAAATCTTCTAATATGAATTATTACTTTTCTTGACTACAACTTTACCTTCAACTACTTCTACTTGATATCCTACTTCTTGTAACACTTCATCATCCACTACTCTTTTTGCTTCCAATTGTCCAACAAACTTTTGGTTTTCGAGATTGTTTGCTAAAAGATATTTCAAACAAACAATAGCTTGCTCTTTTATAAATGGGTTATTATCATCAATGATACAGCTGGACAATATTAATGAAAGACCTCCCAAGTTCCTAACAGCTTCTTGGATTTCAAAAGACTCAAATGTAAGAAAAGATATTATAGTAATTATATAAGTCTTTGTTCCTGGATATTTAAGTTCAACGACCTTATCAGTCATTTTAATGGGCGAGATCGTGTCATGTATGAACTTGAATAGTTTGATTAATTGAGGTAGAAACTCTTTGTAATGTTGAACAAATTGTTTCATTGCATTATATTTTGCCAATTCTGCAAGGCTATTCAAGATAGGCACTAGAATAGATTCCAAATCACCATCATTCAAATCTTTGTGTTCAAGCAATTGTTGTGAATGTGACATAAATACTTCAAAGGTCCATGATAGCAAGGCTACCAATTCAAAATTATTCCAATTATCTTTAGTTTGAATGATACTGGCGGTTAGTTCCAGCCATCGCGTTAATGTCTGCTTTGGTTGTTGTTGAATCCATTTCCCAAAACTTTCGTGCGTAATGATATCATATATCAAATGAATTAACATTCTAGAATCGTGATCTAATGTTTCTTCATGGAACTGGATCGTAGTGTATAGATGGTAGATGTGTTCAAGGATATAGCTCTCAAGTGGTGGTTGTTTCAATAATTGCAACAATTTTTCATTGGTAACGTCAGGGTCTTCTGTAAAAAATTGTCTGAATAAAAGATGAATGATTGGAGATCTAAATTCGTCATCCATATGATGTTTGAATAGGTCATTTAGATATCCTACACACATATTGCGCGGAAAGTTGGCTAGTATTTGCCAATAGATTGAGATTGTCTTTCGGATCCACTCATTTGGTGGTAGTTGTGAAAGTTTGACGAAACTAGATATGGTGGATTCAAACATCGTTTCATCTGATATTGAAGTCGCTACATTTCTTATAAGCACTAATATGGCTCTATACCATCTTATTCCTTTGACTTCAGATGAATTTGGAGTAAAGTTTAGTACAGTTTGGATCAGTTCTCTAGATGCAATCAAGTCAGTTCTTTGCATCAATTGACTGATTTGTTGAATAAAATCTTCGAATTTGCTGAAATCCAGTCTGGCTAATTCTTTTACTGAATCATTTAATAAGGTATCTAGTTCGTACATAGTTTCACATAAATCCAGTTAATTGAGATAAAGGGGAAGGGATTAGTTGAGATGAGGAACAAAAATTAGGCACCAATATATTTTTCTGTTCTGTTCACTTTTTACAAACAACGAATAAACATTCTTGGTATCAATTCATTGACGGATGCAAGGAAATAAGCTAGCCGCAGTCACTCTAATTTTTCCAAAATGCAACAATATAAGATTAGTGGTGGTCAACTAGTTGGTTCTTGATTATACAAGAACAAGAGCAAGTAGAGCATATATGATCTGTTGCCTGCTCTCTTTTTATAGTTGAATAGTTTTTTATTTATACGAGATTCGCTGATATCCACATAATCGAAGATAGAGAAACTCTATTATGTCTAATTTATCATGTTCCTAGGAGACATCCGTAGTTACGAATATCAAGCAAATATTGTGCCTGTTCCATTTTTTTGGTCATCAGTCTGGATGGGTTGGATCAGATCGTGATTCCCAACAAGTACAGCCAGAATTATCATTTAGTTCTCCTAATACTTCATGATTGTCAGTTAAGTAATTTTTTCGACTTTTTAATCATTTAAACTCCCAAAATTATCAAGATACCGTGATAAGTGTTTTTTGTCTGTTCTCACAACGAGAGTTAAGAGTATGACGGTAACTTGTAACCAAAAAGTCACATCTTTGTATGTTACCTGATACAGAGAATGGCACGGAAGCGCAGCATGTTAAACTAGTTATTACTAATAATCTCCGTGTTGGATGTTGAGTAGAATTATTCAGTTATTGAGATCGATTTCGTTGATCGCGTTAGTATATTATTTAACCAAATCCTGGAGTAGAAGCCTCCATAAGCAAAAGGAACATCAGCTTTTGGTTTGTCAATTTTAAAAGATGATCCTTGTTAAGTTGAACGATTGCTTTTCATATCTTTTTAACCCTACGATATAAATGATTCCTGTACAAATGGTTCCTTACTGTTCTCAATAACTACTTTAATTTGGTCAAAAAGTTATCTGTCGATTGACATTGCTGTTATTATCTCCCTACTTAAACCCAAAGTATTGCATTATATGAAGTATAGTAAATTTTAGTTCCTTCTTTTAATTGCTAATGGATATCATTCCAAACACTGTTTCAGTGTTACATGCATAACTCAATGTGTTAATGACTAGTGTGATCATATAAATAATGACAACAGAAATGTGTGGTTTAGATATTTATCCAGAGGTGCACGACCCAACCCTGATTATTTCTTTTTTGATTTCAATTTTCTTTGAATGCACACACAAAAGAAGTCTGTCTGGAGATCGCTATGTTAATCCCAGTGGCCACTGGTAAATGTCATCAACCAAACTCATTTAGAATATAAATGTCAGGAGCCTCAGATTTTTTAAGCAAAGGAATAGAATTAGTGCAAAAGGCTATTGATGCCGATACTGCTACCCGCTATGAAGAAGCTTATAAATTGTATTACAATGGATTAGATTATTTGATGTTGGCAATAAAGTATGAGAAGAACCCAAAATCCAAGGAGCTTGTAAAATCAAAATTTACCGAGTACTTGACCCGAGCAGAGCAATTGAAAGATCATTTAGAAAAACAACAAAATAAATCAAATTCGGCAGAAAGTTCATCAAATGGATCCACAAAGGCAAGAAAAGCAGGTAGTGGGGGTGACGACGAAGATGATGCAGATACCAAAAAGTTACGAGGAGCTTTGGCTGGAGCCATCCTTTCAGAAAACCCAAATGTTAAATGGTCAGATATTGCGGGCTTAGATGGAGCAAAAGAAGCGCTTAAAGAAGCTGTTATATTGCCAGTGAAATTCCCACAATTATTCGTCGGAAATAGAAAACCAACTTCCGGAATATTGTTATATGGCCCTCCAGGTACTGGTAAATCTTATTTAGCAAAAGCAGTGGCAACAGAGGCAAACTCAACCTTCTTTAGTGTTTCTTCTTCCGATTTAGTTTCCAAGTGGATGGGTGAATCAGAAAGATTAGTCAAACAATTATTTACCATGGCTAGAGAAAATAAACCTTCCATTATTTTTATCGATGAGGTGGATGCATTGTGTGGACCAAGAGGGGAAGGTGAAAGTGAAGCGCTGAGAAGAATCAAGACTGAATTGTTGGTGCAAATGAATGGGGTAGGTAATGATTCTCAAGGTGTTCTAGTTTTGGGTGCCACAAACATCCCATGGCAATTAGATGCTGCTATTAGAAGAAGATTTGAGCGTAGAATATATATCCCATTACCAGATGTCGAAGCCAGAACAAGAATGTTTGAAATAAATATCGGTGAAGTTCCTTGTGAATGTACCCCTCATGATTTGCGTACCTTGGCAGAAATGACCGACGGATATTCTGGTCATGATGTGGCCATCGTCGTTAGAGATGCCTTGATGCAGCCAATTCGTAAGATTCAACAAGCTACTCATTTTAAAGTAGTGATTGATAGTGATGGTAACGAAAAATTCACCCCATGTTCTCCTGGTGATGACGGGGCTAGGGAGATGAATTGGATGGACATTGGAACAGATGAATTAAAAGAACCGCCATTGACAATAAAAGATTTTATTAAAGCAGTAAAGAATAATAGACCAACTGTTAACGATTCAGATATTGCTCTCCATATTAAATTCACCAATGATTTTGGTCAAGAAGGGAATTAGTTTTTATTACAGTTTTTAGAAATATACAGTCATACAGATTAAAAGTACAAGTAAATCAACGTTCTCTATAACTATCGTCATTATCAATTCTCATTGGTGATCTAGATCTCTCTCTTCTTCTCATTTTATGAGCAAAGAGATCGTCATCATCTGGTTGTGTCGAAGTTTCACGAGATCTTCTGGAGCCAACTTGGGCCAAACGGCTAGCAAACAAGTCTTCTTCTTCGCTATCATTCTCTGATTGTCTTCTTGTTAACTGTTTTTTATGATGATGGCCCCTTTTTCTATCTCTTGGCCTAGGAGATCTCCTTTCTGGTTCACCGTGAATCAAATAATATCGAGAATATTGGGCAGCATTCTTTACCTTTCTATCCAGTTGGAATGCCTGTCTTAAGCAAAGAACAACAGAGGATTCATCTTCATCCATAGCAACATATTCTGGTTTTTCGTTTTCCTTTTCAGTTTCTAGGCCTAATCTATTCAAAAGATTTTGATGTTTTCGAAATTGAATGATCGGATTGAATGGTTTTCCAGTACGTTCTTGGATAATGCTAGAAACATATGTTGGATCTTCCAAAGAAATTTTTACTGGTGCTTGCAGATTTAAATCTGAGGCAGCAATTGATAAATTTGTTAAAGCTTTTGAGCATTCTTCGTGAGTCTGGAATCTAATATTGACTGATGAATCGTTGATCCATTCAACCTTAAATGTCAACTGTTCGGTCACTGGAAGCGGTTCATACATCAAATTCTGAACATCTTCATCATCTGCTTCTTGAAGAATATGTTTATAATTCAAATAATAATCGATATAGCTCTTAATGTCATCGGTGGACAAACTATCAACTCCACGAATGTGTATAGCTTCTGGCCTGACTGTTTCCGTACAACCATTTACGTTCACTTCTACAGCTTGCTGCTTCAACAAATCCTCTCTTTCCTTCTCCTCGTCAAGAGTTTTGACTAGATACCCTCCATAGGGTGCCACTTCTGGTTCAGACATAAGCTCAATTGTCTCTCCTAAATGAATTGTTCAAAACAATCTTTCAATTGAATTTTCTTTTTTGTATTGAAAATATCATCGTATATGGTAGCGCACATCCATATTCCTCAATGGTACTGTTTGGAGATGCGACTTCGATCTCAGTGATTGCGTCTCTAAATCCAAAACTTTGTTCACTAGTAAATCCGTTAGAGATGCCATTGAGTAGTTTACATGAGTGTTAAGTCTATTGCGGACATTGATGGATAACTAAAGATCTCCAGTATACAGGATATACCATAAATTGTAATCTAGAGCAAGGGCGGAAACAACAAGTAAGATTATTAATTCTGTGAATCAATAGGTTGAGAAGAATGCCGTACAAAATGCCGAGTCTATGAGTCCCTTGGCGAAAATGCACATTGATAGATAATACAATCGCAACAAAGAGAGTGGGAAGATTAAGATTTATGCAAGAATAAGGAATACACACATTTTCATTGGAGGCATATTGTTGCTAAGATTATCATTGTCATCAACTGTATGGCCCAACAAAGGCAATGACTTAATCATGATATCAATATGTATGTGAACGACTGGTAAATTGTGTCATTCATGTAATATTACGGTCGGGCAGAATTATGGTGCCCGTAATTTCTATATGCCGGTTGACACCTTGAATTTTCCATACTGATGCGTTGGATGTTTGCATTCCTTTGATTAGCCCCTATATCCCCTGAAGAAGCTTGTTTATTGTGCTAAGCCATTCATTTTTTACCGGGCACTATATGTGAATCCTAATTATGATAACTTACTATTCGTTTGTGTTGTAGAACAGCCCTTAACAATTGGTTTCAAGATTGGCTTTTTCATGCATGAGAGATATGCAGGCATTTGCTTTTAACCAAAATCAGATCATAATGTCAAAAAGTTAGTGCACGTTATAGAACTATCTGGTCCCTGTGTCACAACTCCTCTGAATGATACATATAGGTACAAGCTTTACGAATCCTTGTACATATAAGTCTAGAATCGTGATTTGTCAGCTTAGATCCAAGTATTAACCATGCTTCAATATTTTCCATTTGCTTTTCTTGCTATGGAAGCTTGTTCCATGTAGAATTTTTGGGTCTCGGAAACCTTTTCTTGTTGATACTATGATTCCAAATCATATTTACAAGTTTACACAAATCTAAATCATCATAAGTCGTCGTAAGTTGCTCTATAGTCTTGAGTGACGAAGCAAGTTTTCCAGTATTCAGAAACGTCAACTTTTAGCGGAGGAACGCATTGGGAACATCCTGCAACAGATTGATAAATGATCAACGATGCAGTTAACCAACTATTGAGATAGCATAATTCACCTTGAAAGGGCCAAAGCTCAAATAAATCCATCATCGTATTTTGCTGTACTAATTTCATTTCCTCATGCAGGGGCTACAATTTGGACCCGCCTTAAGGTCTCAAATACAGTTTATAATATTATATACCGGGTTGCGCCGAGGCGTTCATGAGTACCTTTGAGTGAGGTATCTTCAAATCTTGATCATGGATTTGGTATTGAAAATCATGTCATAGCTGAGTTAAAGTGCCCATAATGTATGATTCCAGGCGTGTAAACTGCGATAGAATGATGCAAAGCTGATAAATGGAAAGTTACTTGCTAAGATATAAAGAGACTTGCTGCTAACCTTCTGACAGAACATGATAAGTTTTTCACTATTATACCAAAATGCTATTAACTTTATTCTACCTATTAGTGTGGCTTGCTACTGCTTCTTCAAAAGAAGTTAGTGGCATATTTACATCTTTAGATTCAATTACATGGACCCAAGCTGCGAGCACCTTTCTCCTTGCTGGGCCTCAAAATCCTGATTGGATAGTCAAAGTGTCTTGGAAGATCGACGGTTCCAAAGTTAGTGCTGGTGATACTTTTAGATTACATATGCCGTACGTCTTTAAATTCAGAACCAACCAGAAGTCCATTGATTTACGTACCAAGGGAAATGTTTATGCTACTTGCGATTTCGTGCATGGTGGATTTCTTGCTGAATATTCAGAATTACTGTGCACTTTTAACACAAATGTCGATCCCTCAACATATGCATTTGGGTCATTAACTTTTCCTATAGTTTTTGGTGCAGGGGGTTCTGCGTTTCCTATGGATTTGAAATATTCTACTCGTTACGCCTATGGTTTGAATACAATTACTTTTTATGATGGTGACAGAAAGTTGGAAAAGGTTGTATTTTTTGATATCGCATTAGCACAGCCAAACTTATTCCCTAGATATAGGGTTCATCCGGTCGATAACAGTGCGATTCTCTCTGTGATGGCTGGAACCTGCCCCCTTGGTTATATTACTGGTACATTATCCATGAACAGTTTAAGTCCCGGTTTTACATTTGACTGTGATAATATTCACGCTGGAATTACTAATGATCTCAACACATGGCACCTGCCGAAAAATTATTCTACAACTGAATTCAACTACACATTAAGCTGTTCCTCGAGTGCGATTTCCATGGATTATGCAGATGTACCTGCTGGTTATAGACCCTTCATTGACGGATTGGGCGCACCAAATGGGGTCATTGCACGTACTATATCTTATGTGAACATTTTCAAATGCTGGATCGGAATAACCTATGATTATAGTCAGCAAATTACTTGGTTCTCCCCTCCTGAAGGATCGCTTTCCGCAGATGGGTATGATGTGGAGTATACGACAGTTATATGGACTTCTAAGACAACCAAAACATCAACGAGACCATTCACCTCCACAAGAGACGGCACAATGACCGTGGTTATAAATATGCCGTCACCAACAGCAACGTCTACTACTGATATCCCAACTGAAAAATCATCATCACTCATTCCCGATGAAACAACCACCATAGTCCAAGACCCCTCCGAAACAATTTCTAATGATATAACGACCAATTTTGAATCAGCAACAATGACGTCCCCGATTATTGCTACAGAAGAAACTACTACGAAAGAATTTAGTGAAGCTGCATCTTCAAATGTATCATCAAATCAACAAACTTCATTTGAAGGTGATGCAAGCACATTAGACGTCACTGATGTAGAAACCATGCACGAAATCGACAGTTCAACTATTATCACAGATGATGAAGCACAATCAAGCACTGGATCTAGCACCGATCAATATTCACTCCCTACTTCCAATGGCGATTCAACTATGAGTGTTGATGATGATTACGAATCGAAGGCCAGTGAAAATTATCTATCTGCTGATTCTACTACTGACGGTAATGATAGTACATCCATGACTTCCGAAGATGAAAACGAAACAAGAACTGATGGTGGCGATTTATCTGAAATTAATGACACCGTTAGCAAGACTGATGATGATCAAGACACAACAACTGATTCTTTGAATGCTACGACCATGAAGAGTGATGGTGATGCTGAGACAAGAACTGATGGTGGCGATCCATCTGTTTATTCTACTGGTGATAGCAACGACACTGAAATCAATACTGATGATAACCAGGAAACAAGGACTGATGGTGATCAGGAAACAAAGACAGATGATAATCAGGAAACAAAGACTGATGGTGACTATAAGACTTCATCTATGAAGAGTGATGGTGATTCTGAGACAAGAACTGATGGTGGCGATTCATCTGTCTATTCTACTGGTGATAGCAACGACACTGCAATCAATACTGATGATAACCAGGAAACAAAGACTGATGATAATCAGGAAACAAAGACTGATGGTGACTATAAGACTTCATCTATGAAGAGTGATGGTGATTCTGAAACAAGAGCTGATGGTGGCGAGTCATCTGTTTATTCTACTGGTGATAGCAACGACACTGCAATCAATACTGATGATAATAAGGAAACAAGGACTGATGATGATCAAGACACAACAACTGATTCTTTGAATGCTACGACCATGAAGAGTGATGGTGATGCTGAAACAAGAACTGATGGTGGCGATTCATCTGTCTATTCTACTGGTGATAGCAACGACACTGAAATCAATACTGATGATAACCAGGAAACAAGGACTGATGGTGATCAGGAAACAAAGACTGATGATAATCAGGAAACAAAGACTGATGGTGACTATAAGACTTCATCTATGAAGAGTGATGGTGATTCTGAGACAAGAACTGATGGTGGCGATTCATCTGTCTATTCTACTGGTGATAGCAACGACACTGCAATCAATACTGATGATAACCAGGAAACAAGGACTGATGGTGATCAGGAAACAAAAACTCCAACTGATATTAACACCGTATCTCTTGATAGTAATGGCAATCACGATTCTACAACGAGTTTTGCAAAAGAAACCGTTAGTTTACAGAGTGATGCTCCAGAAACACCCAGTGGAGATGAAAATGATTTATCAAGTAATCCAACGGCCGATGACAATGATTCTGCGACCATAAATACAAATGATGATCACGAATCAAGTAGTTTATCTTCTTATTTTACGGTCGACAATACGGAGACTGCAACTATTGACAGTGGCCGTTCTCGAGAGACAACAGATGGAGATGATAGTCCTGTTTCGACTGCAACTGAAGGAAGTCAAGAAACACGTACTGGATATGAAGACATATCTTTTAGTTCTGCTGGTGATGACCAGGAAACTACTACCATGAACACTGATACTGATCTACAAACCAGAACTGGTGGTAGCAATGAGACTAAAACTATGAATGGTGATAGTGATGAAGAAACAGGAACTGATAGTATCAACATTACTAAGTCTACCAACAGTGAGGGTGGTCAAGAAACAAGATCCAAAAATGAAACTGATTTAGATGGTTATACTACTAGCGATAGCAATGATTCTGCAGGTATGAACACTGATAAAGATCCAGAATCAAGAACAAGAGATGGAACTGATTTAACGGCTTATCCTACCAGTGATGGTGATGATACAGCTTCGATGAAGAGTGATGGTGATATTGAATCAAGAACTCGCGGTGATGATGTTACTGAAACTACGAATACTGATGGCGAGCTTGACACAAGGTCTACTGGTGATCACGAGTCGAAAACTGCAGATGAGGGTGGTGCATCAACTACCAATACTAGGAATAATCAAGAAACTAGAACAGGAGATGGACCTGATTTATCAGCTTCGCCTACTGGTGACGATAATGATACAGCTTCTATGAAGAGTAATGGTGACCATGAATCAAGAACTCTCGATGATGATGCTTCGACGATGAACACTACGGGCAGGCAATCAACTAGTACTGGAGATGGAACTAATTTATCTGATTATTCTACCGCGGATGGTATTGATACAACGACTACTAGGAGTGTTGGTGGTTCTTCGTCAAGTAATGGAACTGGTTTACTGTCAGTTCCTACTGTTAATAGTATTGAAAGCCCAACCATAACAAATGTTGAAACCTCTAAAACCGGAGATGGAACTGTTCCTGCTTTGTCGACAAACGGTGATGAAGAGAGTTCAACTTTGATTACTGATGATGCTGCTAGTAGCGGTGATGGGGATAATGGCGCTGGCACTGGCAATGGTACTGGTAATGGTACTGGTAATGGTACTGGTAATGGTACTGGTAATGGTACTGGTAATGGTACTGGTAATGGTACTGGTAATGGTACTGGTAATGGTACTGGTGGTACTGATTCCGGTAGTGGTACCAATGGTGGTACTGGTAATGGTACTGGTAATGGTACTGGTAATACTGATTCCGGTAGTGGTACCAATGGTGGTACTGGTAATGGTACTGGTAATGGTACTGGTAATACTGATTCCGGTAGTGGTACCAATGGTGGTACTGGTAATGGTACTGGTTCCGGTAGTGGTTCTAGTGGTGGTACTGGTAATGGTACTGGTTCCGGTAGTGGTAATACTGATTCCGGTAGTGGTACCAATGGTGGTACTGGTAATGGTACTGGTTCCGGTAGTGGTTCTAGTGGTGGTACTGGTAATGGTACTGGTTCCGGTAGTGGTAATACTGATTCCGGTAGTGGTACCAATGGTGGTACTGGTAATGGTACTGGTTCCGGTAGTGGTTCTAGTGGTGGTACTGGTAATGGTACTGGTTCCGGTAGTGGTAATACTGATTCCGGTAGTGGTACCAATGGTGGTACTGGTAATGGTACTGGTTCCGGTAGTGGTTCTAGTGGTGGTACTGGTAATGGTACTGGTTCCGGTAGTGGTAATACTGATTCCGGTAGTGGTACCAATGGTGGTACTGGTAATGGTACTGGTTCCGGTAGTGGTTCTAGTGGTGGTACTGGTAATGGTACTGGTTCCGGTAGTGGTTCTAGTGGTGGTACTGGTAATGGTACTGGTGGTACTGATTCCGGTAGTGGTACCAATGGTGGTGATGGTAGTGGTTCTAGTGATGGATCTGGTAGTGGTTCTAGTGATGGATCTGGTAGTGGTTCTAGTGATGGATCTGGTAGTGGTTCTAGTGAT